>OX104114.1:7377824-7835824 GCA_944474755.1 Limnoperna fortunei | reverse complement strand
TAGTGATCAAATTTAGGTAGTAACAATATCAAAACAAGACAATAACTTCTGAATTCATGTACATATAGTATAATCAAAATTGTACACATGAACATATAATTTATAGTTAAAACAAACTTGCGCTAAAAAAAGTTGGGTCCCTAACTATATTGTTGGGCCTCTGGATTTTGTCAGGCTAGGAGTCCAGCTTGCTACTGCAGGAAAAAAAGTTAAGCTCTATCCCTGACTATTGATTTTATAGAGTTCAAATATTGAATTAGTTAAAAATATCAGGCCTGACCCAAATTGTAGAACAACCCACAAGACACGATAACACTTTAGACCTCATGATCACAAACCTTCCAAATCAAATCCAGCGCACTGAAACTATGCCAGGCATCTCAGACCACGACATTGTCTCTGTCGAAATGAATATAACACCATCAAAATTAAAGCAGGCTCCTAGAAATATAGTAATATACAGAAAGGCAAACTGGGGAACAAAGAAAATTGAAATTGAATAACTATTCGAAAAAATGCTCAACAAATCAGAAACATCATCAGCTGTTCAAAACCTATGGCTTGAGTTTAAAACCACATGTCTAGACAAACTGGTGAAACAAAATATTACATGCAAAAACACAGGCACCAAAGCTAAAAAACCATGGGTAAATTATGGGACCAAAAAACCTATGAAAAAGAGAGACAAACTATACAAAAAATGAAAAAATCAGGAAATAAACATCTTCGTGATAAATACAAACACATTAAACGACAAGCAAAAAAACAACTGAGACACTCCTACTTGAAATACATAGAAAACTTCATCACACCGAGTGAAAAACATTAAAACAGCTTTAACAAGAAAACTTTTGATGCAAAGCATCAGTTCGCCGCCGATTTGTTCTGTATTCTGCACGCGTTTAAAAAAATTACGGGATGCATTTAAAGCATGTTTATACCTACGTTACACAGGTTTATTTTATGTTCTTTTCAATTATATTGTAATGTGTCAAAGCTTTAAGTTAATATTTTGTTCAAATTATACATTAACATCATATACTTTAGACCCAATAGTGTGTTTTTCTTAGAGGCTGTATTATGTATAATCAAACGTTTCGAACCTTGAAAGTGTGTTTTCTATCTGTTTGCATTTGCTCAAATGCAAGATACATATCATCTCGACAATATGGCAATTAGAGAAAATAATCTCAATTTTTAGATTGGATTAAAAAATTGTACGTGTAGAGGACCAGAAGAATATATAATCACAGTCAAGTTGTTTTTATATAATTTAAAAGCTTTTGTAGCAGACATCTCAGATTTTCAATCGAACTAAAAACACACAATTCTAAGGACTATCTAATGAACATTCGCTTAGAAAGAATTGCAATTTCTAAACAGAAGGCATTTTAACTTTTTCCCCCCATAAGTTTCTATGTAAAGCTAAGTCCTGCTGTTGTGGCTAATTTGAATGACCGATTTCTAAATTTGCGCACATGTAATCTTTTGTCATATATTAAATCACAATTATACAGTACCAGGATAAATATGGTCTCTCTCTATTATTAACTTTCGTAAATAGAATACCAACAAAATTTATTACATGTATTTCGGGGCCTCGGTGGCCGTGTGGTCAAGGTAGTTTGTCTACTATTGATCACGTGGTCTGTCAACACTGAGATTGCGGGTTCGATTCTCACTGCAGGTAGAGTGTACTCGACTCCAATCTTAATTGACAAGGATTGCCAGTTTTCCTACCGCTGGTCGGGGGTTTTCTCCGGGTACTCCGGCTTCCTCCCCCAATAAAAACTGGACGCCATGATATAGCTGAAAAATTGCTGAAAGTGGCGTTAAACACTATTAAACAAACAAACAATACATGTATTTCATGAAACTTTGATATTACCCAAGCATTTTTGCAGTCGAAATTTAGCTATCATCTTGTTTTTTTCACTCAATCAATCAAGTTAAATGATTGACATTCTTGTAGCAAATTTCTGTTTATTTATGGTAACTAAGTGTACTTAGAAATATTTTCTCCTATACCCATCGTTAGCAACGAAAGTGAATACAAATATATCGCCGCCCATGGGTGGCGATAATAACATGAAAAAAATCTGGTCTTACATAAAAAGTAAGAAAACTGACTACAATGGCATATCATCACTTAAGCATGAAGGTAAACTGATCACTGACACAAACAAAAGGCATCCATTCTTAATAACCAATTAAAATCTGTATTCTCAGAGAAAAGTACCATCACTGACTAAGAATTCCAACAAAACAATTTTATGCAAGGCACACAAAGCTTTCCACCTATGAATGAAATTCATATTACTACAGAAGGCATCACAAAACTCCTTCTTATTATAACTTAAACCCATCACAAGCTGCAGGACCAGACGAAATCAATCCAAGAGTCTTAAAAGAACTTGCACACAGCATCGCACCAATCTTTCTCACTCATCTTTACTAAATCACTTGATACAGGCACCATCCCTACTGATTGGCAAACTGTACATGTCTCACATATATACAAAAAAAACTCAAAATACATCCCAGAAAATTACCGGTCAATATCTTTAACCCGTATTTGCTGCAAAATCATGGAACATGCTGTTGTAAGCGCTATTATGACCGTGCCATGCCGACAAATATAATATTGTTACAACATGGTTTTAGGAAAAACAGATCTTGTGAAACACAACTGCTCGAATTTATTGATGACACCACAAAAAATTTAGAAAACTGACGTATAATGGATTTCTCTAAGGCTTTTGACAAAGTCAGCCATACCCTTCTCACTCACAAACTCAACCACTATGGAATCCAGGTAAAACTAACACATGGATACACAACTTTCTCAACAATCGTATTCAGGCAGTGGTCCTAGAGGGGAGACATCAGCCTATGTCCCTGTGGAGTCTGGAGTGCCTCAGGGCTCTATACTAGGCCCAAGCCTATTCTTGTTCTACATTAATGCCATTCGAACAGGTCTCACTTCCACAATAAGACTATTTGCAGATGACACCATAGCTTACTTAACCGTTAAATCTAATAAAGACAGTGAAACATTACAAAATGATCTGAATACACTAGGTAGATGGGAACAACTTTGGAAAATGGAATTCCACCCCAAGAAGTGTCATGTTCTATCACTAGCACGAAGTAAAAAAAAAACAGTAAAATATAAATATAAATGGCCATGAACTCGAACATGTTGATTCCGCAAAATACCTGGGTGTCACAATTCAATCCAACTTAAAATGGGAAAATCACATCAACAACATCACATCAAAAGCAAACAAAACCCTTGGTTCCTACGTAGAAACATCAGTATTAGTTCCACCAAAGTTAAAGCACAAGGCATACAAACACTAGTAAGACCCTTAGTGGAGTATGCCAGCTGCGTATGGTACCCTTACACCCAAAGAGTCAGCCAGAAAATAGAAAAAATACAGCGCAAGGCTGATAGGTACGTTACCAACCAATACATCAAGTGTAAGCAGCATGATAGAACACCTAAACTGACTAAAGCTCTCTAGCGAACCGAAGAACTGACGCTCGGCTAACAATGATGTACAAAATAACAAACCAAAAAGTTGCAAGAGACAAAACAGAAAGGCTATTAACACCCACCAGACTTACACGAAACATGCACTCCCTCTCTTTCCAACTACCACAAACACGACTGCAACTCCGACAACAATCTTTCTTTCCTAGAACAATAAGAAACTGGAACAGCCTGTCACTGGACACTGTCATGAATGATTCACTGGAGTCATTCAAGTCAGCTGTGTCAGCAATACAACACTGATCACAAGTCTCTTTTCTATGTTAAAAAAATGTTTTAATATATTTTATTCTTCCTCTCATGCGCTGATCTTTCACTAGCTCCCCCTATTTTTTATTATCGCTGTGAAGATCTAACAACATCTCATTACAGGCCCAAGGTTCTATCCTCGCGATTATATTACTTAATAGTGTTATAAACGATATATTTTTTATTTTGCACACCATTGTAATTAACTATGCCGATGACATTACAGATGACATTTCACTATTAAAGTCTAATAAATCACTTGAAACTGTAGTTAGATCTTTGCTAGAGGAAAGTTAATATTTAATTGATTGTTATAAAAATAATTCTTAAAACTGTAGGTATTCAAATACAGCAGATCTTCCAAGATCCAGAATAACTAGCTAGGTATGGGAAGAACTCGTTCAGTTATGAGGCTACCAGTCTGTAGAATACACTGATAAATGAGACACGAACTTTGTCCTCCATTGAGCAGTTCTAAAATTAAATTGCCAAAAAATATTGTTGGTGGCAAAAAATGTTTTTGTACTGCATGTAAATCGCAGTCTGTGACGTCACACCAGTACAAGTTCTTTCATGTTAGCTTTCATCTACAGGTTATTAGTTTATTTGTTTGTTCGCCTATTTTTCTTAATTTCAGTGCTTTATATGGTTTTTAATTTTGTGCTCTGTTTATGTGCTCAGCTTTGAAATCAATCTATTTGAAATATATGTTTTAAGTGTATGCTTTTTAAACGTTTTTATGTTGCTCATTTGTAGTCTTTATCATACTTTTATATACTGTATATGCTTTCCTTTTATTTGTGCCTTGTTTTGTTGCTCAATCAAGGTTAAAAAAATCTACTAAAAATATATGAAATAAAATGCATGCATGAAATCATGAACCTCTAAATTAACACTAGTCCCAGATGAAACGAGTTTGAAATTATTCATTTATACATGTGTGCCCCTTTTATTTACGTGTTTTCGATATTAACAGATTTACCAAGCATACAGTTAACCTAAAATTGATAATGTACATACAACTACATGTACTTTGCTGTACATTTACATGTATTCCAGAAAGTTTATTGCTATTATGTTTTGAAACCCAATGCCTAAGATATAGAGCACCAAAGCAGATATACAATATTATTATACTTTCTGTAAGAATGTTCTTTAATAGAAATATTTTACTATTTTGACATATATTTCTAAACGAATTGTGCTCCGTGCACTATGTCCTCATAGTTTCTCCACCTGCCTAAGAAAACTATTGATTTGGACATCAATCAATTGTAATTCACGCGAATGGGCGGGGTTAACTTGTAATCATTGATTGATCACTGCTGCGCTTTAAATAAGGTATTTTTATCCTAGTCAACGGAAGAAGCTGAGTGAAAGCCTGAAAATGTCCAGGTTTGGAAAGGAATACCTTACATCACAACGTGGCGGGGAATCATTTAATGTTCCATTAATTTTTCTTCCTATTATAATTTTCCAAGTCAAGACAGTCAGTATAATTATTATGATAATGTTGTGTTTAGCATTCACTATGCCAAAATAGTGGCCAGGGTTGAAGACATAGTGCACTTCCCTTCGGGTCGTGCACTATGTCTCCAACCCTGGCCACTATTTTGGCATAGTGAATGCTAAACACAACATTATTATATAAATGTAAACAAATTGAATATTAGAAATTTTTTTAATAAAATGTTTATAGTTTAAAATTTACTGAATAAGCAAAGTATACTTTACAATTAGAGTCACAACTCTCTATCTATGTGTGTACTACGACGGACGCCCAAGAACAATAATACATTTAATTTAATATCAACACGAATATAAAATGATTGTTAGTTTGTATTTAGAAATTAATTAAAATTTCGTCTCTTCGTCTTTTTTATCCTCCATAAAAGCTCGCTAAAATCCAGCGTGTTAATATGCATTTAATTTGCGCTGTACTTCAAATAAAAAATATTTAACATTTTGTACAAGTTGTTTGATATAAAATTTTACAAACTGCAGCCCATCTCTATCGTTCTTTATACTTAAATTGCACTATGAAATAATTTTATAAACAAACAGACGGTAAAATATAAAAATAATAGTACACAATTTGAAAGGTGAATTACCACCCTGTTCCGAGCCCCTGTCCAATTTACCACCCTGTTCCGAACCCCCGTCCAATTGGTTTTTAACCAATCAAGAACAGAATTACGAGAGGTGAAGTGTCATGAGGTCAAAGGGTAAAAAGTGAATATAATACCGACTGCGTCGGAAAAATCTATTTAAAATATATGAAATAAAATGCATGCATTTTATGTTGCCTGCTTTTAGGTTTAAGAGGTCAAGAGAGGTCAAGAGAGCTCATGTTATATGTTTGTTACTATTTATATATATCCGACTCGATATGAAATGTAGTTTACCTTATACTTACCAGGGACAGTCTATACTAGTATAGACTGTCCCTGTACTTACCGATATGTATACTAGTGCATTGCCACCACTCAGGGTAAAGGTATGAGTTGGGATAACAGTTTCCAAATTTGAAGTTTTGATTGGTGGTTTCACTCAGCTGCAAACATTACGGTTTTCAAAAAACGGACAGAAATGTGTCTTCCCTCAGAGAGTAAAAGGTCAACCATGCAACAGAAATGTGTCTTCCCTCAGAGAGTAAAAGGTCAACCATGCAACAGAAATGTGTCTTCCCTCAGAGAGTAAAAGGTCAACCATGCCAAACAACGGACAGAAATGTGTCTCCCTCAGAGAGTAAAAGGTCAACCATGCCAAACAACGGACAGAAATGTGTCTCCCTCAGAGAGTAAAAGGTCAACCATGCCAAACAACGGACAGAAATGTGTCTTCCCTCAGAGAGTAAAAGGTCAACCATGCCAAACAACGGACAGAAATGTGTCTTCCCCAGAGAGTAAAAGGTCAACCATGCCAAACAACGGACAGAAATGTGTCTTCCCCAGAGAGTAAAAGGTCAACCATGCCAAACAACGGACAGAAATGTGTCTTCCCTCAGAGAGTAAAAGGTCAACCATGCCAAACAACGGACAGAAATGTGTCTTCCTCAGAGAGTAAAAGGTCAACCATGCCAAACAACGGACAGAAATGTGTCTTCCCTCAGAGAGTAAAAGGTCAACCATGCAAATGATGCAACCTTGAGTACTGAAAGATTTAATTACACACACACACTTCTTTAAATAAAGGTCGCCGTGCATTTAAATATTAGTTAATTTGAAAAATTGGGAGGAATATGTCTTCATTCAATGATTGAGGGTCTTAAACGGTCAGCACATTTATATCTATGATCATTAGTGTGAAACGTTATTATTAGCATCAGGGCTTATTGAGGACACTATATAAAGTAATTATCAACATGCAAAGACGTGTCTACATGCATTCTCGCATGCATTTATTGACATTTAACGTAACTCAGATGTTACCGAGAAACAAGAAAAACAAAATCTGTGAAAACGAATCAAAGGTTAGCAGAAAAAGCACAGAAAAAATAAAGTGACAAGAAAACAAACACTAAAACATAAAAAAACACATAACAACATTGAAACCTGTCTGAACAGAAAGGTGATGTCATGTGTTCCGTGATCATATCTATTTCACACGATGTAATGTGGAAGTGAGCTTATCTATGTCACATGATGTCATGTGTTCCGTTCTATGTACAGTGAGCAATTACGATTGCTGTAGTATGAACAAGTCACACATAATCATTGGGGGAAAGGCATTAATGTCGTTCCTTTTAATTTGAAGATATTTATAGTGTTTGAGATAGGATACTTTGAAAATTGGAATCTAACGGCAAAAAAGCTCCAATTAGACTTGTGTGAAATGATATCTGGTACCCTTGTCCTTACTTCTAACAATATTTAGTATTCTGTTCTGGTTTACGGCATGTTGTCGAATACGATATTTGTTTGTGACGTAAGAGTATCACTCGAATACGCGCTGAAATTTTCAAATAAAAAATCGACTAGAAGTGCACTATTTTCATGTCTTCCATTAGTATCAAATTTATTTTCTGGTTGCAGAATAAAAACAATATTCAGAAAATATAAAGTTTATTATGATCGTTTTATTTCAAAGGGAATACGGGATTTCTACTTAGCGGGATACTAGAAATTCCTTTTATTTTATCGGGAAATGTTGAAAAAACCCATGTATCTCACAAACTTTCACTTTGGTAAGTCTTCGGGTAAGTCTAAAATCAATAACAGATCATGACAAACATAAACACTATATGCAAATTACTTTATCCCTTCGGCTATCAAGTTATGGAATGTACTGCCAACAGATGTTAAAAATTGTACATCCCTAAACGTATTCAAGAAAACATTGCCATCCCAAAACGATTCGGTCCCCGTACACTTCTACACCGGCAGTCGTTTAGGGCAAATACTACATGCCAGAATACGCATGAACTCGAGCTCGTTAAATTCTCACTTATTTGTCAGAAATGTAGTTGATTCGCCAAACTGTCGATGTGGCTGTCTTGAAACAACCGTACATTTTCTTTTGTCCTGTCCTTTGTACAACAACATTAGACGTGATTTACTTAACTCTTTATCAAGTCTACCACTTCCAGTTGATGTTAACTTGCTCTTGTATGGATCTGACCAACTTTCCGACGAAGACAATGCGCACATTTTCCATCAAACTCAAAAATTTATTATAAAATCTAAAAGATTTACTGCATAGGTATTCGCATTGCAATTAACTATCACCTCCAATCACTAGTGCTTGCATTTTTCTCTATCACAACCAACTACCCGCACCCCCCCCCCCGCCCCAACCTCAACACATTCAGTTTTTTTATATACTGAATTATTTCTTTTTTTCATGATAGGAGCATACGCAAGATATCACAATCATGTTAATTGCAAATGTTTGTATATTTTTCCTTAGGAGACAGACTAGAAAAGCTACTTTGCTTGTTTCTGAATCCTAATTGTCATGATTTCTTTGTATTGTTTCGTGTGATCCTGTATGATCATGCTTATATTATGAAATAAATATGTTTACACCAAACATAAAAAATGCATGCGGAAATCTCACATACATGCTATCAAGTCACAATACGTTGCAATTTACAGCATCATCCTTGTTCATCTACAGATCTGAGCTAAGTCGTCTGATTTTTGAACCGGAAAACGGGATTGATCAATTATTTCACCGGGAAAACGGGATTTTGTATTTATTTTTACGGGAATACGGGATGAGACCCCTCCTACCCCCCTCAGGAAAGACCAATGACTAATTAAATTTACAACCTATGACGACAAAACTAAGTACATAATTCATAACATCATGGAAATATCCACAATATGATAAATCAGTCTGTTAATATGACAGTTAGAACAAATACTGCTTTGTATAACAATTACTATGTTTTTAAACTTCTAAATTGGTAACCACTGGGACCGAAACGGTTTTACAGAGCTTTATATAACAAGTACTGCCTGTATTACAAAATACTGCTTTGTATAACAAGTTTTTTTCTGCTATCGACACGACAATCATAAAAGTATTGAATTTAGAACCACTTCGATTGTGCAATCACATATTATTAACAATATCTCATTAATACACCAGCCAAGTGTCTCTGTCAATATTTAACAATTTCTTATAAAAGGTGTTTGTTCTCTGAATAACAGTCGCTTAATATTACAAAAAAAGTTTTGTGGAATTTTGTCAGTGTAGGTTGTTACATCCAGGGTTGTATAAATTAACTTTACAATTAGTTTCATACAAGACTTCTTAATAATTAAAATGTTATTACAATAATTCAGAAACTTGATTACATAGCACATGTTCCCAAAATCTCGGCATATTCTACCGAGCACATACTTAGTCGGAATTGATAAAATACAAAATCTGCAAAGATTTAAAACTAAAAGAATTCTGTCTTTCACTTTATTTTAAGGTGTATAACTCTCAATGTATTTATTAGCGAGCATCGCAGATGCGAGCTATACGGTTACATGCGTGTGTGTAAAAAAAGTCACGTGATCCATATGAACAAATCAATTTCAGATGGTAGCTGAGCTATCCGAAGAAAATATTGTAGACGAACGAAAAAATATATAATTTAAAAGTAGACGAAAATAATTTTGGCATCGATAAAATTAAAGTGTTTATTTTTTAAATTACTACAAAAATGCCAGACAATTTTTTTTTTCAATCTGAAACGCTGTATTTGAAATTTAGTTTTGTGACGTCACCAACACATTAGATACGACGTCACGTCATCAATGGAATGTAGAGGCACTGTTAGGGGGCTCTGAAGTAACGACATGAACAATGTGCGATGCTCGCATTAAGGCTGCGCCTACATTCATATTATTTTTACCTGGGACTAGTATAGGTTCCTGTTTTTACCAATAAATCTTTTTTCTTTGCTTGTTTTGTTTTGTTTGTGTGAGTGTGTTTATGTTTGTTTTGATTTTTTATAACTTTTTTGTTCTTTTTATTTGCATTTTTAATACGTCAGTTATAGACTCAAAAGAATTTATCAATTGTTATTAGAATTAAAGTTAAAAAATGTGTTTGTATTGCAATCCTGAAATTTTGTATGCTGTCTCCGATTGCGATTAAAATATTACACTTTCTTTAAGCGCTTGAAAAACTTGATCAGAAGCCGCACGAAAAAAAAATTGTCGGCAGGATGGATCTTCCAGATGGATGGGAAAGAAAAATAAGTCGTTCTAACAGTAATTATTGATTTCCTTTTCATAATCATTTTGCCAGAGATAATATCGAGATTTCTGCCAAGGTGCCTTAATTCCTTCAACAATATAGCAGTACTAAATACGCCCGTCGTAATACATGCCATTGGCCACACACTCAAATTTCGGCGGTTTCCATTCATTAAGCAATGTAAACGATGAACCCAAGGCTAAATTGACCATTTCCAGTTTTACATGATTTATCTCCCCGTTTTCTTGCCGTTTAAAAAAACTGCACCTGTTATCACTAAAGGACTATGATATTTGAAATAAAGATTTTGTATTATTTTTTTTTTATTGTTTGTCTAGGCCAATTAAATTTTCATCTAATTAAAATGATGGCAGAATGTTATTGTAGCCATAGGCAACAGGTGAATTTAAATATTACATTAGAACACGGATGTCACTGGTACACTTGTTTAATCAGTTAATCACGGGCTTGTAAAAATAGATTTACTTGCACTTTTGATTGATACTGGGTCGATTTTGTTATAGTGTGGGAGAAGGGAACTAACAGAGTCTATACCCGCCAACCTTCAAAAAAATTTTTAAAAATATTTCTTTACCCCTATCAACACTGTTTTGTAATTATTCTCTGTTCCGAATTGAATTATCTTCATGAAAAAACCTACCTCTATGTTTCTAATGTCATTTAACTCTCAAATTTTAATAATTTCCACTCCACCAGTTTCAGTGTGGGAAACGACCGCTCGCCAACTCGCCCAATGCGAGTAGAGAGGATTTTTGGCGAGCTCAGATCAATCGCTACTCGTCAGTTTGGCGAGCTGAAATTCTCTGGCGTGTTCTAAGAAAATGTAACAATTCAGGCTTACATGATGATAAATGTTCCATAACTGAGCGTTAACGATGTTATTCACGATGTTTCTTTCGTTCCTCTCGTTGGGGGTTGTCAGGGCATAATACGGAAAGCCTGACCACGGACCGTAGTGGGTAACGTGTTTGGAGAGTGCAACGCTCCTTGCATGATAAAGACCCCTTTTGTAGATTTCGAAAAAGAGTAGGCTCATTGTAGCCGCTACAAAAGGCTAAATTTTCCGGCCCTACCCAAAACTCCATACTTTTCCAGTGGCAGTCAAAGTTGTGTTCCTGTGACCCATCCCACCCCCATTTTCTGTTGATTTATTGTTGTTAACTTGTTCCCGTCCTGAATATAGCTGAAATACTGCTCGCTGAACGTAAAGCAGACATCCAATCAATCAATCAATCAATCATCGTTTTTAAGAGTAATTAACTTCAGTTTTTACTACATTTTTATTTAATGCGATCCATGACTGGAACAATCTACCAGGAGAAATTTAAAGTTTTAGACCAGAAATATTCTTATAAAAAAGGTGTCAAGCAACATTTCGATTTTTTGTTCTATTGATTACTTATCTTAAATCTGACAGCTTTTTAATATATCTTTATTTTGATTGTAAACAAAATGTTTTTTAACAATACTAATTTTGATATATATTTTGTGACTTTGATTAAGGGACCCCATTGGAAATAAGCTTTTAGCGCTAATGGGTTTATCCCAGGCAATCAGGTTACATTATTATATATTGATTGACACTTGTAACATGTAATGTTTTAAATTTATATGTATTCTTATCATGCTATGTATTGTGTACTTGATTTTGCCTGAATAAATATTATTATTATTATTATTTAGTTTAATTATAAACAAAACACAATTTTTGACCACGATAAACTTGTTTTAACTTCCGGTTTTTAGACAGGTAGTGCTAAAAACTTTGCGGTGATCCCTATCTCCGATTGCAATAATCGTAATTTTATTTTTAAATTTCTTTATCTAAAACAATTTATATTACCGAAATATCTAGATTTTCCACTAATCTTAGGTAAAATATGATGTTAGAAATAAAAGTTATTACGGAATTAAAAGAAATGAAGTTAATAGACCAATTTCATTAATGGGCACAAGGTCGGAAAAGCGGTACTTATTTTTTTTCTCAGAAAGTGCTCTTAGTCTCAACATGGTTGTTTTTGTTATTTCATTTTTATCAATATTGTATGTTGTCGAGTTAGCTTGAAAACCTACTCGCCAACTTAGGCTAGTAGATCATAAATTCAGCAAGTACTTTTGTTTTGGTACTGGCCAGGATGGCGAGCTGAAAATAAAATTGTTTCCCACACTGCAGTTTGAAACGAAATGGACAATAATCCTGGCTGGAAGTGGACTTAATCGTTACTGAGAAAGTGAGTACCGAAAGGCCTCAAAGACGACAAACGATAAAGTCACCAACCTTTTCCTAAATACACTGACTTTTACTAGTGTCCAAAGTATGTCAATGTGTTGTGTTGAAAGTTCGTGCATGAGAGATTAAAAATGCTTACTGTTTGGTTGAGCTTATTTACATTACCCTCGCTCCCCTTAGAGGAAGGTTGGTATTCTATTTTTGGGCTATGTGATTTTTAAGGTTACAGACTCCAAGATGTGACAAAATGTCAAATTTAAACATGAGCATAGGAAGGTTTTTGTTCATAATTTCCAAATGTGCATATGTTGAAGTTAATAAATCAAAAAAGGATTAATGAAAAGATAAGAAATAAATTTTATAATATTTTATTGAACAAATATTGAAATATAAAACAACTTTAGCATTTATACAGTTAACTTTAGTTTAAGAATGTTATGATTCATATAATTTTTTGCTGTTGTGTCTTAAACAATGTCACAAATACTAATGACTTCCTGTGCAAGATATTGAACCATATGGAATTGTACTTTTTCAAAGTCAAAAGTAGTATGTATGTTTAAATGTGGAAACAAAATTATTAAATTGTAATTATAAGGCATCCCTTGAGAAAAAAAATCATGATAAAGTTATACCATTTGAAAATGATAGGTTGTAGAAAAAGTACTATGACTGTTTAGCCTGATTTTGTTGGACTCCTGACACTCCAGGTTAAAAAAAATAAATTAAGGAAAAACATTCTTTAAAAAGTACTGGGGTAATTTTTATGATATTGCTGGGAACAAATTTCATATATCTAAACATTTTCAATAGGATATTTGTGAAAGAACAAAATTAATATATGAGCTGTTTAAAAAAAAAAAGACCCCAACAGGTTATGGTCCTCTAACTTTGTCAAATTAATAGATATTATTTCTTAATAATTGAAAATATAATATGTCTAGTTGTTGGGAACATTTCTACAAAAAATCTTGAAGATATATCAGAATCAAAATAGTTATATATGCCAAAATTGTCAGGAGTGCAACACTTTTTGTTACACCTAAATATGTCATTTTTAGCTCACCTGACCCTAAGGGTCATGTGAGCTATTGTTATCACTTTGCGTCCATTGGCGGCATCTGTAAACTTTTTACATTTTAATCTTCTTCTCTGAAACCACTTGGCCAATTGAAACCAAACTTGGCCATAATGTTCATTGGATGGACCTTTACAAAGTTTTTGTTTTTTATTTTGATTGGTAAACCAATATGGCCGCCACCTCAAGACTTAGTTTAACATAGGACCCTATGGGGAAAAAGTTAAAAAGGGCTTCTTCTCTGAAACCGTTTAACCAATCAAAACAAAACTTACTAGCAATATTGTGTGGATGGTCCTCTATAAAGTTTGTGTTTTTGATGGGAATTGGAAATTCAAAATGGCCACCACCGCAGGACTTAGTTTAACATAGAACCCTATGGGAAAAAGTTTTAAAAGGCTTCTTCTCTGAAACCGGTTAATCAATGGAAACAAAAACTTACTAGCAATATTGTTTGGATGGTCCTCTATAAAGTTTGTGTTTTTTATGGCAATTGGAAATTCAAAATGGCTGCCACCGCAGGACTTAATTTAACATTGGACCCTATGGGATAAAGTTTGGAAGGCTTCTTTTCTGAAACCGATCAACCAATGGAAACAAAACTTACTAGCAATATTGTTTGGATGGTCCTCTATAAAGTTAATGTTTTTTGTCCCAATCAGAAATTCAAAATGGCCGCCACCGCGGGACTTGGTTTAACATTCGACCCTATGAGAAAAGTTTAAAAGGGCTTCTTCTCTGAAACCGTTTAAACAATCAAAACAAAACTTACTAACAATATTGTTTGGATGGTCCTCTATAAAGTCTATGTTTTTTATGGCAATTGGAAATTCAAAATGGCCGCTACCGCAGGACTTAGTTTAACATAGGACCCTATGGGAAAAAGTTTTTAAAGGCTTCTTCTCTGAAACCGGTTAATCAATGGAAACAAAAACTTACCAGCAATATTGTTTGGATGGTCCTCTATAAAGTTTATGTTTTTTATGGCAATTGGAAATTCAAAATGGCCGCTACCGCAGAACTTAGTTTATCATAGGACCCTATGGGCAAATAAAAAAAATCTTCTCTATACAACCGGTTAACCAATGAAACAAAGCTTTCTAGTAATATTTTTTGGATGGTCCTATTTAAAGTTTATTGAAAATTACAGGACTTACTTTAACATCAGGGAAATGCCACCTTCATTGCCTCAGTCCACGAAAAACGTTAGAAATTTTAACAAAAAAGTTGTTTCTGGACAATAACTCAAAAAGTTTACATCCGATTTGAATTAAACTTTGGGATATTGTCATATATCAGGTTGGTAAGAAGCCTATCTATTTTGGGGGAAATCAGGTCAGCGATACAGGCTCTTAAGAGCCTCTGGTTTAAACATGTTAAAAGGTCACAAAATTGTTAAATCTAGCAATAAGTGCATAATTCCTTTTTTTATTACTGTTTCATGTGTTAACATATTGAGAGATCTCAAAGGAAATTATGTTGCATTAAAAAGTGTGAAAATATTGTTTTGAAAAAAAACTACCCTGTCATGAGTGCAACACAAATTTAAGCAATGTTGCATTAAGTTCTTGGTAGAAATTTTTTCCTTTTGTTTCCAATTATTAAACCAAAACAAAATCATAAATATACCTTTGCTGCATCAAAGCAGTCACTGCAGGATACCCTAAAACTGGAAATCTGATCAGGGACACCATATAAAACAGAGCACCCTCAATTGTCATGAGTGCAATCAATGACATGTATGATGTTTTTTATACCCCCACTCGACAGAGTCGGGGGTATATAGTGGTCCTCATGTCCGTCCGTCCGTTCACATTTGGTTTCCGGATGATAATTCAAAAAGTTTACATCCGATTTAAATGAAACTTTAGGATATTGTTATATATCAGGTTGGTAAGAAGCCTATCGATTTTGGGGGAAATCCGTCAAATTTCAAGGTCACAGTCCACGAAAAACGTTAGAAATTTTAACAAAAAAGTTGTTTCTGGACAAAAACTCAAAAAGTTTACATCCGATTTGAATGAAACTTTGGGATATTGTCATATATCAGGTTGGTAAGAAGCCTATCTATTTTGGGGGAAATCCGTCAAATTTCAAGGTCACAGTCCACGAAAAACGTTAGAAATTTTAACATAAAAGTTGTTTCCGGACAATAACTCAAAAAGTTTGCATCTGATTTGAATGAAACTTTGGGATATTGTTATATATCAGGTTGGTAAAAAGCCTTTTGATTTTGGGGGAAATCCATCAAATTTCAAGGTCGCAGTCCACGAAAAACGTTAGAAATTTTTACAAAAAAGTGGTTTCCGGATGATAACTCAAAAAGTTTGCATGTGATTTGAATGAAACTTTGGGATATTGTTATATATCAGGTTGGTAAGAAGCCTATCGATTTTGGGGGAAATCTGTCAAATTTCAAGGTCACAGTCCACGAAAAATGTTAGAAATTTTTACAAAAAGTTGTTTCTGGAAAATAACTCAAAAAGTTTTCATCCGATTTTAATGAAACTGTAAAATATTCTTATATATTTTGTTGGTAAGAAGCCTATTGATTTTGGTGGAAATCCATCCAATTTCAAGGTCACAATCCACGAAAAACGTTAGAAATTTTCACAAAAGCGGGGGTATCAGCGATAGCTAGATCGACTTTGTCTAGTTTTATACATTTTCTTTGTAAAGTGACTAGACACTAGACACACATTTAGAAATAATATATCTATTAATTTGACAAAATTAGAGGACAATTACCTGTTGGGGTCATTTTTTTTGTATTCCGCCCATTATAAAATTACAATTCTAATATGACGTGCTTTAAAGGCTTTGAGACCACATACAACTATGGTAAAAAAATGATTTATCTATGAGCAACACGCACAGATATTAAACTGTAACTCCCACCAGAAAGCTATTGCATATGACATATAAATCTTATAAATAGCGACAAGCGCTATAATTATCAGTTGCAATATATTGTGTGTTTCATTGACGGAACAGCCAGTTTATGGTAAAAAAGATGTTTTCTATAGGTACGAAAATATTATAAATGTACTCTAATTGTCTTATTAGAATAGAAATAATTTACGGAGGCTGTGATTTATCATTGTTTTACAACCGGATGACCATTTATGTCATTATGTTATCGCTCGCTATCGCTCGGGATAAAATAAAACGACATAAATAGTCACCCCGTGGTAAAACTGATAAACCACAGCCTCCGTGAATTATTTCATAATTAGACCATTCCATATGGCTGAAGAAGGTCTTGGTATTGTCAGTCAGCATAGTTTTAACATGTTTAATGTCTACATTTCAATTCTCCATTCTTTTTTTAGATAAGGAATATTACCTTAACATTTACACCAAAGAAAGTCAGTGGGATATACCAACTTCTCCTGCCAAACAGAAGAGCGCTACAGTTCAAGCCTCACACTTACTGGTAAAACACAGGGATTCACGGCGGCCATCATCATGGAGAGAGGAAAATATTACCCGCACCAAAGAACAAGCATTAGCTATGTTGAAGGGTAAGTTAGAAAGTGTTTGGGTTGTGACATTTTTTTTTATAGAGTTGGGCAGTTACTTACATTTTATATCCTCAATGTTGTTTAGTAAAAAATTTTTCATTGTAATATTTTTACCTGTAACAAGACCATCTGACTATTCTGGGATCTTGTAATGTGCTACTGGTGTCATCAATCTTGGAATACACTCTTTTTTAAGGTAGTAATATGCTTTCAATGGTACATGCCAGGTAAGGCCACACAAAATTAATTTTAAGGTTCTCAGGCCAAATTTTTCAAAAATAGATGAGGGAGGTAGGCTTTTTTTTTATCATTTTATTGGTCTAAAATCAGACGAGGGAGGCATTTTTTTATTCGTTATCTTGCATAAAATTTAACTGGTAAAGATCTCAATCGATACAGCAAAGAATTTCTATATTAAACATTCATATTTGTATATGAAATGTATTTGAAGGTTATTACATAAAAGAACCCCTTTTAAATTGTTAAATTGTTTATGCAACCTGGGTTATAGCATAGTGAAATTGAGGGGAGGGGGGCAGGGATCGTCGCAATGCATCTAGATGCGTATTGAACACGTCTTTGCAGCAACTAATGCACACTAGTACAGTTATCGGATGTTTACGAATTTCAGTCATGTCAATATCGTCTCCAATGCATGATAACATATCATACAAATTGGTGATCGAAATTAACCTGTTTCGTCAGATTTTCTACAGGTAACAATTATTTGGGCAGCAAATATGTTTTAATTAGGATATTTATTAGACAATAAATACATTCAGTATGAACATAAATTAGAGTAAATTAACCTTTAATTTTAATACATTTCAATTCGATTATCTGATTGATATACACTAGATTTAGGATCTGAAAGACTTTACTGTGTCTGTGGTCAGGTTTAACCTTTCTGTTGAAATTGATTGTATAATGTTCTAAATTACACCTAGTTCATTCTAATTTAATTTACGAGATTATGCTTGGGTATAAAATTAGAAAAAAACTGATTATTTTATAAAGAAAACAATGATAATTTGTTGGGTGGAAAATTCGTTTTGAATGTCAGCATCTGCATTATTTTGACATTCATTTCCAAGATGAGCCAGACAAGACACGAGTCTCTCTTTAATGGGGAAACATCAGCATGTTTCAAGTAATGATTGCAGTTCAATCATACTCCAGAAGACTGATATAAATCTTGACCACTAGAACAGCATAAAGCATATGTTGCCATATTGTATATTTTATAAAATGACATGAATTATTATGGGTCTGTCATCGAAGAAATTGGTTGTATGCAACCACTTAGCTTAACTGCAATATGTGGCACTCATGAAAATTGTTTGGGATTTGCCATTTTCAAAAATGATGAGTCCAGGACTCACCATAAAAAATCCTACAAAGTATCACTGAAAGGGTACATATTTTGTGTAATCAACACTTCCTACAGCTTTTAACCTATATCCCTAACACTTTCCAGAAGCAGATTGCACATATTATAGTTGCGACCTGCTATTATGGTATCGTTTTATGAGATGTTTCTATATTTGGGAACATCAAATCCTACAGCTTTAAACCCAGATCCCTGAAACATCACAGAAAGATTGCACACGTATTGGTTGTGCACCTGCTATTATAGAATGTGTTTTCCACATTTTTCCAGGATTGGGAACGTCGTAATTTTTCAATGAGGGTACCAATTTTGTGTAATCAACATCTCCAGCTCGCTACCCAGATCACTGAAACTGCACCAAAAGATTGCACACATATTAAAAATGTGCACCTGATCTTATTTAAGGAATGTTTTCCCATGACATGTCCACGAGAACTTCTTTCAGCAAATTTTATAGATGGTACCGTTTTTGTGCTATCAACTCTTCCTTTTTTGTCACAAAACGGTAAACGATTCTCCGTTTAATAAAGCACTTGTTTTGCGACGCCGCCATTTAAGACAAACGATTTTTTTGTTGATTTTTTGTCGGCTATCCGATCTCAATAGTCGTGAACACGAACGATTCCCTAACCCTCCTTTACTTTCAAACGCTTGTATGCACTATGTATTCTTTCGGAAGTTATCATTAGAGTAAGCCAAGATATCCGATCTTTCCGAATGCAGTGGCGGGAAATTAAGAAGCGGATCGGACTGGATAATTTTTTTTAACGGAAACGGCACCGCATTTCCGGATTTTTATTTTATTGAAAACCCGATAAAATCGGCAATGCGGCGGGGTGAAAATGGATGCGCGCGGGCCTGAGAACCGTAAATCTAATTTTATATGGCCTAAGCATTACATTTATACTTTGTGCTCATTTATAGATAAAATGAGTCATTGTAATATGGCCTAAAATGTATAAAAGTGGCAAATGTATGTACATTTATTAAAGTATTAAATGTATGTACATGTATACGAGTGGCACATGTATATACATCTATATGAGTGCAGGCATATGTATGTACATTTATAACAGTGGCAAATGTACATTGATAAAAGTGGCAAATGTTTGTACTTTTATAAGAGTGGAAAATGTATGTACTTTTATAAAAGGGGGCCTTGGTGGGCAAGTTGTTAAGGTAGTTCATCAACTAAAATTCACATGTTCTGTCAACACTGAGATTGTGGGTTTGAGTCTTACTGCGGACAGCAAGTGCTCGACTCTTAACTTAATTGACAAGGATTGTCAGTTTTCCTACTGACAGTAAGGGGTTTTCTCCATGTACTTCACTTTCCCTACCAATCAAAACAGGATGCCATGATATAGCTGAAAAATTGCTGAAAATGGTGTTAAATACCAGTCCAACAAACAAATTATTTATAAAAGTGTCAGATGTATGTACATTTATAAAAGTGGCAAATGTATATACATTTATTAAAGTGGCAAATATGTTGACATTTATAAGTGGCAAATGTACATACATTGAAAAAAGTGTGAAATGTATGACTATAACAATGAATTAATATTCAGTTAGTTTAATTTGCCAGAATTCTTACTTGCTGTTTTGATCTGATATGTTGTCAGAGGAACAATTGTATTTGAACAAATGATGTCCCGTTCAATGTCAAACTTTACACTTTTGCATGATAGATAACTTGGCCTTTACCTCTACTTTCACAATTGTCCTGTAAATTGAATTTACTGAACAACCGTAATATTGTTAAATGCTGTTCTTGTGTTAAATTTGAAAATAAATTTAGAATCTGTGAATTAAAGTATAAATCTCTCTTAACCAAATAATTAGTATCTAGGACTTGACACTTATGCAATTGGTGAAATGTTTGATGAAATGAGGAATATATTTTTTAATTTGCCACTTAAAATTTCGAAATGATTTCCTAGGCTTACATTGCTGTTCAACTTGGGCAAAGAAGTGGCTATTTTGCTTCTTTTTTTCCATCAGAATCCTCATATTTTTGTCACAGTGTCATGATTATTATATTTTATATCATATTTAACACAGATGAATAAGTAAAAGCTGGTTCCCACCTGACTTTTACTTTGTACATTAAGCATAGAGTACAAATACAAGCACAGTACAAAGCAGATGAAATACCATTCTACCTGGTGCTGATATGAACTTTTGCAGAATATTGAAATACAGTGCTGCTTGTATTAAAATAACTACTGCAAAGATTTAAACTTAAGAAATATTATTATTTTGGCAGTCATTTTAAAAATATTTAATTTCAACCAGTTGCAATATTGTAATATTTCATCATTTTCCATTTAATACATAATAAATGTTACACATAGATGCCATTAAATATTAAATATTTATTGCATTTATATAAATAAATATACATATAATACATCTAAAAAAATTATTGTCTAGAAAAGTTTCCAAATTCTAACTAAAACCCTGCTTTCTATTCACAATAAATACTTCAAACACAAGGGTATGGATTGTAACTGTTGTTGCAGTTTTCACTTAAATCCATCAAATTTATTTTTGCAGGGTATCGTGAACAAATTGTTTCTGGTGACAAATCCTTTGCAGAGCTGGCATCAGAGTTCAGTGATTGTAGTTCAGCTAAACGTGGTGGAGATCTTGGTCCGTTTGGACCTGGTCAAATGCAGAAACCCTTTGAAGATGCTACATATGGATTAGAAGTTGGAGAACTGAGTCAACCAGTTTTTACAGATTCTGGTGTTCATATTATTTTGAGAACTGCATAATTTTCTTGAATTTAACTCAGTTCATTGTTGTTGTACTGCATCATCAAGACATTTATATCTGTTAGGAATTAGATCTTTGATTCTTCAATACACAGTATTTTTTAAAAGAATAAGTATATGTAGTCATTCACAGGTTTTAAAGCGTGTTTATATACAAGATGTGGCAGACATTATGTTAAGAACAGAGTTTTGTTAAATGTCAGTTGTTATAACATTATATATTCCAATTTATAACTGATATATTTTTTTAATGGGTGATGAAACGGCTACCTTAATTACTGCCGTATTTTAACTTAGATCAAAAGTTTACAAATTGTTACCAACCTGAAGCCTTGTATTCAGTGGGATGTTACTGGAACAGCAGTGTTTATCAAACTGAAGTCTGTTTTCAGTGGGATGTTATTTGAACAGCAGGTCCTTATTTACATTAATCACATCAACATAGATTTATTATTTTTATTCATGCAGATCAATCATCTTGCTATTGTTCTTTTATTTATGTTGCCAACAATTTACAAATCATAAAACAGTAGTACAAAGATTTAAACCTTGAGCAAAAGGGACCAAGATCTCTATAATCAGTTCATGTGGTAATAAAGTTATTGTGGGTTGATATCTGGGGGTGCTTTAGAATCTTACATAATTGGTATATATTTTGGCATAGGTGGCACTGTTATGTACTGTCACTTTTGAACAGTTGCTATTTTTACAGTTACTGTCACAAGATTTGCTCCACCTTATTGTTTAAAATATTCAATGTTATTTCACATGTATACCCATTACCATGTTCACTCATATTTGGATCACTCGATTCGAAAGACATTGATCCAAACAAAAAACACTGATTTTAAATGTCTTCAACTTTTGTCTACGACCGAAATTCCTTTTGTGACAGATTGGATTCAAGATTTAGAAATTTGGTAGCATGAAGTTTATTCATGCTTTATTATATTTTCATTTTATTTTATTCATACAGTTTTCAAAGTAAAGCTTAATCATTTGCTGTTTTTTTTTAAACGAATTTTAAGCATAGCTGAGGGGTTTTTTTTTGCGCAATTTTTTAACTGAATTTACAAACAGTTAATGCATGATACAAACTTCCATCAATGAACAGAATGTTCATTAATAATTTGATCTTTTTGAACAAGTAAAAATGTAGATGGTTTGATTTTGTCATATAGCAAGAACATGACATTTTTGAGGACTTAACCTCTATATTAAATGTTTGATTAACATTTTTAGCTTATTAATGAAAGCTAAAATCATGTATGTAAATTGTTCAGCCATGCCAAGCTTTTTTGCTTGTTTACATCCAGAAAATGTATTCTTTTACAATTACTTTTGTTTAAAACTGTTGCAATATAAAATCAAATTTAATTTTTTTGTTATACAGGCATTCTTAATTATATTAAAAGACTACACAAGTATGACTTTTTACTGTTTACCAATTATTTAACATGGCTGTCAGGGCCATATGCGTTCTGATTGGCTGAATCAAAAAAATCTTTATCTCAATAACCAGTTTTTTGCAGAAGTATACCTTAGATTGTCCTCTACAAAGTTTTAAGTTGTTTGTGCTGATCCAGAATCCAAGATGGCCATCAATGTGGAACACAGCTTAACATGAACCGTATGAAAAAAAACATACTAACAGCCTGTATTCCAAACATTCACACAGTTAAGCAAAATTATGCAAAAATCTAGCTTTGACAGTTACCTTTTTTTTTAAAGCCAAATGGGAATTAAAAAACGCTGCCAGGGCCATTAACGGTTTCCTATTGACTGAATTTCTCAAATATTTTTCACACAAAGCGCTTGTCTCATTGATTTAAATACAATACATGTTTTACAGAAATGTACCACAGATGGACCTCTTTAAAGTTTTAGTTGTTTGTGCCTATCCAAAATCCAAAATGGCCGCCACTGTAAAACTCAACGTAACATAGAAACACAAACAGCTTGTTAAAACTCACTAAAAGCAAATTATGCAGAAATGAAGCTTGGAGAGGTCTTATTATTTTGAGTTTTTGGAACCAATTGGAAATCCAACGTGGTTTCTAGAGCTGCTAATACGTTCTGGCTGTTATTGCAAACTTTTCTCCTGACAAATAACTTTTATGGCAAAATGAATTGTAATAATGTAGAATAGTACCTAAAATATTGAGTAATCACAAACGGCCGCCATCGTGGAATGTTGCTTCTGACGGGAACCTGTATGAAAATCATGCAAATAAAATGTAATCAGATAGGCGTTTCGTTTTATCAAGGCTCGTCAGTTGCGCTCATACCCCCCTCCCCCACCTGCAGAGCGTTCATCAACAATATTCCATAAATTGTACACAAATCCGGCAAAGGCTTTCCACACCATGTAAATAGAAAAATCTAAGAATTAAATTAATTTTCGAAATTTCAGGGCAGTAAATTAGACTCAGTGGGTGCAATAAATGTTATCAAACATACCAATGGTAATAAATTTATTAAGACTCATCAGTACTGATTCTCTAAAACTAACACGCATTTGAACAAAATTACGCGGATAGTTCTGTTAACATTTTGAGTTTTATGAACCGGTCGAAAATTCAGCATTTCTGCCAGGGCCATTTAAATTGGGTAAAATTTCAAAATTGTTTCATGACAAACTGCATGGCAAATTGATTTTACTATTGCAGAAATGTAGTTTAAATTGTCCTCAAAGTTTGAGTTTTCAAGGCCGATTCAAAATCCTACATGACCCACACTATGGAAAATAACATAAGACACACTGGAAAAAAACAAACAACTTTTTCTCAGGAACAGTTTTGCATTAAATTCCAGCTGCCTTTACAAAACGGGTTTAGTGTTCATGGAGAAGACCGCTACAGAAAAATGCATTTCCTATTCTATTATTGTCAAGGTAGTCATCATTCGGTAAAAATGGCTAAGATAACCACATATAAATAAGAGACTTTTCAACACGAAATTGTCGAAGAAACAACATGTTCTTTGATTATTATCTTTTTGATTCGTAATTTTTCACTGCATACACCAGTACGAGCTTCAAATATTCGCCATTACTAATGATGGATTTTTGACCAGCAATAAATAATCATTGGCTCACATTTTTTTTAACTTGTAGATCTTTTGTAGGAAATAAGTGTTGTTCTTGGGGACAGCCCTTGGTATGTCTTAATCCACATATCCATAATTTCCCCAATTACATGTGCAATATTTCCAGGTTTATTAAAAGTCAAATAATTCTTTCCTTGTTACAATTTCTCTTGTATGATGGTTTTATAATTATTATCGCCGGGAATTTCTAACCTAAAATTAGATATTTTGTCGTTTTGGATTCCACAATTGAAATGGTTTTACTTTGTACAAACTCTGAACAAAGAGGAGTACAAATGTAAGATATTTTGGGTTAGTTGGGTAAACTTGAATAGTAAAAAAAGCAGTTCCAGAGTGCAAAGTTGTGCTTTCATACATACAAATTCAGGTCTATAACTTTCATATTCTTTCAGTTAACTTTAATGAAAAATGTGTATGTTTGTTTTACTTGTTTATGGCATTCTATTGTTTAATACCAATCAACCGTCGTTTCTGATAAACATAGTATATCCTCGTGTTATATGATCTAAAGATGTAAGGTTATTCCAAATGACCTAAATTTGCCAAAATGCTGATACGGATAAAGGATTATCCATAATATATTGCTACCGCAGGTCCGGGGTTCTCTCCGGGTACTCCGGCTTCCTCCCCCAATAAAAACTGGACGCCATGATATAGCTGAAAAATTGCTGAGAGTGGCATTCAAACAAACAAAAAACCATAATATATTGTAAACAAAGAAACATACAAGTCAAAAAATAGATTATTCAAGAAACAGAAGGATTATTACTACTTGAGAATTAGGCGTTGAGCTATTGAAAACAGAGAATTGCTGGTTTTCTCACAATAATTGGGACATGAAAGTATTATAAGAAACAGTTGTCACTGAAAATGGCGGAAAACAGAAGCGACACAGACTCAAACATCTAAATAATAAAGAAATTGAGGACTGTGATGACCCTGAATTTATTATTGAACAGGACAATTCTCTGGAGGAATGCCAGTAGTGCATTGCCGTCCGTGTATTACACGCGAGACAAATAAACAAATGTGGTGGCATATGCATCCGGAGGATACCCATCAAAGGAATTCTGCTTTACGAAATCAACAGTAAAAACGTTTCTGGACAATGCTACCTCACCGTGGTCCTGGGATGATGACAGATACCTTGTAATGAAAGCGGATGCAATAACCAGATATCCTTAAGAGAAAACTTTTGAATGACTGAAAAGGCTATAATGCCAAAATGTGTGGTGACTGGTGACACCTGTCAGGCAGTGGTTCTCCAATATTGATGGAGTTCCTTACATGGGCCATATGTAGGAATAATAGGTTAAAGTTTATTTACTTCCAAATATTTATTTTACTGAATCAAAGTTTGGTGGTAAAATAAAATCAATGTTTTGCCATTTTAAGTTTTCTTATTCTCATTCCATGCAAGAATAAAATTTCACGTAAATACTAATATTTGTATCTCACATCTACAAAAATGAATTTTACTTGTGCTCAGAATTTTCTGTATTAATGAGTGGGACAGACTGAAACAAAGGTATAGAATCATTTTACTAATGTATGGCTGCATATTAGCATAGATTTCTTGTGTAAACAATTATATATGTCTACGCCCATCTATCAATCAAAATTTGAATTCAAATACAAAACAGCGCATTTGGAGGACTTTGTAAATGAAATTTGTGTTTTATAATTTAAGAATGTCATTTGCTTCCTTCAAACTGTCCCCACTCTTTTAAAATAAAGCAGGTCTGAAATAGTTTAGGCAATAGAGTTATTCTCAAAAATCTCTCTCGGATATGACTGTGGCAAAGAAAATTGAAATCCCCATCTTTTTTCTATTGGCTGCTATTTATACTTAGAACCTGGCCTTTAAAATACACTGTGGAAAAAAAACTTACTCAGACACTTTGTCAAAATTTGCAATAAAAGTGATGTCTCCTTAAACATTAGACGGGGGTTACAGGCTCCTTCTAGTTTTATATTGCGTGTCTAAATGGCGATTTGTAATCGATCTTTGACTTTCGGCTGTCGTTTATATATTAGCCAGTTTTCTTCCTATTTATCTTTCTATATGACTCGCCGGATGCGTGGATAAGGTAGTTTGTCATCTACTCTTGATCCTTTTCCTGTCAACTGATGTTGCGATTGTAACTGCAAGCAGGCTGTGCTAGACTCCAATCTTACATGTAATTGACAATGTTATACCTGAAAGAGCACTCATATGCTTGAACTATTTGTGTAATGCTGACTAATATAGATAGAAACTCCTTCTGAAAAGTTCTTCATGCAGAGTTGATTTAAATTACACAAGGACACATAGACTTAAGTACCATTTTCGTGGGAGAAGCTTAACGGGAGGGTTTATACATTCTCAATCTCTATTTGTTAGCTCTTAATGACCTGATCAGCTGTAATATATAATGTAATTCCTCGATCTCCTGAAAGGATATAGTTGGTTCATTCCCATTATCACTGTAAAGCACAGAAGACTGCTCTACTGTAACTGTCATGTGGGATGGAATTGGTTTAAAATATTCAAATTGGATAGAATAGAGGACGTTGTTACTGGTCTCGAATGGCTTAAATCAGGTCTTGCGTTGCCACATGCTGTCACGTGAATTCTGGTAGGTACATGCACTACCGATAATATGGCACTTTATCTGGTTTGTTTGCTGAACTGATGCTTGTAACTTTTTCGGGTCGGCGATCTGGGTAATTATATAATACTTGATAGCATGAAAACATGCGTGAATACTTGTAAAAGAATTTGCTCTTTAGTAACTAAGAATATACTTTTTTCTTATACTTACTACCGACTAAGGAATGGATCATGGATAGGTTAGGTATAGCTTCCTCATATCTAAGTGGTTTGATTATTTTGATGTTTCGACGTGGGTAATTGACGACTTGCTGTTTTATCCCTCTAGATTATTAGTAGTCGTCGGTGCCTATTTTGGTTGGTGGTTCTATCAGTGTGTTCTCTAACAAGTAAATTGGTGAAAAAGACTGTGAAGGTAGGTGTAGTCGACGAATATCGGATCGGTACGATGGGTTTG
Organism: Limnoperna fortunei; assembly: GCA_944474755.1. Classification (NCBI taxonomy): domain Eukaryota; kingdom Metazoa; phylum Mollusca; class Bivalvia; order Mytilida; family Modiolidae; genus Limnoperna; species Limnoperna fortunei. The sequence goes on along the minus strand of OX104114.1, from coordinate 7,808,139 downwards.
CCTGTTGGGGCATTACAAGATACATCTTCGACCACAACAAAATAAGAAGGAAACCGACCGAACAACAAGAGCCGAAAGTAAATACGACAATAACAAACACAACGAAAAACAAAAACGAAAAACAACCACAACAGAAAGCGAGTAACCAGAACCCAACAAAAACCATCGTCCCACTCAGGTGCTCCGGACGAGTAAGCAGTGCCTATCTTCAATTAGACACCAGTTGAGTTACTCACTCTAATATCATGGAGAAATAAGAAAGACTATAAGTCAGCAGAAACATCAGATCTTATCTGAGAGATTGATTTCCATAACGATCTATTAAGTCATGCCGACGTTAGAATACTAGTAACTTCTGAACGGATCAACCTAGATACTACCAACCTTTGTGTGAGTAGCTTAGTAGTCAACAGCAGAAAATTGGAATACCGATTGCAGGATTTAGCTTAAAGTTGTGAAATGTATACAAGATACGCTGAAGCCGATGGAATATTGCTATCGATGAACGAGAAGCTGAAATCGGAAAAGTAAGGTCATCAAAATTTTGGTAGTCGAGTTTGTACCTTTCCCGAGTTTATTTCTCTAAGTAGTTCTAAGTAAGAGGACAACCTAATTGTATTGATGGTGTCTCTAATTTCAAACACACTAGGGGTAGATTGAAGGCAAATAGTCAGCAAATTAAGCATTATTGAGGGACACAAAATCATCTATATAGCGGTACGTGAAATAAAAGGTCCGGGCCAGTGTCTTTTATTTATCCTGAGCATGTTATTTAGGAAATTAACCTAATAAGAGTAAAACAAACAGGGTGTCGAGGAAGGGGCACAATTAATACCCATTGGTATATAAACAGCTTGATGTGTTGACATGTACTCCAGACCTGACAATTATGTTGTGAATCAGAAAATCTAACATGTAACAGGTTTGGTCTTCAGTAATTTGAAAAGCAGCTTAATAAGACCTTTATGCCAGGTTTGAATCTGGATATGGGGGATGGTCGTGTAGAATGTTGAAATATCAAAGGTTTGTTACATTATAGAATAAATAAATACCTTGTATATCAGGTCTTTTGAATTTTTAGTAACCACCTTTCATTTATGCAACCCTTGAAGTAGCAAGTGTCACTGTATTTTTGAAGTCCCGTTTTTACTGTTGTTAAGATTGGTCAGGAGTTTCGGTAAAGGTTTTGTTGTGATCCTGAAATGAAACGCTGTTTGTATGGATTTTTAAATTTTTGGTTTCCAATACAAGGAGGCGAGATATAACAATTCACGACTTTGATATGGAGACCAAAGAATGCCAACACCGATTTATTTTCAAGAATCTCCTCTTTTGATAGCGTAGTGTATGTGTGATTAGGATTGGCAAGTGCTGTTCGCATTTTCTGGCATAGTCTTTTATTGAATTCATCAATAATTTAAGTTTGTATTTCCAGTTGATAGTTTTCTGTTAATGGTATTTCAGTCTTTAGGACAAAATATTTCATTTTCAACAATTTTAAGATCTCCAGTTATCATGTGACCTGAAGGACAATATGAATGGAAATTTGTGGCAAGATCTGTAAGTAGATTTTGCTTTAAACTAACTGATAATAAATCCTGCAATACATTAAAATACAAGGTATTAGTTGAATATTTTTGTACGGAAACTGCAGACTTGTTGCTTGTGCTTTTCTCCATATGCTTTGGGTGAAGAGTAAAAAAGGCCTTTTACGTTCATGCCCAAAATCCAAAGTGCTTTAACCTAGTCTGTTGTTAGTCTGAAATCATATACGGCACCCATTGTACAACAGGTGTGTTTTTTTGACATTGCAGTTTTGCAGTCTACTTCTTTCACAAGTTCTTTATTTATCTGATAACGAAGAACATAATGCAACAGTATTTTGTGTATGTTACTACTATTAACACTAATAATGGAGAAGTCTAATATATGTGCATGAATTAAGTAAATAGGAATAGTAAAAAATGTCCTGTCTTTGAATATTATTGTTGGAGGGTAGGATGTCAATACTAGAGATCTTTATGGTGTTATGAGTCAATTTGATGTTCATACTATTATAAACGTCATTCGATGCATTTTCCGGGAAAGAAAGCATTTTCTAATTAAATATAATATTAAAAGAATAGATTTAAAATTTTAAAAGTGTTGAAGTACGTATCATTTTTTATTTGAATGTGAGGTACTACTACGAACGGATCTAAAGGTTACACTGATTGCGACCGATGAACATAATCATTGTAAATTAGGTTACAATAAATTTATGTATGGATAAGTGCTTCGTTGAAACAGACAAAAATATGTGATTCGATAATAGTTTATGTGACAAAATAGTTCCTTTATGACTTTCTTTAGTGCCGGTTTACTTTTACGTTTGTCGCTAATTGGTAACAGTCTTTTTCTGTAACTAGAATGTAAATTACAAGAGGAAAGACCGTTTTGGAGAGAGAATTTTGAAGATTGTTTCCTCTTATCAATTATTGAGTTGCTATTACGTACATCGTTATTGAACATCGTTTTGAACATTTTACCTAAAATTGACAACAAAATCAAAATGTCAATAAAATGAGTTGCATGCAACAAAGAAAAAACGTAAAACTAATAAGTAACAGAGCTAAAGTGATACAATTATTGTACACAATTTATTATACAAAAAAGCAATTTCATTCTATTGAGAAAATAATAATGTATTTAAAAAGTTGTTAAAATGGTCCTCCCATGGTTGACAAGAAAAATAATGTCAGAAATGAATGAATTACGTATCAAACTGACCAGAAGATAATATAATAATATTTGAAACCCAAATAAATAAATAAGGGATCAATTTGGTGAATTAAAAAAAAATATTAAACATTTCTATCATAAATCTTATATGATCTGCAAGTTTTGCGTAATTTTCGTATAACTTTTTGGAATTTTGGTGATAAACCTCTACAACGTCTTTATCACTTGGGTTTCAAATATCTAAATAAGGGATCAAGCTTTGGTGGAATTCAAAAAAATATTAAACATTTCTATCATAAATGTTTCGATGCTTTTAATTTTGTGAATTCTTGCCCATATATTTCAAAGTTATTTGTTTTCATGATAATGAATAATAAAACGCAAGTGAGCATTTAGTTTAACTTATGTACGCACGTGTTTTCGTATAAGTAATTGATGGTTTGTAACCGTGGAATGATGCATAAATAAACGCACTTTTGGTCACGTCCCCATTAGATTAGTAACATTTGAAGGGTTGACGGTGTCCCGGGTAATGACTGATAATTTTTCGTTTTGCTACGATATAGCTAAGATAAAAAAAATTAACCCCAACTAGTAAACGATTCAAAAGATTGTACGTCAGTGTTGTTTATATAACCCAGTGTCTGTGGTCGTATTGTTTGTATACACCAGCTAGTGACTGTATCATATAGATAACAACAGCTGGGTCACTGTTTTAATGGTCAAAAATTGGAAAGCATGCAGGTAAAAGTGTTACTTAAATGCAGTTGTATAACCTCTGTTTTGTTTTACTAGTACCTTAGTGTCATTCACTCTAGTGGGTACCTCACGGCTGATACGTTTACGTCTATCCTGGTGGGGTTTTCAATGAACTGTTTTACGTTTCCATAATCAACGACTGATTCCATTTAGAGTGTCACCAGTAGCTGCATTCTTTTCAAAATTGTTCAATGAACTGTTTCATTGGTTGATATAAACAATGGGGCAAATATTTTAAAAGTTGACTTTTCAGGTCAATAGTCTAAAGGAGCCATTGTTATTTTAGAGTTGTTGTAAATTCCCAGCAACTTTTGGGGGAAAAGTGTATGTAATATTCAAAATTTCGAAAAAGAGACTGAGTGTTTTCGTTTGTGACAAGTTGTTCAACCACCACCTAATCTTATTTTATATTTCATTCCAAAAACATGCATAATTATTCATTTTTGTATCTACGTATCTTGCAAGATGTCATTAAATATGTGCAAAATACATAATCTTTTATGGTTTGTGAAAACCTTGTTGTAATTAAAATATTGTAACAGGTGTATAGTACACACTGGCGACATATAAGTGTTTACACAACGGAAACCTGACTTTGCGAACATGTTTGATATAACTTTTAAAGTAATCTCAACAGAAATTATGTAGTCTATGAGACAAAATCAGTGATGAATATATTTTTGAATATTTTTCAAAGACAAAAAAACTCTTTGATTTAAGGAAATGTATTCGAAACTACTTTACTCAAACCATTCACTAAGAATGCGACAAATGCTCTCATTGTGCCATGCTCAACTAATATGAAAACGGAGAAAATAACGTATGCAGAAATACAAGTGACATTTACAAATTCAGAAAAATGCGAAGATCACAAAATCAAAAACAAAAAAAAGGCAGAATGTGAGTATCCCAAACCCAATAATATCCATTTGTGTTCTCCAGTGCTTCGGTCAAGTAAGCAGTGATTGCCTCCAATGTCAGCTATCGAGACACTACAGGGAAAAATCAAACAACCATTGAGACACTCAACGCCATGTCCAAGGAAAAGTCAAACAGCCATCGAGACACTCAACGTCATGTCCAGGGAAAAGTCAAACAGCCATCGAGACACTCAACATCCTGTCCAGGGAAAATTCAAACAGCCATCGAGACACTAATGTCATGTGCGGGAAAAAGTCAAACAGCTATCGAGACACTCAACGCCATGTCCAGGGAAAAGTCAAACAGCCATCGAAATACTCAACGCCATGTCAAGGGAAAAAATAAACAGCCATCGAGATACTCAACGCCATGTCCAGGGATAGTCAAACAGACATCGATCGAAACACTCACCTCCATGTCCAGGGAAAAGTTAAACAGCCATCGAAATACTGAACGCCATGTCCAGGGCAAAGTCAAATTAACGAAGAGGATAGACTACCTATGATTCAGCGAGAATGGCTGATCGTATTTGTTAGATTGATGCCCATAACAGAATAATAAGGTCATGGTGTCGGTCTAGATTAAGTTCTGAAAGGTAAACATTATTTAAAAACAAAAAACCTTGTTTAATTACCTTATTCTAATATGACGTTCTTCATACGCTTTAAGTGGATATCAATCGGTATAAAGTATTGACAATAATAATGTCTGACTATGTTCTAATTCGCACACAGCCCGCAGTCATCAATGTATTTCTTAAATAGTCAACAGCAGTGAACAATCTATAAATCAGAACACCAAACGAAGGATCTAGCATCACGCATACTTTTTCATTAGAAGCTGTCTGAGCAGATATATTTGTTATATAAAAAGATTTCGTTAAATTTCGTAGTTTGTAATATTTTATGTCTGTTCTTTCATTTGTTGACCTGGGATCATAGTGTGACGGTTCACAGTACTGGGCGTATGGAGCCCAGTGCGTCTCTAAATAGCGGAAAGGGGAGAACCTATAACATGGGGTTTGTCAGGTCATAATGCGTAAAGCCTTTTCGAAAACATACGTAGTGAGTGACATGTTTTGCGAGAGCCACGCTCCTTGCACGATAAAGACCCATTTTGTAGATTTATAACAATCCTAGTAGCTGCTACAAAAGACTAAATTGTCAGTCCCTACCAAAACACATCTGTACTTTTTCCCTGACAGAAACAGTTGTTATCCCGTATTCCGCGAATCCATCCATTTATCCGTCGAGTTATTGTTAGGTTGATTACCTGTTCTCATACTGAATATAGCTAAAATGATGCTTTTTAGACGTTAAGCAAACAATCAATCAGTTCATATCGTTATCATATTACTACTACTCTACTTAATAACAAAACCATGTATGCATACCATAATAGCCAACCACGATGTCCAATTTAGCAAAGTTTTAAGTAAGTTATATGAGTAAGACCTTGCTGTTAGGCACTGTGCCTTAAGGCGAGCATCAAAATTTTTATAACAACGTATGAATGACATTCTTAACGGGAATGTAACGATCTGTAATTTAGTCTGGTTCCCGTGATCTTTTGCAAAATTCCCAATTATACTAATAAATTCGGGATGGTTGGGGTAATGGGTTGGTTTGCATTTTTTAAAAACATTTTTAATGCGGCTCTGAATTATAACACATTTTAGTCCTTACTCTCATTTTGAATTTCAAGAGAAAAATTCAACTTGTACGTTGCCTACAAATTTTTTGTCCAAACTACAAACCACGTTCATGACCATACAAAGCCTCCGTCCCCGTAAATCCTCAAAATGATTAAAGCTGCTCATTCAAACCTCTGTCATGCCAGTTTTACACTTATATATAGATAAACATTAGTGTGCTATAAATAACTCTTAACGGCTTATTTCAGCGGCAAAAAGGAAACCACAAGGCTTGTGAGGTAGGTAAGTTATGCTGATATTAACAACTGTTAGTAAATAATCTTTAAATACCCGTAGGGGGTGTTACTGTTTATACATTCGATGCAAGTCGAAGTTCACTACACACATCGAAGAAGAAGCTACATGGTATACGAAGATTTTATATGTTTATGTCCCGGCTACTTTCAACCTTGTTTGGCATTATTTCAGACACCAGCTTGAACATAAAAATATAGGCTGAATAAACCACTAACATACATATATCGGATATATTTTAATGGGATATTAATGTTTTGTATTTGGCAAATCAGCTGTAGGTTTAAACGGGTTAGGGTTCATATACTCCTTAACAGGACATTTCTAGACGGACTGCGATCATGGCATATTTTTTTAAACAGGACATTTTGAAAACGCAAATGTACTCTGTAAACGGGCTGGGAATCAGATATACTCCTTAGCAGAATATTTGTAAACGGACAGGGATCACATAATCTCTTTAACAGGACATTTTAAACGGGCTTTGAATCACATTTACCACTAAAGGGGACATTTTCCTGTTTGACAGGACGAGGACGCAAATTGACACGACTTTATTATCTCATAAAAATAAGGTGATAACATATTTATCGTAAGCAAAAATTGAACTATTTACATTAAATCAATTTTAGTTGACGTTATTGTGTTATCTTCTAATGATAACAGATATACGTGACCAATGCAGTACAGTACTCCAGATATTAGCAGACATTTAAGGCATGACAAAAAATATATATGAAAATCATTGACTTACACGTGTATATAAACACATTACGTCAAACAAGAGCAGACACTATTGCAATAAAAATTGATATTTTGTTGTGCACTTCTGTGTCTGTGTAACAAGTGACAGAAGACCTTCCATTTTACAATAAGTAAACTTGGATTGTTAAGTGTAGCATTTTTGGATTTATTTCGTTCATAGGTTTACAATATCATTACAACTTCATATTAACATGATATGATATTCATCTCCAATACCTTGTCTACACGAGTTACAGTCTCTTCTTGTTTCAATAGGTAGACGTAAATTTAAAGTTCTTAGTTTGATAATCCAAACTCTACATCATTTAGGAGTCGTAGGATTTTTTTTTTTAATTTAAAAACTTTTTTTTTAAATTACTAATCAAAACACGGGAGGTGGTATGTAGAGAACGAAACCCTGAAATGCCGGTTGTTTTCCTTGTAATAAAGCTCATATCAGTGTCATGTAATATCAACTTTACGTAATTAATTCACTTATGTTAATATTTTAGGATAAGCATTAGTCTATTGAACATACTACTAAGTTTTGTCTAATTAAACAAAAGTTTGACCCAGATTCTATTCTCTGTTTGATCTTAATTTCAGGTGGAAGCCTAACTCTCCATAAGCCAAAACGTAGGTGTAGTCTTTCTGACTTTGAGAAATCTTTTGCAAAATTTCAAATAAATTTGTTCAATAATTTTAAGATTACCAAATCCACAGAGTTGCGATCCATATATATGTATTAAAATTAATTTAACCATTGAATCAAACACTTTAATTAAATATGAACAAAAATGGATTTATCACGAATCAATTTATGCATATTGCATGTATACAAGGACTTTGTGCTTGTTCATAGACCTACTTCTAGAATTAGAATCAGGAAAACTACAAACTAAACTCTACGACAAACGTGATGACTTCAACTTTCCAATTGTCAACTTCCCGTTCATCGACAGCAACATTCCAGCAGCTCCAGCGTATAGTGTGTACTTTTCGCAACTTATACGTTATTCTAGATACTGCGATATGTATTCCGATTTTCTAAATCGATCACTGTCGTTGACTGCTACACTACTCAAACAAGGGTTTGGTGTACTTAGGTTGATGATATCTCTCCAGTAGTTCTATGGTCGTCACCACGAGTGCACCCATGGTTTTTGTTGTTGTGTTGGTTTCGTCTATTACAATCAAATGTTGAGTTGTCTTCATATCTTTGGCAGTCATTATTTATATTTTCAGGTGTCAAAATAAAAATGAGTGGCAGTTCAGGTCAGTTCGAACTTTTCTATGTTTATAAATGGCTTAATAAGTAATTATTTCAATGTTGCTATGGTAATATATATTTATATATATATATATATATATATATATATATATATATATATATATATATCACATGATTAAAAACCACATTAGATTATATCTTTTTACATCGTAGTATGTTTTCACAAGTAATAATTATTATGCTAGACATTATGTTGGTAAACAATAGTAAGGTGTCCAAATAAATTTGTGTAGTAGTGTTTCACTGGCGTATTAAACACACCGAAAAAAATCCACACTAGGGTTCTTTCAAATGTTGACAAATAAACGTGTAAGTGGAAAATACCCTGTAATAACAATAGCAAGTTATAATGTATTAATGTATTAAGTATTAATGTTTTATAATATAAGTTGGCATATAATGTTTATATCTCCAGTTTTAATTAAAATGATTTATTCTCAATGAAAAAGTTCCAATTGATATGCATTTGCATTATATGCACAGCCAGTTATTAAATTACACAGGTAATATACTGTGCGAAGATTAAGTTAATAATCGTAATAAATATAACTAAGTTAAAGCAGACAAAGCATAATGCTGCTAGTTTTACAAATAAAGGATTACAACAAATGATATTTTACACAGAGCAAAGAGCAATTCACGAAGTGCACATTCGTTAAAAGGAAGGAGGTACCTGAATAGCGTCAGTGGCGCTGCTTTACATATTTAAAGAGGTTTTTAGAGGCATTGAACAAACATGCTTATATCAAAATTGAAATTGTACAATTTTACAGGCATTAGTGCATTCCCCTGGAGACAAAATTTTAGAGTTTAAATATTTAGAATTAGTTCTATTAATGTTATTTTTTATTGTTTTAGATTTTTTTTTATCTGTATATTATTGTACGACATATATTGTAATAACTTAATCTGCGGAGTAGTAGATACTTCTAAGTGGTGAAGTGGCGTTTCTATCATGTCTATAAAATTGACCACGTCCTTATTATCGCTGAATTATTTCTTGGTAAACGTTAAAACAATAAATTAATCAATAAATCAAACTTTTTTCCATATGAAAGACGATTGTTCGCCCAAGGAATTTCATTGAAATGCATACATAATTTTATTATAGGACTATAACATATTATTTACAGATACTGGTATTATTATGGAAATCTATTTCCTGATTTTTTTTACTGTATTTGTTGCCGTAGATCCTAGCAAGAAGGAAAATGGATGTTTAGAGGTAATAATTCGTGCATATTTAAGGAGATGCAGGACACCATCCGCGATTTTTTGTGTGTGAAAATTTCAAAATAGATAGAACATTTATGGTAAATTTAATAATAATTGCTTGCATTATTAACTCTTAATTTTCCATAAAATTAAAAACAATAATGAAAGACTTATACCCATATTATTACTTCAATTTATTAATAGTTTAAATACAAAGTTTTTAGATAAATGAGTTCGGTACTGGCAAAAAGAATGAAAATAAATTTTTAACAAGGGCGGTAATTTTGACAAAAATACCATATTTACCACTTTTTGACCTGTGATTTCCCACTTTTTGTTAAGTTATTTCCGAATTTTGATAACTTGTTTAAAAGACTAATTATATCGCGAATTTAAAGATAATTCATTGACAACTTATTTTCAGTGAAAATGTCCTGCAGCCCCTTAAGATGTGTTTTTTCTAAACGGTTGACTATATGGCAGGTCAAATAAAAATAATCATGATATGATTTAAGAATTATTCAAATCAAATGATAGAAGAGAAACACTGATGAAAAGGACTTATATAGAACAGTGACATTCTTTGTCTCGAATTTTCAGTAAACAAAATGAGATTAACTGTCCGAGTGGAGAAGAGGTTATTCGTCTACTGTAATTATGAGTTCTGTGAGTCTGACGTCTCTTCATTTGTATTTATTACAATTGATGCCGAAATTATACAATGGTTTAAAATTCTACCTTGCATGGGTATCAGAAATTAAAGCAATTTTCGGTAATGAGACTATGTACATTCCCATGGGAATACGTTAAAGATTGCGTAAGGATGACAGCCAATAAACAGTGAAATAATTTTTTGTTATTCTTTGAAACAAAACTTTAAGATTACACAATGTATTGTGGCCAGGAGGTTAACGTAGTTAACCTTAATTGACACGACTTGCCAGTTTTCTAAATGGTTATTGTTGGATACCCCATCTTCCTTTTCCAACAAACACTAGAAAACATTATATAGCTAAGAAATTGCAAAATGTGGCGTTAAACCACAGTTTAACAATTATTCTAAGTTTTATTACACTGTTATGTAGGTTTTGAAAGAATCTAATAAGTCTGGTCGTTTAGAACACCCTGTGCAGGATTGTCAGAATCAAATTAAAGATTTAGACCGACTAAAAGCTATTAAACAACGATTACCTCATGTCTATGCTGGAATGGAAAGAGGTGAGAATGTTTATAAGTTTTTTTACAAATGGAGCCTTAAGACGCAAGAGATGATCAGTTATATTTTTTAAAAGTTATTAACCTTATACTTTATCTACCTTAGTTTTTTTTTAGATTTTCGTGAGGACATAAAATATAATAACTACTTTTATAAAATTCATTCATTAGAACAAGACCATATTTATTTTCTTTCTTGTCTACCAGAGTTAAAAAATAAACCATTATCAGGCTCTCCTGAAAGTTTCAAAAATATTTGAATATTAAAATATATATAATTGGATTTGTATGCTGGACTGACCTATAAATAAAATTGTAACGGTTGCCACTCATGGGGCAGAAACTGCTTGTACTTTTAGAGTTCCCTCCTAGTTTTATGGAGGATTAGTTCATTTTTCTGGGTTTTCATTGATGCATTTGTTTTTCTTAAATGATGTTTTCTTCAGTTTCTTTCTGAAAATTTTTATTGTTATATTTAAGTTTTATTTTTTGATTAAATAATGTAAAAGAAAAAATGTAAACTTCAATAAACGTCACGATATTATGCAAAATAGCAAGGAAACCGAACGAAAAACAAACGCCAAAAAGAGAGAAAGACAAATCTGGATATAGATATATACAACGCCAAACACAAAAACAGAGGGTAAGTAACCCGAACCCAATAAAAACCATGCGTGCACTTAGGTACGCCGGACAAGTTAGCAGTGCCTACCTTTAATTAGACATCAGCCGAATAACTCATTGACAAGTCAAGAGAAAGTCAAATCTAAAAAAGGAAATACACAGTGAAAATGTCCGATCGGATCGCATTTGCCAGATTTATTTCCCATAACGATCATCATGATGAGATAACCATCATGATGACGACCATAGATCTTAAGATATCACTATCCAAGGAACTTGTTTGAGTTGCTTAGTAGTCCACAGCAGGTGTGAGTGGTCTAGAAAAACAGGACTACTGATCGCAGGAACTAGAAAAACGTATAAGTTGTGAAATGTACCCACCATACGCTCAACCTGCTGGAATGTTTCCTATAGCCGAATTGGGTTTAACGTTTTGGAATTTTGGTATAAAAAAACTCTACATCATCTTAAGCATTTGGATTTTAAATAATATTTGCGTTATAGTGCCATTAAATAGTCTTGATTTGATGAAACGTGCGTCTGGCGTAGTAAATTCTATTAACCTTGGTATCTTCTCTGACATTTTATTTGCAACCACTGGGCGGCTGTGTCTGCTGGTATCATTGTCTAAATTTACTGCCCTGAAATTTCGATCATTATTTTAGTCATAAAGGTTTTCTATAATTAAGGAGTAGATATCCGTAGCACAATTTGGTTTAACTTTTTAGAATTTTGGTCATGAAAGCTCTACACCATCTTCATCATTTGGATTTAAAAATTATTTGGGTTTGACTGATGAGTCTTGATTATATGAAGTGCGCGTCTGATGTAGTAAATTATCTTAACATTACACCTTTGATGAAATTTTTGTTTATATCGATGCCAGTTGAAGTCATTCTTGCTTGAAAAAGCAGCGGTTAATTAAATCTTAAGCCTGGGTGTAAGGTGCATGAGGGATGGACGTTATAGCAATCAACAAGTTAAGATTTTAATTATTTACATTGGGGTAGAGATCCATACCTCAAGATGTCTATCAGATCTTTTGAATTTTTAGTATCCACATTTCATTAATGCCACTCCTGGAGTAGTAAGTGCCACTATATTTCTGAATCCTAGTTTTTGTTTTTATTGTTAAAATAGTGGTCAGGTATTTCGATAGAGGTTAGGTGGTACACTTGGACGCTTCTGCACTGAAGCACTGTTTGTATGCATTTGTATGAAGTTCTCTTCTTTTTTCATTTAAATTTTCAAAAGGAAAATATAAAATAATAAATATCAAACAATACGCAACTAATAAGTGCATAATTGAAACCAAAGGTCATTGACCGTTTAATTACAGGCGATGTTCTTTTTCTTCACAATAATACCTTGCACTACAGCAGTCCTAATCGCAGTGATATAAGGAGATTAGCGTTTTTAACGTGTTACAACAAAGCTTCTAATAACCCGATCATGGAGCACCATCATGCACAATACACACCAATACAAAAGGTAGGTAATTTGTTTAAATGGCGTTTTCTTTCATTAGGTCATTTAGTTTTAACATTAATTTATGTTGTTGCGGTTTTACTGTCTCATTGCCTTGTGTATTTACTTTATGTATTTGTAGCTGACTTTTAGTTTATTTTTTAGCCATAATTTGGTATGTAATGTACATATTGTTATAGAAAGTGTTATGAGCGTATAAACCACGTAAATTATTTTCTGCAAATAGGTCTTAAAGTGTTGTATTTTTATTTCGGGTGCATTATTACTTTAGTGTTTGATGCAATTTTAAATTATTGCCTTCTGAAAGAAAAACTTTGTTTTATCCCATACAATTTTCAGCCACTTTTAATGCTGTGTCACGCTTGTGAATAAACAAATTTCATCAGTTGTCATCAGTGATAATCACTTGCCGGTTTCTCGGAATTTGATTTGTTGGTATGTCTTTTTGACAGTTTCGTGGGTGTTCGGTATTTTGTTATTTCCTTCATTTTAACTTAACTTGATTTGTCGTCTATACTTTCCGGTAGCCTTTTGCAATATTTTACTTAGCGTCATTACGTGACATTAAGATTTGCTATTTGTAATACGAGTGTCTTGAGAGGTGGTATTTTAATTTAGAAAAAATAACACAAAAAAAGTCTATCACATTCCAAAGGGTCTGCCCATGTAAAGACTTTTACATATACAAATATGAAATACAAGAGTCTTCTGTTCGAATGGTTAATGATCTGACCCTTTTATTTAAAGGTTGCTTAACAATTTATAAATTCAATGCAGATCTTTTTCTCAGGTGCGAATAATTTATGTATTTTTCCATACAGAGGCGGAAATTCTTAAAATACTACATCATCAACACATTTTACGCTTATTTCTTATACAATATTTACACGTTGTTCAATCAAGTGTGTATGGTACAAAAAAAGGTAGACCAATCGATAAAAGCGTATGCTAAATGTTCATTGACAAACATTTTAATATCAAAACCTTTTTTCACCATATAACAAAAACAGGATGATTTGATATATCGCTTGTGACAAAAATTCAATTTTTGATGACATCTTATTCAACCACAAAACGTCATAAACCGTTGAAAGGCCAGAATATGCGTACCCCATTTGTTGTGTAGGTGACATTTGTTTTCTCAAAGTCGTAAATGGTTTTGACTGCATGTATTGATTTGGGCATAAATAGAGGGCCGTTACAGTTATTTATCGGTTAAATCGGTTACATATATTTATATGGACTGTTCCTATCTAGTATTGTATGTCGGCGATTTGTCCTTTCTGTTATATTTGTTTTATTTGCTGTTATGGTTGCAGTGCTTATTTTAATTGTAACGTGTGTATTTTGTTTAAATCGTCCTTTCATAATAATTTCAATCTATTTTACAGGTACCGAATTCATCTATAAAGGAATGCAAGAATTTTACAGATCTTTCAGACAAAGATTTTATACACCCAAGTAAAAATAAAACACTTATTGGTTTAAAGGAAACTTCCAATTAAGAAAATGATCAATATAAGCAGGACGTAAGCAGAATTATATTTTCATAGATTTACATCGAGACTCTACTCGATTATGTAATTCATTATTGTCTTTTGATATGTTTTATATCACTAATGCTAAATATTTGTAATAAAACTAATCGTGAAAATTTAGGACATAATTATTGAAATTGAATCCTTGGTACTTGTCCAATATTTCACTGAACATAGAGTTATTTTGTAGCCTTCTATAAACAATACCCAATAGCATTTATAAACAATGATTTATTCGTGCAATCAGGCGGTTATCTTGTTGTAAGGTCATTAGCTAATGAATCTATTGTTAAGTAGTTAATATTTACTACTTATAATGTGATTGTAATGATATAGATTGAAAATATTGATTTAATCTATATGTCGCCACGCCCTTGATTAGTCCTAGAATATTTCAATGATTTCTAAAACTTTTACATGATCACAATGCATATATACTCTCTGCCATTCAGAATATGTTCTGAAAAAAAAATCCCAAAACAAACTTTTAATTACATTTTAAAGCCTTCCTCACTTCATTGTTAAAGTAATGTAGACATCTGGAAATCTTCCGAAAAGCTATATATGTTTATATAATCATTTTAATTGCTTTGATGTTCATAAAGATAAAAATGTTACTTTTTTAAGTCTTTCCACTTTCAGAGTGGGAAGGAAGCATTATGGTTTTGTCTGTTTATTTTTTCAGCCAAGATGTCTTATCCCATTATAAATTTTAGTTTCGCGACATGTCGTTATGGCATTCCGTACCACAGAACTGTTAGGCGTTACGCCTTTTGTTTGGACGGAATTATCTCTCTGTAACAGAAAACTAAGTGTCCAGTTTAATGTTGAAACCATAATGGAAAGTGTTGCAACACGATCAGTGATGGATTGTGACAATTTGTAAAACATCACAGTCAGGAAATTTTTACCTCGTTATAGGAGTTATTTACCCTTAATTATTTTAAGTTGCATGTGTTCAACTGTAACTGATGAATCAGTTATAGATCACTTGGGGTTTCACTGTTGCTCATCATTAACCTTGACCACTGAACAAAATCAAAGGTCAGGGCCACAATCTTATGTTTGATCTTGTGTTGTATGTAGATATTCTCCTTAACCATAAGAGATATAGATAAACAAAACTGAAACCTTTAGAAAAATGAACATCTGTTTAAGGTTTAGAATTGTCTTTCATTTTAATTGACACATATAAGAGTGATCTCCTCTGGATCAATGAAATATAGTATCTCAATAACTATAACAGATATTAACATGGGGCCACCACTATTGGTCATCATATACTTTAATCATGAAACAGGTCACACGGTCAAAGGTCAAGGTAATTTTTTAATTTTTGATATTATGTTTTACAGATCTCATCCTTAACCATAAGAGAAAAATTTCCAATGCAGATGTATTTTAAGTCATTCGTTCTTATAAATGCTAATTTTTATGAGTAATATACGCACAGATCAAAAGGTCAGTGGTCAAGGTTATTTTTCTGCCTTAACGTCGTATTTAATGACCTTTTTTATTATAAAAATTAGCTGAGTGATTTTTCTTGCATTAGTTTATATTGTAAATAGATTCAATTGAACTGTCAGGTCAAGGTCGTGATGTTCTACAATATGACATTCCTTATTTTATCACGGATATTACTTTAGTTTGGTCTTAGTTAATCCAAACCCTTAGACTGCTCAATTAATAAAGGCAATGCAACAAGTTTGTCTCGTTACTCAGTACAAACTCGTCTACTCTACTTACATATTTGTAACGCGAAGCTGCATTGTAAAACATTAAAGGAAATATTTGCCAGTGAGCAAAGAAATTGTCTTTAAAATGTACAATATTGGAAAATGATTTATGACTGTTTCTTTTTTATTTTGGCATTACTGTTCATTCACTTAAACTATGTTGCAACTCCTCCTTCATTTCGCTTGTTGCTATTCTAATTTACGTGGCTGTAAATCTTGTACTATGTTCCTATGAAATGTGTTGGCTGATTGTTTGCGATTTGTAGCAGCACATGATTCCGATCATACTGTCTCCATCAACAATTATATTGTCGGGGACGTGCAAATGTTGGAAATAATCACTATTACATTTGTTCCATATTTTATTTTTCTTCAAAAACACTTGTTTTTTAAACTTCTCGGTAAAAAACATCAAACACAGTGTCATCAATCTGTCAATTTCAGCATAAGGCAATTGCGTGAACGTTTTCAGCTGCTCGGAGTTATATTTTGTCATTATGGGAATATTGGTTATACCTATTAGCTTACAAACAAAATTCAGTCAGCTGATCATTCTTCAATTAAAAACCGATGAAAATGAATCAAAATGTATACAGATGTTTGAACATTTTTGTCATTAATGACACAAACCTAGTATAAATTTGATCACGACAAACGGTGGTCTACTTGAAAGTAAACACAACAAAACACACCATGCTATTACATTACATTTAATTACAATTTAAAATACACCAAGACGAGGCACTAATTTGTAATACTCGAAAGAACCTTTATAATTATTATTTACAATACTCCAAAACGAAGCACTTTTTAATTTATATATTGTGTTGTGCTGCAAATGTTCTCACTAAAATTAAAATGTTATTTGTAGAAACAAAAAAATGTACATCCAGAACATAATGTTGCTATTCCATCAATCATGAATACCATACTATCACGACTGTTTGACCGTATTGGTTTAGATATAGTTATTCACATTTGTAACGTTCCTGTCAATATATAAACGTAAAACGAAACGATCAAGAAAAAATATGTTAATCAACCGAATAATTTAATCAGTAGTATTGATTATTGAATACTACAAAAACAGGCGTTTGAGTAGCTAGTTTTTGCCGAACAATCTTGCTTATCAATTGATTCGGCAATCAGTAATATTCTATTCTTGTAAAATTCCAATGGAGTATAATAGTTATCTACCAAAAAAGGTTGCCGGAAGAACATAATTTTCTGCAAAGTTCTGTATTCCTGACCAATTAGAACTTGATCTTAACTGATGAACAAAGTTCTTTTTGTTGTAAAACTCGTTGAACAAATCGCCGCATTTGCTTTCATCTTCAAAAAAGCATTTGCCTAACAATCTGTCGGGCGACAGAGCTATGCACATGATGATAAGTTTGTCAATATCAAACGTAGAAAGCACCATGTACTGTTTGTAGTTTATGAGTTTTTCTATACTATCAGCGTCTCTTATGTCTAAAACTTTGTACACACAACTAAGATAAAACATCAAACGTGCATTAAAGTGATTCGGTATAGGTTCAAATATTTCATAGTATTCTTGAGTAAAAATCCATTTGGGATAACGTATTAGCAGTGTATTTTCAATCCCATGCGATGAGTTTCGGCTGTTTAAATCAAAATCGTCCCAAAACGCCATGGAGTGTTTTCATGACATGTCAATTTACATTTTAGTATAACATTGATTTTTTTCCACTGATGCCGTCATAAAACACAACCTATTCACATTTATATAGAATCTTTTATTCATTGAATCTGTTTTACACTACCTGCCAATACATTTGAGATTACCACCGATAGTCACTATAAACTAAATGGATAGAATTCATCAAGAAAAAACATTCTTCCTATGGAAGTCACGAATCTATGATTTATAATATAATGTATATTCCTGGAGACAATAGTGAAGTTTGCAAGTGTTGAAAATGGAATGATTTTTCTGATATAAAGCACACTTAATAGATACTAATGTACAATAGTAGACTGTATGTTAATGTGTATATTAACAGAAATATAAATAGTCAAATAATTGATCTATCTATTAAGTTATACTAGAATTTTGATAAGATGCATGTGTGTCTGTAGGTCATGCAGAAACAAAACACATTTATACGGACTGTCCCCGTCCCTCACTTTTCTGTTGAAAATGTACCTCTTGTAGTTAAAGTTATCCCTCTTTGGTCATTATCTTTAATCCCATTACCCCTATTTGGACCCCCATTTACAACAACCAATGAAAATTAAGGGCCATGACCGAATATAGCGACGTTGACATACAGTTTTGCATTAGCGGAAAATATCAAAATGTGTGTTATATTTTGGTGTTTTAAAATTTTATCAGTCACAAAGTGTAATTATATTTCTGATTAGAATGTATTCTTTGGAGAACAAACATATTAGTATTGTTTTTAATCATCAGTTTCAGTCGCAGTAGGATGTTTTATGTTGGTCGGCTTATGGTACCATTTGGGGATATTTGTAAGTGTTAGTTTTATTTTTTTTTTGGTTCTAGTTTGTTTGTTGTATTGTGTTCTAAACAACGCATATTGATCTATATTGCATGTGATTGAACACGGGACCTGTCGTTGTTTAGTGTTACTGTGTACCTGTCGAACCGTAGTATCACGCTAAATCAGTACGCAAACTGGTTGCAAGTAAATTTGTGTTAATATTATCTTCATTGCAATTGGACTTTACAATGAATGTCATATAATTGTCAGTTTTTAAATAGAGCGATTTAGAGATTGCAGAAAATGAATGAAATTTTTATTGTTATTTTTAAATAGAGCATTTATTTTTTATCAATGTAAAATTTATTTTCAAGTATACCTTTAACATTAGTTTTAATGCTCCTCTTCACTCATTTTGTGACGGTTATTTGACGATATCCATTGCCGCGGGAAAAAAACCAATATCAGCATTAAGCAGATTTTGGTCACGTGATTTGATTTTGATCACGTGACACATAATTTCCGTAGAGCTCATCAGTCTTTACGGGCAGCGAATCTGTGCTCGCTATAAAATTGAAGAGCTTCAATTCAATACTAACTTTATGCATCAACAAACCCCATGTCCACACACCAAGTGAAGGTAATAAAATACCGAACATTACTGTAGAATGTGAGTTGGATAGTTGATTAAAACAGGGACAGTCTATACAGTAGTCACTAATATGTGTATCAAAAAATCAAACTGCAACCATATTTTCAAACGAGAAAGAATATATTTTCTACAGGGAAGGTGTATCTATAGTAAAACTTTTTAAGGGGTCGCTTTTTCTTGTAACCTTGGTTATTAGTTTATCCCGAAAATATAGGTGACGTTTGCAAAAAACAGTATACTCGCTGCAAGCTGTTGCATACCTCAGTTGAGAAATAGATACCGTATGCAGGATAAGCTAGAATATTGCTGCATAGGTGAGAAACATTTATAATTTTGAAATTAAAATCGTCTCGTTTGTCGTAAATACTTGTTCCAAGATGATCGTTGGTGTCATATTCGAGGTGTAAGTCTAAAAATGATGTAGATGGAGCTGTTTTTATGGTTTCCTTAATTTCTAGTTCTGAAGGGTATATTAACGGAAGCCACTCAGCAAATAGAGGGTTGTAAATTGAAAGGACATTATCAATATATCTATATGTACAGTTAAAGGACCTAGCTTCTACTATCTTCTTGTCTTTAGACGTCGAACAAATTCCGTTTCATGAGAATACAGGAACAAATCGGCAAGGGGTGGGGCACAGTTTGTACTAGTTGGAATTCAGATTCAATTTGTCTGCTGAAAAACACATCATTTAGACGTAAGAAATATGTTGTCGCTCAGAACATCTAGCATACTACAACCTTGTTCTTCGCTATAGCATAATTTTCATTTGAGGTCTTTAGTAGAAAAAAAGTATTGTCGTAACCTACAACTACATATTTGTAAGCATATGAGAAAGCAAAGGTAGACATTTTGGTAGTCTTCGTTACAGGTTACCACTCTGGACATGTACTAGGATGAATATTGTGTGTTGCTAAGTTATAAATATATATTACTGTATATAATTTTATCAAATGAAGTACTCTTATTAGACTATTGAGACATTTAACATTGGTAGCAGAACGGCGAAGTCTTCACACGTAAAACAAGATTACTGTGTTCGTTTATTAACTGTTGTACTTTTAAATAACCTAATCTTTTTGTCTCAATATATCTCAGTATTTTCTGATTTAATTCTCTCCTATCAGGACAAATTGCGCTTAAAATTGCTATAAAACATGATCTTATGTATTTTTGCATTCAGCATAGCAGAATTATTTTGTTTGATTATGTACCAGTGCACCAAGTTTACTGACAAAAATTTATCTATCGAAAACACTAAAGACCACAATACTTTTCGTCGCTTAGGTAAGTGTGTCATATGATCAAATTTGATCCCGAAACGTCGCTTCTGGTTCTTAAAATATCAATTGCATTTCAACATCAGCTGATTGGTATGCCTTGGAAGAGAAAGATCTATCGACAAGGTGCGAATCTGTTGATAGCTTAATTGAATTTAACTCCTGGTATTAGGATAAATGTTTAAATTTGAGAGCGTGTGAATGTCGTTTACGTAAAGCTGGACATTTTTGACTAAAAACGACTGTTCTTACAGTAGAGATAACTACATTTGAAGGTGATCGAAAAAAAGTGCAATATAACTTGAAAACCACAACTTACCTCTTGAACAGATTGTTTCCATCACTTTGTCTCCGGGATTTATAATTAAGATTCCTACTGTAAAGTCGGTTGTGTAGAATGTATGCATGGGAAAATATTTTTCTCTTAACTAATTCATCATATATTCATCAAATCATTTATCACTCATTGCGGAGTATTTGACAAATTGTCGGACATTACAGCGTTTATACAGATTGTATCATATAACTCACAGCAAAAATTCCCACTGAGCACTAAATACTGCTGGGTATATAAATATTCAGACTGGCTCATCTCAGTATTCACTCCATTTCTTATTTCGGGGCACGGAGGAGGGCAATCTCCACGCAGAGGATTCTGGGTATCCTACGTCAACCACTATCACCTCTGCCATACCATTGGTTGACATTGTGAGAGATATCTCTCATGGGGATACGCTTCGCGTTCTAATTCACTAATTTCAATGTAAAACTGTATCAAAACTGTATAAACAGAATATATAAAAATTAAAAAGATCTCTAGTATTATTTTACAAATATCATTCTTTGTTTACAAACGTTACAAGCAGACGACAAATGTAGTTCCGCAGGAAATGGAGGATGACGTGTGGCAGAGGTTATATCTGGGAACCAGTTATGTTCTCTGTGCCGGAGAGTGGGAGGAGGGAGCCATTAACTTTTTTCTCATACTTTCAGGTAGAGTTTATATTGTTATTATTATTTACTTTAAAGATCTTTTCATATATAATTTGTGTTTTGAATATTTGTGTAAGAAATGTTTTTCTAATATCTTTTATATATATTGGTAGGGGTGGATATTTAGCCTTCATGAGGGGCTACTACACGGCTACTGACAATGCTCCAACGAGAAGGCATCCCCTGTCCGCCACCCGGGACGCGCTGGGCAGCTCTGTGTTTCGAGCAGCACCGTGAACCCTCACAGCATGGCCCTATTATATTACTACGCAAAAGAAAGATTAGTAAACAGCAAATCACTTAAACATATTTGAGACCAGGACGCACACACTAATAATAATTTACAGGGTTTATAAGAATATTTTTTATTTTCATTTGATGTAAATTCAAGAAATTTAAAAATGCGATACCCATAAGTGTGAAATATTATTTAATTAAAATTGTCAGAAACATCTGATGGTGTCAAACTCCTAACCTAAGAGACCATCATAATAACTTGTTGAAATTGTAAAACGTAGAAGAATTGAACAAAAACAATAAAAAGGTACAGAATATAAAGCACAAGCGAAAATATACCATATAAGCTGATTATAGAATACAAATGTACACAAAAATCACACAATAGAAATATGTCCAACATGGCACGCCATACACAGTGACAGATGAAAGTCCATTACTGGTCAAGAGCCTCCAAGTCGATAACATTAACGAATAAACAACACGTGACATAAATATTTATATTTACACACGGTCTTTGTAGGATAGAGTAGATTTTACTGTGAAGTGAGCTAAACGAGGTTTGTAGTTTTCATATTTAGTTTTTTTTGCATTCAAGATTATTTTTTGTGTTAACATTTGCATTTATTTTGTTGGATAACAGGAGGTTCAACGTTTATACTGTTGTGAACACTATTTAGACTTTAATTCGGTAATTAAACAATTGTCTGTGTCCCTAGATCAAACAATAACATTCCCTTATTATCGTGACATAAATCCGGGTAATTATCGTAATTGTAACATTGTATTGTGCTGTTGGGTTTTTATTGTTTTTCCATGTTTTATGTATAAATAGATCGTTATAAAAATTATACACTCAGAAAGCCCTTTCTAAAGGTAACACTTTTGACTGAAAACAAGTTCGAAACCAAAGTCATAATCTAAGAGCGTATGGAGTAAAAAATCCGTTACGACATTAAGTCTTGTTTATCGTCTTAGACAACAATGACGCTGTATAACGTAATCATGATAATTACAAGTCAACATACATGGATTATTTCACTGTTGTAAACAAATAAGTTAACTCAACTAGATAAGATACACGCGATTTGGTTTGTTTGTTTGAGGTTGTAAGCTATTTTTATCGGCATTTTAACAAAATTGTGGCGTCCATTTTTGTTGAGGTAAAAGGGGGGGGGGGGCAGTCGTATAAAACCCCGGACTGTACACCTTGCTTGATGATAAGCTGAAACAAAACACCCAGTGTTTACATGTAATTGTAGAGTTACTTCGTCACGCCCGTTATGATATTATCTACATCACTCGTCCAAACCAAAGAGTCACTTCGTCATACCCGTTATAATATTACCTATGACACTCCACTACCGAGCCATTTCGTCACACCCGTTATCATATTACCGAATCTACACCACTCGGCCACCGAGTTACTTCGTCATGCCGTTATAATATTACCTATACCAGTCGACCACCGAGTCACGTCGTCACATTCGTTATAATATTACGCTTACACACTTGTATCCAAAACGTAACGGGTGGAAGACCTACGACGGACAGGTTGTGTTTGACTCTAATTTCGATAAAAAAAATAACTTCCGCGTTTTTGCTGATACTGCCAAAGGTCAGGAGATTTCATTAATTACTGCGGCTTTCTTCCGCAATAAAAACTGCGCACCACGATATAGCTGACCAATTGCTGAAACTGACATAAAACGAAATTTTACAATACTTAAACCAATTGTGTCAATATATAAAAAAAGTTTCTATTTTATTTGTTGTTTTTTGTGTTTTAGGTTGTCCAAGATGAGCTATATTGCTGGTAGGTATATTTCTGTAGAGTAAACGGTGTCATCATATGAGTTTTGATGTGTTTTATGCCGCAGTAATTGTGTTACTATTTAAATTATTCGCTCGTTTGAGTTTTGTTTAAATTGCTAACACTATATGAACTCTTCATACATGCCGAGGATGTGAAGTTTGTCTTCACAAAGCTCTGAACTTTTTTGGGGAAAACAAACAGTTTTGGCCCGACCTTACATATAACATTCAGATAACATACAGTATGGGCCCCTATCTTACAAATAACATTCAGATAATACACAGTATGGGCCCCTATCTTACAAATAACATTCAGATAATACACAGTATGGGCCACAATCTTACAAATAACATTCAGATAATACACAGTATGGGCCACGATCGTAAAAATAACATTCAGATTTTACACAGTATGGACCCCGATCTTACAAATAACATTCAGATAACACACAGTATGGGCCACGATCGTAAAAATAACATTCAGATTTTACACAGTATGGGCCCCGATCTTACAAATAACATTCAGATAATACACAGTATGGGCCCCTACCTTACAAATAACATTCAGATTTTACACAGTATGGGCCCCGATCTTACAAATAACATTCAGATGACACACAGTATGGGACCCGATCTTACAAATAACATTCAGATAATACACAGTATGGGCCACGATCGTAAAAATAACATTCAGATTTTACACAGTATGGGCCCCGATCTTACAAATAACATTCAGATAATACACAGTATGGGCCCCGACCTTACAAATAACATTCAGATAACACACACTAGTGGCCCGATCTTACATATAGCATTCAGATAACACAAAGTATGGACCCGACCTTACGAAATCATTCAGGTAATACGCTGTATGGGACAATACCGTACATAAAACATTCAGGTCAAACGCTGTATGCGCTCCCACCTTACATACACCATGCAGGTAATGCGCTGTATGGGACCCGACCGTACATATAACATTCAGGTAACACGCTGTATTTGCCCGACATTACCTATAACATTCAGGTAACACGCTGTATTTGCCCGACATTACCTATACATTCAGGTAACACGCTGTATTTGCCCGACATTACCTATAACATTCAGGTAACACGCTGTATTTGCCCGACATTACCTATAACATTCAGGTAACACGCTGTATTTGCCCGACATTACCTATAACATTCAGGTAACACGCTGTATGGGAACATCACATAAAAAACATAAAGTAATACATAACATTTCTTAGAAGGTACCAATACACGCAGACTAATTTCAAATTAAACACATGTAGTCCAGTCTAGTAGCATTTTCATTATGGCAACTACATTAACAAAAATGCAAGCTGAGTTAGTTCAAGCGTATTAAATATGTTAAATAGTGTATGGTAAACAGTCACACGCTCATGCACCCAGCTGTTTGCCTGCATTTTTAAACAATTATTCCATTATATACCTTTTTATTACGAAAAGCCGGTTAGAATTTTTTTTTCTACGAAAACTTTTTCATATTTCATACCATGCCTCTGTATTAACATTTTACATTGTAAGACAGCTATTTTGTTTCTAACATGATCTAATGATATTACATTGTGTACAAAGGTTAGTCTGCTTTCGCGAGTTCTATGGCATTCGGACAATCTTCCAGACATTGATTGAAGGGTTTTAAACAGACAACAATCGCGTGTTCCCAACTTAAAATTCTGTTCTAAATTTATGTCAAAATTTACTATGCAAAATTGCCCTATCAAAATGAAAAAAAACCCGATGATTAACTGCGGAAGTAGTTGTTGATTACTATTTTTGTATCTACATAAAGATAACATCGACTTTACGCGATAAGCAGTTTTTATTTCACACGCAAAACATCTATTCAGTCTACTAATCCAAGTTCGCTAGAACACTTGTTTTTGGAGAATGATCATCCTTACAAGTCAGGGCTTCTGTGTCCACATGTGTCCACGAAACCCTGATAAATTTACCTGCAAAATTCCCACGCTAGAAGATTTTCGTATGACGTCAATCCTTCAAAATATCAACTAATGAAATTGCTTGAAAGAAGCAAGTGTTTGGCAGTAGTCATTCTAACTCATTCTCGAGTGTGAAGAAAACGTAACGAAACTAAAAATAAGCGGCAATAACAAACTATCAACACTACTGTACAAAACACTGATTTTCACATGGTCTACGCAACACATCCGTTTGGTTTATTTACAATTGACATCGGGATATCCCCTAACCAAGTCGTGAACGAAAGCAAGCTTTTGATTGGCTACATTAAGGTATGATGTAGCCAATCAAAATAGTGACTTCTAGCCCGAGAATTTCCTAGCTAAGTTTGTCAGGGTTTCGTGGACACATGGGACACAGAAACCCTGACTTGTAAGGATGGAGAATGATTTACATCAGGTCAAGGGGTCAAGGTTTGCTAGAATTCCTTACCTCTAGCCAGAGGGTCCAGGTTCGCTAGACCTCCTGACCTCAAGACTGGGGGTCCAGGTTCGCTTGAACAACTTACTTTGAAGAATGATTTACAACATGTCCGGAGTCCAGGTTAGCTAGAACACATGACTTTAGAGACTGATTGAATTCAGGTCAGGGGTCAAGGGGTCCAGATTCGTTAGAACTCCTGAGTCAGGGGTTCAGGTTCGATAGAACACGTGACTTTGAAGAATGATTTCCACCGTGTCCGGAGTACAGGTTAGCTAGAACATCTGACACAGAAACCCTGACTTGTGAGGATGGAGAATGATTTACATCAGGTCAATGGGTCAAACGGTTTGCTAGAACTCCTAAGCCTGGTGTTCAGGTTTGTTAGACAACACTCTACAATATATAAGTTGTTTATACTTATAATAATCTTGCTATATCTTGGCAAATAATTACAAACTAAAGGGAAATAACGTTTCTTTATTTTTTTTCACTAGAATACCATTTTTCTGAAAACTTTGAGACCACTGACAAAATGCTAAAAGATTTCCAAGAATACGGCTACATCCTTGTACGGTAAGTTAACATTATTTCGATGCATAAATAAATGTTAACCAGGAGAAAATCTGGCAAGCCAGAAAACGTAAACATGTCACTAATCTAACATTAACAGTCAGTATGATAAACACCAATAAAATAAATGTACCGGTACTTGAACCCGTCCTTATCTATGGATATGGTAAGCTGTGCTTCGGTTTGTTAGCTTCCCAATGCGTACAATCTAATCTGATCTCACACCCCCCAGTGCATAAAAATACCGTCAGTTAAGTGATGCTATTTAAATGCACAGTTGTCTTGTTATAATCTAAGTACAAATGTCGGCTGTGCATTCCATTTAAATCTACTCATCATCTAAGGCATTTTGGTCGAGTCGCTGTCCAACAGGACGCTGTATATGACAAATAAGGTCCTACAAAATATCAGTTTATTGTTATATAGTACAATGATTTCTATATAATAATATGATCGTTCTCGTACACGTCTATGTTTTGCTTAATATCGTCTATCAATAGATCTTTAGACCTATTTAAATCTACTCCAAACTCATTGTTTTGTTGAGAATATTTTCACACGTTTCAACTTAAATCTGCTCAACAGCAGTAATTTATCGATTGATTGTCTGATTTCATTTCTAACATCTGAAACCAACTTTGCATACCCGACTATGAGGCAGGCCCTCGACTATGTTCGGAAAGGGACAGGGTATGTTAAAAATAGGCTTGTAACAACGAACATGCCAGAAGAAAACTTGATTTCCTTTTCCAATTCCAGAATTAACGTAAAACGCTTAAATAATTGAACTGATCAACAACGCTCGCTTTAAATGCGTTTAAACTATGAAACCTAGAATTTCACTAAAAACATAAAATATCAATATCCGATAAAAAAATGTTGAAAATAAACATGAAATGAGATGTATTATTAATGGAACTAGTTTACAATATACATGTACTTACACAAAGTGTCTTTGTTTCAGGAATCTCTTTGATCAAGAAGAAGTGGATATGCTAATTAAAGCAGTTAGTGCCAGTGACGCGTTCATTAAAAACTCTTACAATGTTAGTTAAATACAACTACTTATACCGTATTTTTTCTATCATTTATATTCCCATGGAAGGTCAATGTTCTCAGAGGGTACTCATGTTCCTCCGAAAAGCTGTGTTGAACAAAGAAATAAAGTTTCAAATAAACAAAAAATAAACATTTATTTCTTTATATTTTTGAGATGGTTGCAATAAACTTGTACTAGATGGTGAAAAATAATTATCAACATAATTATTAAAATGTCAGCACCATACTACAATATATCCATTCAAGCCAAAACCGTTCATTATATATGTGTTTGTCCATAAATTAGGTTACTTTCAGGTTAATACAGTTTTTCGGTTAACGTATATTTCACAAATTCGCACATAGTTTCCATGCAGAGATTAAAGTGACAAGTAGAATACTCAGAAATTATGTGCCACGTAACAAAGAAAACGTGCTTTGCTGTCTCTCGTAATTTCTCTTACTATTGTCAAAATCAGAACGATTGCGTAATAAGATATCAGCTCAATTTTCATTCTTACAATTTTGTAGGTAGAAAAAGGAGAAAAAAAGGCGCCTCGCATAATTTGGAGCCATCCCGGAACTGACGTCACAGGTATGGCTGCTAGATCGGAAAAGGTTGTCAATACTTGTGAAAAGGTGAGTACTGTATTACTTTCATATGGTAATGATGCGATTGAAAAACACAATTCTGTTTTTTGTTGTTCCAATTTTTCAATATGGGATAATGCAATTTTTTGCAATGATCAAGAACACGTTTAAAATCCGTAATTGATTGCGCAAGAGCAAAGTTTAAGCCTAACTAATGTTCTAGAAAAGTAGCGAACAGTTGAGAAAATCTATGATATAGTATGATACTTACACAAATTGGGAAAGAAAATGATTAAAATATAAACCGGATACCGATTCGTTACTGTGTTTTATTTATAGTTGCTTGGTGGAGAGGTATACCACTACCATTCCAAGTATATGCTGAAGGATGCTAACATGCCTGCACCACATTATTGGCATCAAGACTATGGGTATTATCACTATTACCTGATGTAAAATGAATATCTTCTGTCTGCTTGTCAATTAATTTGTTATCGTAGAAATTTAGCTGGTTTTGTTTTCAATTTTAATAATGGTATGATAGGGTGTGCTTGACGCCAACCATAATTGAAATGGATCCGATGTAATTTTTAAAAACTCGCCTTAAAAGCTTCAAGCAAAAAAATGAGATTTGTCGATTGTATCTGATAATTGCATAAGTTGGATAAGGACTTCTTTTCAGATGTACATTTCCTGGCTTTTCTGACCAGATGGTGTTTATATCGTGTTTACTAGGTATTGGTATATTGAGTTGTCTGACCAGATTGTGTTTGTTTCGTGTTTACTAGGTATTGGTATAAATGTGGCAACCTGTTTCCTGATATGATGACAGTGTGGGTCGCATTGGACAAGGCAGTTAAAGAAAATGGATGCATGGAGGTAAGTTTTAATAGGTCACAAAAGATATAAAGACGTCTGATAGTAGACTTGCCCGAATGAGTTAGTTACTAGTATCACCATGTGATATATATTAGTGGTTCGAAACTGTTTTTGCCAACATATGTGTTGATTTAGACGACATGAAACAGGATAAATTACATTTTACCTGTGTTCACTTTACCGAATCAAGTAAAAAGAAATGACAGTAAAGTTATCAATTCAGCAGGTCACAGCTAGGTCAAAACCCATTACAACAGTAATAGTATAAGCAACAAGTGGTGTTTCACTTCTACTCTACCTGTGACCGTTTTAAGCCACAATATAAAACTCATCGCTCTGTTGGATACGAACTACTCACCTTTTAATATTTAGACTTTGAAAGTACCAGGCCTTAGTACATATATGTGAAAAGTCGACCGGAATAAACGCTACTCTCAACAAAACATTGTTTATGTTGATCTTAAATGCATGGTAGGGGAAACGACTGACGAATAAAATCAGTGTATTAATTACTTTCAAGTGAGAAATTTTTTAAAGTTTAAAATTAGCATGTAGCATTATATAATTTTAATTGTAGATCCTTAGTGGTTCAAATAAATGTGGTCGTATCGAGCATCACCCCCACGATGGGCAGTATGTAGGGCTAAAGTCACGTGTAGATGAAATCAGAAAAGTATGTCCACATTATTACATGGAAATGAATCCAGGTTTGTTGCGCACTTTAATTAATATATATTTTGTTATAATATAAGTATTTTAAAACTCAAAATGTTTGTGAATGTTGAACATGAAAACTTTCAATTGGAAATATTTGTAAAAACCGCCTTAACATGCAATCTCAGTCACATATTTACATGATTTAATAACTGCAAATATGAAATAAACTGAAAATACGTTGATCAAGCATTTAAGTTATATGTTCAAGGCTCCATTATTAAATCTTAAAATATTTCTGCGACAGGCGATGCACTGTTCTTTCACTGTAATACCATTCACCACAGTAGCGCCAACCGAAGTGATCTGAGGAGGTGGGCCTTCATTATGACGTACAACAGGGCATCGAACAACCCAACTATGGTCCACCATCATCCGCAGTATACACCACTAGAGAAGGTATGAAGTCTTGATAAACAAAAACGTCATCTAATAAAAATGGAATCTTTCACTTGCTTCTACCTTTTTGTTAATGGTCACTGCAAGTGAACGATATTATTAAATTAACAAAAACGTTGAGTCAGTGTAGCTAAAAGGAGCTAATCATTTCAACGAAAACGTGTGATGTGTACCCTTATGTTACTTGCTTAGGGTCAGGGGTGGGAGTGGGAGTAGGGGGAGCTCAGTGGCCAAGTGGTTAACGTAGTTATTTATCCACTATTGATTAAGTCCCTTTTCAACGCTAGAGTTGCGGGTTTGAACCATACTGCAGGCATGGTGTGCTCGGTTTTTAAACTTAATTGACCGCGATTGACAATTTTTATAATGAAGTTTTCTCCGGGTACTCCAGCTCTCCCAACAGTATAAACCACACGCCACGATGTAGCTGAAAAAGTGGCGTTAAAAATCCTTTAAACAAATAAATAAAATAATTATAAAGTGTGCTCTATCTTGTTAACTCTACACAGTTCAGTTGATGACTCTTTTTAATTACAGCGCTACATTTTGCGATTGTTTGCAACTCTACAAATCTGTGCTTAATACCATGAATTAGCGCAATTTTTAATTTGACGAATTTTGTAGGTTCCAAACTCAGCCATCAAAGAATGTAAAAACTTCACAGATTTGAGTGGAAAAGATTTTATTCATCCAGAGAAGAATATTACTCTGACGCAATTGTACCAGAGATAAACCTTCAACGTTTACTTAAAGGAAATGCAATAAACTGACAAGACAATACTAAAGTACAGCGATTTGTTTGATGGTCTAGAGAGGTTTTTACTAACCAGTTTTGAAGTATATCCTGAAACATTTCATTTTAGATTTAATTAATGGTAGTTCATCGTTAATCAAAATCGACATCAATAATAATTGTGTTATATTTTGTATGTAAGACTTTTTGCGTAATAAAATAATGAATTTATCATAGTTGAATTCGTATTATGTTAAGCGTACAAATTTAACTGAAAACGATTGTTTTCTGTGTCCGTATCCTAAGCAATATAGGCTAGTGTATGACACAACTCGATGACACGTTAGTAATAGAAACTTCAAATGTAGAACGGTTTGTGCTGGGATGTGTTAAACTTGAGTAGACTGTAGTCTAAATACAATAAATAGTGTATTTATTGTTTCAATAACATGTTTAAATATGTACTTTTGAGTTTTATTTCATACTGATGCTTTTAGCGTGGTTTCTGTCAAATAGGACTACTTTTTATTTCATAATCAAATACGTTTCGTGTAATTAGGTTGGACTTATCATATACAAGCAAAATAATGACCATGATAATGAATATTAATCATCGGACGACTAATAAATGTTCGTGTGTATAAATGTTTTGTCTATATGTGTATATTGTTATAAAATATGTATGGCACGCTACAGTTATAAACATGCTTGTACAGAATATTGAAGCTTAATTTTCTCTGCCTTACAAAAGTTTTGGAAAAAGCATTATTAACGTTCAATGGTAAATGCGTTCTTGTTACTGACCAACAACCCGTATATTGATTAGTAAATTGTTATCTGTTGTAAACAAATAAAACCTAGTTAATCAACATTATTATCTTTCATAACAAACCTTAATTCAGTATTATAGGTAAGCAGATTTCTTTATAACGATATGAAATTATGATTCTGAAACTTGTCTTCTCTGCTACAAGGATCTCTTGTCGAAATTTCCAAATTAAAATTGATTGATTAATTAAAAACAAAAAGAGATTAATAGTCAATAAATCAATTGAAAAAAAAAGAATGGAATACTGACCTAAAAATGTTGACCGCCACTGCGAAAGTATTGAGTGTTCTGTGACATAGTTTGTCTTCTTCGTAAAAAATGGCAGATGTTCTGAAACGTGCAAAGAGATTGGCAATTTCAAATCACATACTACAGACCGCGTCTAGTCTTTGAAAATTGACAGTTTAACTATACAACCCCCTTTTCAAGGAAATCATTTTAACCACCACCCAGGCTATGCAGTGGGCAGATCTGTAAACCGTCCGTTAATCACGATTTGTGAATTGATAACTAAAAATGTTTTGTTTTGATAAAAGTGTTACACACTTTAAATCATTAAAATAACATGTTCCGATTTTTCTAAAGGTTTTAAATGTTCTATAATCTACTCCTATAGTATTCTATGGCGAACGTATTGATCGAAGATACCCTTTGAATACCAGACATTAGAGGAATTAACATAATCAACACTATTTTATTGTGAGATGGGGATTCCAGGAGGTTGGCGTATTTATTATTTATTTGTAGTTGCAATCTTTTGTTTTGTCCATTGTCTTTCATATATCAAAAAGCTTAAATGACATCAAGTACATAAATAAAAGTAACAGGAATGAAATGACCACTAAAATCTTATGTAAACACTTATAACAACGACGTGTATATTTTTGTAACTTTTAATGTGAAATATTAGTAAAATATTAGTATATATAATAGCCACAAAGGTTATATAAACCGTTTCAAGGACAAATTTCATTTTAAATTTTCAGAGCATACTTTAAATGACAAATATGAAGTAACTCCTGAGATGGCGAAAGACTTTAATGACCTTGGATACATTTTGATAAGGTAAATATAGGACTGTTTCACACCGACTAATTGATAGTAATACTGATTATTTGTACTGACCGGAAGTAACATATTCTCACTTTTTGTTCTAATTTTATGATTTCGTAGACGTTTGGTGATTTAACTTTTCATAGAAATTTAACTAAGCAATTGAAATAACCTCGCTTATGCGTGTTTTCAACTATTCATACTAGATCCTTATTGGACAAAGAAGAAGTCGATATGATCATAAAGTGTGTAACACAGAGTGATGCAATTCTCAAAGAAACTTTCTCTGTAAGTAATATAATCTGGTAAGTATGTGTTACCGAAACCATGAGTTCGCTCCATATGTGCTAAAATCTCTTATAAAATAGTGTTTGACGGTTACTGTATTAAAGCTCTTTTGGCTATGTTTACCACGCTATCCTGTAGGCTTACAGATTTAACTTCATTATTTGATTTCATAAAGGTCACTGTAATAAACAGCAAACATAAATAACAACAGTTGCAGCACAAAGGAGAAAGATACACGATAATATGACATAGTAGAAGTAAACATTGTTCCACTGGAATTGGTTGAAATGTAGTTTATGTTCGTTTAATAATAATGCTATACATTCCCGTATTTTATTTCTGTTATTAATCCAACATAGTTAAAGATTCTTATGACCTTTGTTTTCCAGATTGAAAAAGGTGAACGGAAGACTCTAAGAACGATTTGGAATCACCCCGGAAGTGATGTAACAGGCATGGTGGCAAGATCGGACAAGTTGTTAAAACGTGTAGTGCGGTAAAATTTGCCTTATAAACAATGTTTATAACTACATAATATTTATAGTTCTCAGACGCAGTTGTGTAAATCAAAAGCAAAACAAGCAATCTTTGACGCCTTTTTATACAGTGTACTTTTTAAAATTCGAATATTAAGCAGAAAAATAGAAGGCAAAATTATACTAAAGCCATAACGACATCCACAATAACACAACTATTTCAAAAATAAAATAACCAAGGAACACCATACGAAAAATAAACAAACAGAAAGGATGAAAACATGCCAAGAAAACGAATTAATCAAATAGTTGTTACATCACCATTGTAGGATCGCATATTGCTTTTAGTGCAGTGCCTTTTTGTTGTTTGTCAAAGTTTATGTAATTCGGATAAATAAAGGACGGGCAACTTGCACACACAAGCTGTGGTGCATTGCAACTAAGAGTAACGAATTTTAAATATGTGTTTGTAACATCTATACGAAGCTTTAATATACCCCTTTTAAAATTATTGATGATTTCAAAAGATGTTAGGTGGCGATGTGTATCACTATCATTCAAAACTCATGTTAAAAGACGCAAAAAGTGCTGCTCCACACTACTGGCACCAAGATTATGGGTAAGTCATGGTTTCTGTAATATGCAAAACATCATGTTTATATGTGACTGTTGGAAATAACATCTGAATGTAACGCCAGACCAGTAAACAAATGGAATACACCAAATAGTACGCTATAATGTTTCCGTGATTAGTGAAATTCGTTACTCCCAATCATTATGGCAGAATGATGGTGGTTATGCTTTGTTTGCTCAGATGATTTTCAAACTTCTTGTATTTGTTCATTTTATGGCATTCCCATACTGGCCCTTATCTTTTCCGTCATAGAAACATTTTAACAAACTATCTGAAGAAATACGAAGACATCCTCGGTGTTTTGTCTGCATGTATTTTAGAGTCGGAACTTGTCCATACAAAACCCAATGTTGTTTTGAAACTGAATTATTTAAATTTATTTAAATTTATTTATTTATTTAAATTTTGTTAATTTGTTGTTTTTGATACAGTTATCGTTCATGATTAATAGCATTAAATATAGACATAAATGCGCGCAATTTAAATGCACAGCCTATTGTTTTCTTTTTTCAAACTTAAAATAATCAAGTTCTTTATCAATAGTTATTGGTACCATAATGGCTGTTTATATCCGGATATGATGACAGTGTTTGTCGCATTAGATCCATGTACCAAACAGAATGGATGTTTGGAGGTATGAACTTCATTGTGTGTGTGTGTGTGTGTGTGTGTGTGTACAAACTGCCTACACAACTGACATGTTTTAAAAGAGAGTACTATTTTTTAGTTCAGTAGAGGATGCGCAAAATATTGACTTTTTTAATGATGTAAGCTAATATTTACTTTTACTTGTCTTTGCAATATTTAAACCTTTATAGTAATGTCAAAACGACTGAAAAAGATTTTTTTTTTAAATTAAACACTGAGATTGCAGGTTCGAGTCTCACTCACTGTCTTAAGAGACAAGTATTGCCAGTTTGGGGACTTTCTCCAGCTACTTCGGCTTACTCCGCCAATAAAAACTGGAAGCCATGTTATAACTGTAAAAAAGTGGCATTAAAATCCATCCAAACAATAAAACAAAAACATGAACATGTAATCGGGTATAAAATGCATGAAATATAAATTCACAATTAAAATATCTCAACTAAACAACGTCAAATTGATGTGTACATGAAAACTGTAAATTTATAAAGACGTCTATATACAGATTTAATTTTCCATTCAACTCAAACTAGCTACACGACGTTTTTGAAAATTTACACTGGTAAATCTTGGTCGTTTAAAGTACATTATAAATTGGGATTTTAGAAATAAGACACAATTAAGACTCATTTACTTGGATTAAAACTCACTCAACTAATTTTGAAACCATAAATCTAACATCTTTAAATCATTATCA
Source organism: Limnoperna fortunei (assembly GCA_944474755.1). Lineage (NCBI taxonomy): Eukaryota > Metazoa > Mollusca > Bivalvia > Mytilida > Modiolidae > Limnoperna > Limnoperna fortunei. The sequence goes on along the minus strand of OX104114.1, from coordinate 7,772,515 downwards.
ATAACACATTATGTTGTGGGAATAACTGAACGATGTGTATCGTCAGCGAATTGTCTCGTTTTGTATATAAGATTTTCTGATAAGTCCTTGTGAAACAAAATAAATAATAACGGTGAAAGTACACACTCTTTGGGGACTCAAGTTGAAGACTGCAGAGAGCAAATACGGCATTATTCAAACTGTATTCAGTTTCGCTTCCATTAGGTTAACTATCAAAGCATTTTAGTAAGATCCCGATTACTCCAAGTGATTTCATTTGTGCAGAAGTCTTTTATGCCGACATATATCAAAGGCTTAGAAAAGTCACAAAATACTAAGTTGCATAAAGTACAATTATCAACTTCTAGTAACTGATAAACTGATGAATATTTGGGGCAAAATTCAGACTAATATTCATTAATTAGATTACTCATTAACAAATGGTTATTAACATGTTAATACACTATTCTTTTCACCACCTGTCCAATCCAACTAATAATGCAGTACATCGATAATAATGACGAGTGTACTTCCTAGAAAATTATAACAACGGTTGCAGTCTGTTGTAAAACTGACAATTATATTTAGATTAATATCTTAACACTTCACGACCAATATTTTCAGGCCATGACACCTCATCAGGTTCAAAATTTTGTCAATTACATCACTCGTGGAGCGTTGTTGTCTTCAAATATCGCAATGGAGCAAAGGAAATGATTTAAAATTGCAAATGTTTTGTGTTCCTGTATGCTTTTTACCAAGCAAATGGTCATTTATAGTATTCTTCATAAGTGGAATATTATTAGAGCTTGATATTACCTTTGTCCTTGAATTGGTGTTTATAATCATTCCTCGTTACAAATAGGGGATATGAGATTTTTGTTTTCTGTCTCGGTGTGTTTGTTTGTTAGCTATATAATTTGTGTGTGTATCCGTCCATAACTCTTCCTCACATTGTTCTCAACAATGATAACTGTTACAATACTGAAATAATGTCAATAGCATTGTATGATCATGCAATATTGTGAGATATATTTTTAGATAACTTTACGGATATAGAGGTACCATAAGTATCGTCAGGGAGCTTTAGTACACAGTATCTTGTTGTTCCTTTTTGTACAATGAATGCCCATATCATAATGGCACAAAGGATGCAAGTGAACTAAACTCCACAAATTACACAAAATTCATAAAACTTGATGTTTCTATACCTCAGTATACGTATGCTTTACAGATTCTCCCAGGTTCACACAAGTGTGGTCGCATTCAACATCATCCACATGATGGACAATTCGGAGCAGACATGACACGCGTAAATGAAATACGTAATAGATTTCCATTGATGTACGCAGAACTTAATCCAGGTAACATAGTCAATAGTTTATTTTAATCGTATTAAGTTCTTTTATGTAAATTAATAACAGTTATAAAACAATACTTGGTCATTATTACTAACTTTTGCTACGTCATTTTTTATTATTTTCGGACAGTGCGCGTAAAACTAGACTGAGACGATACTTGAATGCTGGACCCACAGAACAGCCCACCCTCATCCCCGGTGGCGGATACGGGGTTGTCAGGTCAAAACACGGAAAGTGTAGCCGTGGACCATAGTGAGTAACGTGTTTGGAGAGTGCCACGCTCCTTGCGCGATAAAGACCCCTGTTGTTGATTTCGGAAAAAGTACGCTCATTGTAGCCGCTACAAAAGGCTAAATTCTCCGCTCATATCCAATACTCTATTCTTTTCCAGAGGCGGTCAAATTTATGTTCCCTATGTCCCATCCCACCACCTTTTCCGTTGATTTATTGTTTGTAAACTTGTTCTCGTACTGATTGTAGCAGAAATACTGGACGCAAAGATAACATCCAATCAATCAATCCTCATGTTAAACCAAATGTACTAATTCTTTACCTTTGACATTTTTGAATGTGTCATGTGTGGAGAGCAGACTTGACTTATCTAATCACCTGAAACCTAGTATAGTTATCAGTGTATTTTTAGGAGATGCTATATTTTTCCATTGTAACATTCTTCATCATAGCAGCGCTAATCGAAGTGACCTGAGACGCTGGGCATTTTTAATGACGTATAACAGAGTTACAAACAACCCAGTTGTAGAACATCATCACCCAAGATATACACCACTAGAAATGGTAAGTACTGCTCTGATGAGGCACTTTATTTTAAATATTTTATTTGCTCAAATGTTCAAATTCGATAAGACACAAGTTAGCCAAAATTATGTAGTCTTCTCCAAAAATACAGTATATTACAAAAGAACATTCATGGAGCATGCATACAAATTACTACATATTATATCATTTATAAGATATGATATGCACAACAGGAAATAGGGCCAAGGAAAAACAACAAATGATTGCAAAGATACTAGAATAATTACAGAATAATGAGGATGTGAATATGTAATGATGTTTGTGATTCAAAACCCTGTGTGCAATGTATTGCGCAATAAAGTTTCAAAAAGGCCTGCTGAAAAGACAGTTTTCGAGGCCTTTCATTTCACATACCGCTATATGGATGATGTTTTGTCACTTTTCAATCCTAAATTTTAAATTCTGTAACTATTTGCATTCAATTTAGTCTTAAACTAAAACAAAATCTATAAAACACTTAGGTAGGCCTTTAACTTAGATTTATTTCTGTAAATAGACTCGGGAAAACTACAAACTAGACTGTAAGACTTCCATCTCTATATAACGATTAGACATTTTTTTCTTAGTAATAAGTAGTCCTTTTCTATTCATGGATTTGATTTTTTCCTAAACATGAAAATGCGTATTTCCACGGGTGTCTAATTATGGCAGATACTTTTTTCTCGTCTAGACAGAGCACCTGAGTGCACTCATGGGTTTTATTGGGTTTGGATTACTCACTTTCTGTATTTTTGGTTTTGTTATGGGTTGTATATGTTTGTCTATTTTGGATTTGTATTATTGTCCCTAAACTTTTGATTCTTGTTGTTCTGTCGTAGTCTTGCATTTTCTTTTGGTAATTTTTGAACATGTGGTTTCTGTAAAATAAAGAAAAAAGCGGTTAGACATTAAATACAACTTCCCGAAATGGTATCTAAAATATCGTTTTGTTGACAAGACGTTTGGTTTCAGAAATTACTTTCGTTTTAGGTACCAAACTCTGCTATTAAGGCATGTACAAATTTTACAGACATGTCTGGTAAAGATTTCATCAATCCCAATAAGAATACGAGTTTGACGGAAGGTTATAAAGAGAAGAAGACGTGAGAACAGTAAAAAAAATATTTATAAAAGAAAACAACTTTGTATGTTTCCGCGATATATTGTAATAAATGTGATTGAATATATAGATATATACATATTTTTATTTTTATTTCTGATACCCATTTATTTATTAACTTTGGGATATTGGCTTATTTAAATTAAAGCATGCCATATTTAATGCATGCTAGGCACTCAAGATCTAATTCATTTTTTAGTTTACGATTTGTATCTGCTTAACCCAACTAAAAATTAAAAAAAACGTTCATCAAAATTTAAACAATACTTAACATTGCCTACGTGTTATTCAATAATCATACCTTTAATAAAGATTTGGTATCATGGGTATATGTAAATAAAAATTTTAGATCATACTACAATGATATGACAAAACAAGATAATAATAAGTATAGGGTAAACAGGTAGCTAAACTTTTGACATCAATTTACGACGTTTTAAACTAAATAATCATACTGATTCATTTTATCTAATATTGCATGAAAGTTATGCGTGTATTTTATTAAATGAGGAAGGGGTGTATTCATCCACACTAAAGTTTAGCAAATTTTAATTCATGTGCCGATGCCTCGAAATATTTACACCACGTGGTCATATAAGTTTACAAATCGCACATACTCAGTTGATCTTGATTTTTTTGCATGTTAAAGTGAAGGTTTAGCATAAGAGCTCTAGAAGTAACATTTCAAAGCACCTGGAAATGCTTATTACAGTAGCACATACATTTTACTTAATGAGTAAAATTGTCGGACTTTCTACAAAATTATTATACTAAAGATCCATGACAGGTTTCTGAGAATATGAAATATATTAACTGGATCAACAAAGAGAATAGTTGAATTTTCACATAAAGATTCGTCAAGGCAAGTAAATAAATTTTAAGATGGGTTAATTGCCCTTATTTCCATCTTTATTAGAATATTGAAGGTTCATGGACTGAATGGCCTAAACTGTTCTAATACTACCCTAGTTAAAAAAATCAACAAATGTAAGTGAAATTGAATTGACACACAGTAGGACGATTAATAGCTGCAGCCAAATATATGGGGCAATGATGACCGTCTTCTTCAAACAAAAGCAATTATTTGATTTCAGAGTTTCTTTAAGCATTTCAGAAATTCTTTAGACCTATCATTTACGAATGTGCTTGATAATATAGTTATAATAAGTAAATAGTTTTAGTCATTATATTATAGATAGTTTTAGCCATTACAAAATAAAAAGTTTTAGCCATCACAAAATAGATAGTTTTAGCCATTACAAAATAAATAGTGTAAGACATTGCATAATAAATCTGTGTAGTTACAGTTCATGAGAATAATAGGAAGTTCGAAAGGTAAACTACTATTTAATTATGATAACATACAATGGAACATTTTATTAGCATACGGATTTTTAAGCTACTTAACATTCATATCTTAGGTAATTCTACGAAATTCTTTTAATTGACTTATCACATTAAATGCAGTAGCAATATTTGCTCACTAAAGCCCTATCCAAGTTGTCTCATATAAAATTCCCGATATCATACAACTATTATATAAATTATGTATCAGCACCATTTACGCGTTACCACTGTCAAAGTAAGTACAGTACTTGGCGACAGATCGTAGACAAATACCAAAACAGCGACACCGCAATGATTGATACATTTGTAGCGTACAAGAGTAGTTCGCATTTGCTAAAGCGATGTAAAAAAATGCCTACAAGCATCAATGTGTCAATGATCAACATATTTCACTGTGTCAACTATCCACATATTTCTCTGTGTCAAAAAATCGAAACATTCCACTGTGTCAATTATCCACACATTTTATTGTGTCAGTTATCCACACATTTCACTGTGTCAATTGTACTCATTTTGTGTTAACCTAATATTAATTTTTCGAGTATTTCACGTATTGTTAATCAGTTAAGAAATAAATCATTGAAACACAAATATAGAATGTTTTTGTAGAGGGTTATGCCGAATACTGAAAATGTGAGTACAATGATCCAACTCAAGCGATTCAATCCGTTGCACTTTTTAGGCATTGAACAGCCTAGATATATTTTGTCATTTTCGTAGTTTGAAGAGGTGAACTATATGGTTATTGTTGGATTTAAATAAATTACACTACATGCCAGAGAATTGTTTTTAATTTTTTACGAAGAGTAGGAAGAGAAACATTTAGAACTTTTTGGAATCATCCTTGATCTGATGTGACGGGAAGAGTAGCCATATCGGAAAAAGTCTTTAATACTTGTAAAGCGTAATGTTTACTTTTGAAATTTTTTTACATTCAATAAATTGTTGGAAATTGCCTACAATAATTTTTTTTTGTGAGGTTTTACCCCACCCCACCCACCCCCCGTCGTTTGTTAACTAATCATTAAATACATACATGTATATACAATTTACAGTTTTTATTAATCAATAATACAATTAATTAATAGGATTCGGAAACAAGACTTCAAGTCTTATGTTAATCCGTCTCCTGGATACCAAATTAAATTACCATAAAATAACTCGAAGGTGAAACAAATAAACCAATTCATTATCAAATGCAATTAATAAATGTTAACACATGAGAACAATATGAGAAGAGAGAGAGAGAGAGAGAGTAGGGCGAAAGTGGTTAAGAATAATTTCAAGTTAAATTTAAGAGGGAAAAGTGATGTGTGAAAAGTAAAAGAAAAACAAAATATGTAAAGAGGTATAATATATATAAATGTATTCTCAAAATCGCTTACTTTCAAGGATATAACGCTGAATTGACGTAGAAATGTATAGATTCGTATCTAAAGGAAGATCAATAGAACCGTAAAGAAGCAAATCGGTCGTGATATTAACAGGCAGACGTAGTGATTGTATATAACGAGTTCTCAATTCGGTATGCTTAGGACAATGTAGCAAGAAATGGGATGTAGTTTCGACAGATCCACACTCAAAAAGTGCGGAGGGGACCAATTTGTTTGTATACAAATGTTCATTAAGATTGCAGCATTTCATACGAAAGCGAGCGTGAAGAATTTGGCTTTTACGATTGCCATGATAGCAGTAGAACGGTTTCTTTTTCAATTTATTTTTAAAATAGAATTTAAAGCTACTCAGTGTAGGCAATGATTGTACCGCCAAAGGAAGGGAATTCCAGGATCTGACTGTTGATGGCAGAAAGTAATTTGAGTATAAGTAGGTTCTGGCTCGAATGAGTTTCGGGTGTTATAATTGTGAATTTCGTTAAACCTATTTGGGATTAAGTTTGACAAGTATGAAGGGGTGAGTGAGTTTATCATCTTATAAAAGTAAACAAGACGATGGGTTTCTCTACGATCGCACAATTTTTCCCAGTCAGTTTCTGTATATAAGTTGTTAAGTGAAGTTAGCCTTGTCCCCCCTGTCACAAATCTGGCTGCTTCAATCTGAACATTCTCAACTTTATGCTTCAGAATAGCAATTTGATTATCCCAAATGACATCAGCATATTCCAAGATAGGGCGAATGAATGTGAAATATATTTTCTCAAGAGTCCGTCTATCTAATATAAATTTGAATTTACGTAGGATATTAATTCTTATATAGGCTTTATTAACAATATTATCGATGTGACTTTTCCAGCTTCCATCTTCAAAAAGGGGGAGGTCTTAGTGTTTATGATCTTTAACACAATCAATCTTTAAGTTATCAAAATGTCAATCGGGATGAATAGTTTTTTTTGTTCGTCTTGGTATGGTCATTGTTTCCGTTTTACGTGAATTAAATGTTACGAGCCATTTCTTTGACCATTCATGGATTATGCCCAGATCTTAATTTAGAGTTTATGTCGTATCATTTGGATCATCAACAATAAGATATAAGCTTGTATCATCAGCGAATAGTTTAATAACTGAATTTATTTCATTAACAATATCATTAATGAAAATGAGAAACAGAAGAGGACCAAGATTTGAACCCCGGGGAACGTCGGCCCTTACGGGTAACCATGTAGAGCAGTTATCATTGATAACAACGCGTTGTTTTCTACCAAGGAGATAATCCGTAAACCATGCTAGAAGCTTCCCTTTTATGCCAATCGCCTTTAACTGAAAGATAAGTCCTTTGTGCCAAACTTTATCAAACGCTTTACTTATGTCACAAAATATAACCCTTACTTCCTTTCCCTGATCCAACGCTCTGCCGAATTCGTTTGATATACTAATAAGTTGGTTAATTGCCGAATCGCAAGGTGTAAATCCGGACTGATGGCTTGTTATAATATCATGGTTGTTAAAATAGTCATGAACATGTTGAAAGACACATTTTTCCATTGCTTTTCCAATGACACTAATAAGCGATATTGGTCTATAATTTATTACTTCATTTTTTGATCCTGATTTGAATACCGGAGTGACATTGGCAGACTTCCAATCTAATGGAAATGTGCTCACGTTTAGAGATAAATTAAATAACAAGCACAGAGGATCTTTTAATATCGATGCTCCTTCTAATTTATCCGGGCCGATTGCTTTAGAAGGGTCAAGTGATTTTAGAACCTTTTCTATTTCATCTTCATTTAAAATTATATGTTCTAGTTCAAAAACAGGGGTAGTAATCTCGGGTAAACTCGCGTTTCTTTCATCAATGTTACATTACTCACAAAAATAGTCGTTAAATAAATAGCTTTGTCACGATCTTTATCTAAAACATGTTCGTTCTTCTTTAAAGGGGGATCGATTCATGAGTCCCAGTCTACTTCAGATACTCTTTGTCGGAGTTGTTGGTAATCCCCTTGATCATATATTTTTTTTCTTTTAATAATTTTACGATCCGATTTAACATGGTCAAAATGTCCAATAACTGGTAAATGATAACGGATAAGATCAAGAAACAGGGGACCTACTTCCGTATACATTATGTTATGAGGATTGTTAACAATAACTAAATCTAGAATAGAAAAGGATTTTTCGGTAAAATACGTCTCTTCGAATATAAGTTGATGTAAGTTAAACTGATCTAGTATATTTTGAACTTTATTATTTTGTTCCGTTTCAGCTTGATTTACGTTAAAATTGCCAGTGATAACCAAGTCCTTATTTGTGTTAATTGCAGATTCAATTGAGATTTCGATATGCTGCCAAGCGTCATTACTACTATTTGGGGGCAAATAGAAAGTTCCAAATAGATAATTCTTATATTTAAATCTTAATTCTAACCCAGACATTCAATGTTTCCTGAGTGTAGGTCGGGGCGCGGGGTACATTTGAAGCTATTCCTTGGTACAGTGAATAGAATCCTTTACATACACAGCAACGCCTCCACCTAATCGATCTTTTCTATCATTACGAAACAAGTTATAACCTTCTATTGTTATATCTTTATCTTTCACGCTTGGGCGGAGCCAACTTTCCGTGAATGCTAATATGTCATAATTATGATACTCAATTGAAATTTGGTCTAGATTTGGTTGTAGACTTTGGATATTTAAATGGAGAAATGATACCAAATTTCGGAAGGATGAACTATCTTCTGTTTTTAACACATATACAAGTAATAAAACAATGTTCATAATCCTCTATAACATTACATATATTGCATAATGAATTACAGGTGTTACAACCAATTAAACGACGTTAAAGCGACACACTTTCAAGATCGGTTCATCTCCACAATTCGAGTAGTGTATTGCCATCCAAAAAAGGGGGGATGTTGTATTTACACATTGTTCGTTATTCTTATTTCAGGAGACTACTTATATACTCTCTAGATACTGATTGTGTGTTGCGTTTCATATTTTGTAATACTTCTTAGTGTCTGGACAGGTCTGATTAATTGCTTCATAGATTGATGTGTTGGTTTTTTTTGTTATGTTTGATTTCCTTATTTTTACGTGGTTTGGTCAGTGATGAGCTATTGGTCAAAAGTAAGGCAGATTCTTCCGCAATGTGTTCGCGCATGACAAATGACCAACAGCTGATGATTTCTAGTATCACTAGTCGGTGTTCTACTGAGCGTTGATACTAATTTTATTGGTAGTGAAGATCAAAGGAAATTGTAACAAATTAACGATAATAAGAATTATAATTACCATTAAATAAATGGTATGTTGCTGCTGATTTTTGTATAAAAATTTACATGAGTGCATATCATGCATATGTCATATGTTTATTTTAGAAGGTGAAATAAAGTGTTTATTTGTATTTTACAGAAATCTTCATGTATAAAAAAAACTTCATTTCTTTTAGTTTAACATTGTACAGAAAAACCATAACTGTTGGCAAGACGTTGAAAGGAAAACATAAATTGTTAGAGAACTGCCGCGCTGCAGTTGCAGTAAGAGTTATGCATATTTGTCGTCATTTTGAAGCTATTCCTTGGTTTCTTTAAAGCATACAAACACTAGTTAAGACATTTTTATAAGTTTTTGTTGTTTTCCCACTAAGCAGATACATCAAGTATAAAACCAAAGTACAAAAAGTTGATCTGTAAGGCAAAAAGTACATTTTACGTAACAAAGCGCAAATAACAGTTTAGCAGATCAACACAAATGACAAAAATAAATAGACACATATAAAATGCTAAGGTATTATTTATTTATTAATGTTGGTTTGCGTCGCGCCGTGTTTCTGCCATTGTTACCTTACGTTATCTCTTCGTTAGATTTAGTTTCCAACATTTGCTTTTCCGATATTTTTTATGTCCGACATTTTGTCTTTCATTTCTAACATTTTGCATTAACCGATCCTCCTGGATTTCACTTCCAACAGTTGAAATCGGCTTTCAAGGTATATCTCCAGATTTCCTACTCAGACATTCACACAACTTTTGAGCTTAGCTTTTCTCTTGTTAATCTCCGGATTATTTGTATGCTGGTTCCGCTCCTTTGGAATTACTAAAACCGTCTTTATCTGTGTTAAACAAATGTATGTAATGTCTTCGTTCTTTAAGGTATTTTCCAGTATGTATATAATTCCTTTCAAACCTATTATTTTTCCTACATTTGTCTCTTTGTGCGTTATAGAGTTCATCGTGGCTACCTTTCTTATAAATTTAAACTAAATATTGAGAAATCTTTTGAACGTTTTTAAAGATCAAGTGAAGCAGTAATGCTTGTTTGTTTTAATACTGATATTTTGTAACATTATTTTCAGTGCAGGTACCCGACATCCCTTCAAATCCCATTCCATATACATGTATATTGTGTATTGGGTGAAGCCTTTACTTATGAGTATACGAGTTTCAAGCTACTAAATCGTTATTTGATTGTTTTTGGGTTGTATTACGTTGCTGGTAATAAATCATTCAAACTATATTTCCCTACCTTAAATCTGTTTATTATATGAAGCATACTACAAGATTAGACATAGCAATTATTTTCAGATTTTGTTACCCAACAAACATCAGTGCATGCAAAAATTTATAAATAATAAACACTAATGCTCAAGCCTCCACAATGACAGGTCATTTATCGGTGTCAGCTTTAACAGTTTTATCAACGACAGGATTCAAGAATTCCTTGCCTGTAAAATCAGTGTAGTTTCTACACTCCTTAATGGCAGAGTTTGGAACCTAAATATAAGAAAAAATATATGTATCAAATAAAAGTTTGATCACCATTGAATGTGGAATCGAATTTTCCAAAACAGGTCCCCGTTACATAACACATATAAAATTTGATTATTTCCTCAACTTTTCTTGAACTATAAAAATTGACCAATGTATTCATATTTTATATAATAAAATAATCTTTATAACAGTTAAAACCAGTAATACATTTAAATGCAACACAAGATAGCATTTGTTTTTCTATTTTAAAGGTAAATCTTTACAAAGACATTTTATCCAACCAAACTCGTGGCAGCCACATGTTTTTATTAAGCCCCGATCACGAATTGTCAAAGACTTATTGTGTTTGCACAGTTTTTATTATTTAAAATTTTTTCCTTTTCTTCTTTCTGGTCAGAGAGTTTGTCCTGCATTTTTGTAGATGGAGTCTAGTGATCCACATGAAACTTTGTACATGTACAACATAGAATGGTATGTCTAGTTATGCACATCAGTTGTAGATTTTTTTAAATTGGCGACATTTTTTAACTGTCGGACGTTGAAAAAAAAAGAACAGTTCTGAGATCTCGAGAAGAGCCTGATCAATTTCAATGAAATATGGTACAATGATACAGTATACTAGTCTGGGAATTTTTGTCACAAAAAAAAATGATGCAAACTACGCATTTTTGTATGGCAGCTGTTTCACTACACTCCCCACAAACATCAACTTTGTCAGATTGCAACGAAATTTGATATATAAGTATATTTTAATGCACAAACTATGAATAGTATGTGACAGACTATCTTTGTAGATGGGAGAATGTTTTGTGACTTGCTTCAAATTACAATCAGCACTAGCTAATCCATATTATTTTACACAAATTTTTTGTTGCTGACCTTTTCTCGTCCAAAATACAGACAAATTGGTGCTTGTTGGATGTTAAATAACTATTCAATCAATTAATATTAATGATTTGTGACAATGTTTTGTGTTAAAAATTTTGTTTACAATTTTATATTTTATGCGTTTTCTTTTTTACTTTAGGTGATGTTATCTTTACATTATGTGGTTACCTCTTAATGTGATGCTTTTCTGTGTTACGTGTAGTACAATGTTCTGTAAGCTACCTCATCTAAACTTGATGTGAATTTTTCTTTATGACATATAATGACTTGAGGTAATTTCGTCTTTACTTTATGTGTTAACGTATGTTACAATGACGAAGTGCAATAGAACTTGTGAACTTTAATAATTTCATATTTTTTCAAAGCAATGATACATTATTATACTTTTCCTGTCGTAGAATAAAACGTACATAAGGATGTTCTAATGATCACCCACACTAAGTTTCATTCAACTGGCTTTTCTGACTTTTAAGACGTTTTTCTCGATTTTGCAAAAATTAAAAACTTATTTAAATTCTGCAAAATTCGTAAAGTATAATTTTTTCAAAAAGGCCTGAACATTTCATGTAATATGATTCAAATTTGAGCTGGTTTGTGAAGCAGAATTACTGGAATGGTATTGCTGACAACAATTTAAGTCAATCTATATTTTATCGAAGGTCTTCTATAAACTTTTTTTTTGGGGGGGGCCTTGTAAAACGAAATTTCTTCAACAAGATCTAGATTGAGCTGGAGCTTCAAATCTGTAGAAGGCTCAAAGTGGTTTAGCCAAAAAAGGGCAACTCATGGTAGGCCAGTATATATGTGAGCCTACGTCTTTTGCAACACAATGCACAAATCTTAATACAATGTAAATAAACTAAAGAGTTCAAGTTTTGGAGTATTTGAAATTGAAATACACTTTGTCTTCACTTGGGTATTTAATAGGGTCTTTTGCTTCTCTTTTTACTCCAAGAAGACAAGTCTTTTGACACTGATTTTCCTATTTTATGGATAAAACTTAACCAATTTGAACACGTTAGACGTATGGCTACAAACAGACAAATGGAATTGTAGAATTTATACATAAAGCTCACAAAGTTGTCATCAGGTAGCAGCTTTGTAATTTTTCTGACTGGGTTGTTAGTTTGAATGGGATTTCACGAACTCCGGGTCTTATTGGGGAGGAAGCTAGAGTTTTCAGCAATACTCTTACTTTCGACAAGATATCTAGCAATCCTTGGAGCCGAAAACACTCGACACAATAATTCTGACAGTTACGTGATAAATAAGGGATGACTTACTTCTTTTACTACTGGACCACTTAGGCTCCATTTGCGTCCTTAGATATTTAAAAAAATAATTTCAGAAAAATTTTTAATTGAGCATTTTCATCTTTATAATTAAAAGAAAGGGATTTTTAACATTGGGAATGAAGTTAATACACGGAAAACTACTTCTTCATTCTGTTTTTAACTGTCTTTCATGTAAGTGTGTAAATTATTATAATACGTTTATGTACCGAGGAGTTTGTTTATTGATAGTATTCTAACCTTCTTTCAACACCTACTTATATTTATTATGTATATCTGTGTTCTGTTCTAATAATGTGGTTTTTTGAGCCATCTTACACTGAAATGTACAGCATGATGAGCTCTATAACAAACTTAGCCCCACACCCTTTACAGACGTAGTATTTAATCATATTGTCTGTAAATATGTGTCATTTTTACACTTCAAGACTTAAGAAAGCTGTAATTGTTTAATATAGAGAAAAAAGAATAATAACTTATCATAGATCGTTATATGAAAGCCAAGTAAGTTGAACTTTTGCACCATATCCCGCGCCGAATACAAAAAAAGCTGTATTTGGGATAACACAATAAAGTTGTTTTTACCTTAAGACTTTAAAATGCTTTAACAGGTTTTTTCACACAAAATTGTGGTTTGTCTTAAATATATGTGCATAACATCACAATAACTTTTTCTGATTGTTCAATATTTGTTTTATGTACACAAATACAGGTCGATTGTATTTGTCTAATAAAACCATGATTGAAGGATAAATTACCTTAACAAGTGGTGTATAATTAGGATGATGATGCTTGTAGACTGGATCATTAGACTTCAGGCAATACGAAAACAACAGAGCCCATCTTCTGTTAGGGCTGTCATTCGGTCCGCTTGTATGTATAAGGTTGGAATGAAACAGAAGAGCATCTCCTACAAAATATGTAAGAAATAATTCATGAGGGCTATGATGTTTGTATCCTTTTGCACATGGGTTGGGCCTTTATATGCGATTATTTTTACTGAGCGATATCGAGCTAGACAATAAGAATACGAACACGTAGCCCCTGTGAAAATGAGTACAACATCACACCTCTTATTACTTTTTACAATTCTTATATGACAAAATCTCGTGTTTGTATCATTGAAGCCGACCCTATGCGCATAATTTTGTAGTTGCCATTTTTGTGATTTTCGGTCTGGGAAACATGCCAAGTTTGAAATTTACAGTGGACAAAATGCAATTTAACAACACATATCCTTACATATTTTACCGTAATGTGCCCTCGATATGTCTTATTTATTGACCTAAATTATTTCAATCTAAGCTTAACGGTCAGCCGTTAACACTGCGGTGTGTATTTGTTTGACAGTTATGTGTTAAAGATTATAAGTTCCCTTAGTTTTCATCTGTTGGTATTTTAGATGTGAAACAAATGTCTTTCTTCTAAAAATATCTTTTTTGCATTAAGAAAGGATTATTTTTGAAGCTGTAAAACTCTTTTGATAAAAACAGGTCTTTGAAAAAAGACGGTCTCCGTTCATGCTGTATGTTTGAAAATTAACAAGGAAACATGCATATTGATTAATTCAAAACGTTTATCACTAAACTATTACATAATACCATTAAATGTTGAAAAATACCTAAAATTTGTAAAGTAAAATAATGCAGAAACTTGTATTGAATATAGTACATGTGATAAATAGCACAATGAGTACATGTAATAGCACAAAACGTTCAGTCGTCATAGCCAGAATGATCTTATTTAATCTTTCCCACCTTAATAAACTTCAGAAGTGTTGCGGTTATACCTGGATCGAGTTCAACATTCATCAAGGGATGTCTTTTCATAATTTCGTTCAATCTTTCCATATCCGCCATTGTTTGGCCTGCAACAGGCTTATGGTCAATTCTACCACACTTATGTGAACCTGGCAAAATCTAAAGAAAAGAACAATTGTTATAGAAACAAATGCATTTGACTCGATGAACACAACACAATTAAGGAAAAACCATTACGTTACACTAAATTGAATGTTAGTAAAGTCATAAACAATTTACGTTAGATCTGTAAGGTAAAGTCATAAATTTTAAGAAAAAGTTTTAAAATATGACTCGGCCAAACAGCTGAGAAAAAGTCCCCAAAACGTTATTCTTTTTCTCATCTCATATTGCAATATTTTAATTTTAATTCGTAGTTCCGTCTTGTTCGTTTGTATCACTTTTTATGCATATGTAAAAAAAGAATTTATTACACTGAATACCAAATCATGTCATAAAATCGAATGTTTTGGGCTTTAAAATTGTTCAATACAAAGACATTTTTTAACAGCTTACGAATTTGCGTGTTTAAAGTTCAATGTGATTGAATTAGTTTGAAATCAGATCACAAGTGAAAAAGGTGTTAATTATTATTTTCTTATAAGTTTTTTTTTGTTTAAAAAATACCATGTACACAAAATTTCTAGTATAAAATAGCTAACCCCTACCTGAAGACAACCGTTTGATGCTTCGCATTTGTCTATTGCGATAAATATGGTGTTCAGTTCTGGAGTCAAACAACCATTTTTGTACCAGTAGCTGCAGAGACGAAATAAGCTTGCAATATCTTCCTTTTAGTCAAGGCAATTACCGTTTGTTATAATATAGTTGTTATTGATTTTTATTGCTTGCAATAGTCACAGAAAAAAAGTGTATTGTACATTTAAGAGATATAGTTTATGTGTGATATAACCGCCCTGAAACTGATGTTGGTCATTATGGTTTACCGTTTCTTGTTTTTAGTCTGAATGTAACTGTTACCAATCGGAAATTAAATCCAAAATTTTCAAAACATAGCAAACGTTAATGTGTAATGAAATGTAATAAAAATGTAAGCTGTATGTAACGTAACTTGTATAAAAACAAATTATTGGTTGAATAGTGTTCACTCTTGCCGATTGGTCAATTCATATATTTCGGCTAAAACATATTTGCATTGCGAGTTATTAACTTAACTAAATCATGGAAAAAACTACTTCCCAGTTTTAATGCAAAGAACATGTTTACTGCATTTTTGTGATTTTAAGCTTTTTTTTTAAAGTTAACGCATGTTTCCTTTAATCTTTATTTGAGGCAACAAATTTACTTTTTAAAAACTAGTCTTTAAATGACAACTCAAGTGATTTACTAGATATTCGAGAGATAATGTTACCGAATTTGAAATTGCTGTTTCCATTTAAAACATGTTGTATACTTTACTTACTAACTGCCCAGTACACACTCTGAAGTGTAGGGCAGCAACGAATTCTTTCCATTTCTGTCTTTTGCAAGTTGTGTAGGCTTCCACAGGTTTGGTGTAAATTATTAATTTCGGCTTATTCTGTACGCCTCCATGTTACCTTTATCTTCCCGGCGTCGTATTCCTTCCGGGTCCAGTATTGGGCAGTCTTTGTTAGGTTTCCGTGATCTTTTCCTAGTACACGGTCTAAAAACCTCAATCTTCTCTTTCTTGTGGTTGTTGGCATGTCTGCAGACTGGCGCCGCCTTATGAGTTTTTCATTAGTGACATTGAAAGGCCAAAGGATTCTTAATTGTTCTTTTAAGGTTGTTTGTGTAGAATGTTGACAGCTTTATTTGGTAATTTTCTGTCATTTTTTTCAGCATTCGGATCCATATAATAATCTTGGTATAACACAGCTGTTATAAAGCTGTAGTTTTGTTCTATTGGTGTATTGGCTTGATTTCCAGACATTGGTTAGGTTGTTAAAAACTGCTCTTTATCGTCTACAAAATTAATATCTTCTAAATATTGAAGGTCTCCCATCTGATGCCTCGTGGTATATTTGTTGTCTGTCCCATAACATAATCTATTGCAATTATAAAGAGTGTTGATCACATTTACTGAGAAGTAGATATCAGTGTTTCTAACCGAACATTCGAAGTTATCATAAAGGGCTTGAACAAGATTAATGAGTTGAGTTGGGATACCATACGATCATATAATTGTGCATAAAATACTTCTGTGAATGCTGCCAAAAGCTCTCTCAATGTCAACAAAATTCATGTGGAGTTGCTATTCATTACATTGTTCTATTATGTTTCTAAGAATTACAATCCGGCAAGTACAGTACACTCCTTTCCTTTGCGAAATCCTGCTTGTTCATTCCTCAACTTACTATCTGTGGCACTTGATATTCTTGTCATGATGATTTTGAGTTGTTTACTTTTAGTTATTTTTCTGCTATCGACTTCGTTCCAGATTTAAGTTGTTGTCCAGTTCTTTTTAACCCTTTCCTTATATTCAATGCATTCTTCCCCACACTTTCTGAAATTCTGTGATGTTTTTTCCCATTTATTGACTAATCATTTTCATCTATATCTTGAAGGACTTTAAATCTATTTTCTAGTTTTATTGAATTGTCCACTTTAAACTGCTTTCTAGATTTCACCTTTATCCCCGTGACTCTAAGTTTTCACCTGAGAGGTGCTACTACTCATTTATAGTAACTTCCAACAACAGCTTCCCTTTGTACTCTTACATCATGTAGTGATCTTCTTCACATGCTAATCTCTAGAGATGGTAAATCTGAGTTGTATCTCTCAAGGTAGGTGAGTAGCATGTTAATTTGTGTATATCTTTGTGTGGAAATATGGTGCCTCCGACCGCAAGGTTGTTGGCAGAGCAGAATTTAACAAGCCTTGCACCATGTTCATTCATTATACCACAGCCTTGTTTTCCAATTACCTGTTCATAATCAGCACTTACTGAAACATCTTTAGCTTTTAGCTCTCCCATTATGATCTTTTTATCATGTTTAAATATCTTGCCATACTCTTGTTAGAGTTGCTCATGAAAGTTATCTTTTATTTCTTCCTCTACGTCATTGTTTGGTGCATAGCATTGAATTTACATGTACTTAGATTTATTGTTTCCCTTTTAAACTTGCCATGATGATTCTACTGCTGATTGGCTTCCATTCTAGCAATGTCTTGTCTACGCCATGTCTTAGTATTTTGGCTACTCCTTCCTGGTTTATATAATATACATATATAGTGTAAAAATACACTAGGCGGTATATCATCATTTTGTTCCAGAGTACACTTCAGTTTTACCTTGCTTTCATGCGTCCTGATCCTGTCCATCTACTGTCACTTATGCCTTATCTGTGATAGTTTGTCGGTGGCAAACATTGTTATCACATTCCAAAAGCCTACAGTGAGGCACTAACCATTTCAAAAAACACAAGCTTATTATGCTTTTGTGCTTTGAAATTTTAAGTAACTCACTGTTCGTGTTAGTTTCCTTCCGGTTTTCACTATCAGCAATCATACTTGCTTCATTGCTGGTGCGTTGGATGTCCTCTTCATTAGCATAATTCACCCCATTTGTTGCTGTTTCTGTAAGACTAGCTTCTTTACAAGATAGGGTTGTTAGCCCTAGGCTAGACCTTTTTCGGAGATAGTCGGGTTTTTCTATAGGGGGTTTCATCCCTTAGACGCCTACTGCTGCAAACGAGTTTTATCTACCTGAATTTTATGTCTGGATTTATTTTCATAGCCTTAAACTCAATATTCCTATCACAATCAGTAATACTATTTAACCCATAGCTGGTGGCTAGGTTGGCAGGGCGAGTCCACATACCGTTGGGCCATGCATGCCGTGCATCTAGGTGCCTAGACATATCTGAGACTGAGTGGTTCTGCCTGGGGTCGTAATTTACCTAGTTATCATCTGCCACCTCGAGGAGGATTCCATATGAAGCCACATTGGTCTTCCTTAATGAGAGGCTATGTTTGACAAAGAAAACCGACACATTCTGCTCCCAGTTTCGCAGTTCTATAACTGCTAGTCAATGATGTTGCTGAAAGCAAGACTGACAAGCACAGGCACCACAACAAACATACTGTACGCATCAAACAACCATTGCGGCAGACAAAAAACAAGTTGTATAGCTTACGGTAATAAATACTTCTGTGTTAAGAATAAAGTTAATAACAAAATACAAAGTCCAAGAAACCGGCATATTCGAGAACCAACAACCAAAGATTAAACCAACTACAGCATTTATCCTGATCATTTCAAACGGAATGATGGATGTAACTAGGTTTTATGGCATGCCAACACCCTCCCCTCGCGCTTTATTTACTGTAGTGTGTTAATTAGTGTGTTGACAAAAGTGTTTGGATATTATACCCAATTCATTAGTCAGTAATAGATGTAGCAAATGATCATCACAGAACAATCACTATGTACCAAACCAATAATTGGGAAAACTTACCAATCAAATATTCACACGAAATTAAATATTTATCAATAAAGAAATTGCTTGCATAATAAAACTTAAAAACGAGGACAATACGTTTTACAATACGTTTTGTCTTGTAACAAGTCTATCACGAAGAAATTGTTGACGCTTGCAAAAATCAGTATACTCACTGCAAGCCCTTGCATTCTTAATTGAGAAATATAGACATCGTATGAAAAAGAAGCTGGAATATTACTGCACAAGTGAGGAAAATGTCTAATTTTGAAATTAAAATCCTCTCGTTTGTCATAAATGTTTGTGCTGAGATGACCGATGGCGTCATATTTGAGGTGTACGTCTAACAATAATGTAGATGAAGCTGTTTTAGTGGTATCTTTCATTTCCAGTTCTGAAGGATATATTAACTGAAGCCACTCAGGTAATAATTTGCCCTTTCCTCTTGTGCACTTTTGCTCTTGAGTAGAAAAATACACATTTTGTATCCCCGGCTACATATTTGTAAGTATATGTGGAAGCGAAAGATTTATGTATAATGTCTATAGAACGAGATTTAGTTTATCATGAGGCTAGTTGGTATAGAGTAGGAAAATGAAAGGCTATAACTGATGTAATTGTAGATACCAAATCTAAATTTTGAATTGTCCTGAAGGGTTTTTGAGAATGTTTTTAGAATCCACATACGATTGATTTACTTCTCTAATATAAACAGTTCATATTATTTTTGATGTCCTCCTTTCACTGCAAACAACTATGCTTAGCTAATATTTTTATCAATGTCTTGCATCAAACTTATAACGACCGACGTTTCCTTACAAAATGATTTTTATTCACTGTCTTATCGTTTTCGTTCGTAATTTATTATATGAAAATTTAATACTGGAATAAAAAAAGGTCAAAGTTTTTCATATTAGTGATGTGACCTACAACACTTAGCAGCATTGGAGATAAATTATTGAATCGCGTGGTTGTATTTACCCATAATCCTGATGCCATAGATGACTTCCGCCAGTAAAAGCATCTTTTCGAATAAATTTTGCGTGATAATGGTATACTTCGCCACCTCCAAGAAGCTATAAAATAACAAACTAAACATTGTGTATAATTCATTTTATGCCGACTGAAATTCAAATATTCGATCTCATAACCATCTCGTTTTTATTAACGCTATGATAACTCTCATAACCAATTACGCCACTGAGACGATCAATCAGACATAGTCTCATAACTGAATCAGCTTAGTTGCTCCAGGTGCTACATTCAAATATCTACAAGTAGCTATGCCGTCTCAACATCAATAAGTGAGTTGGATCCTAACTAAAACACGAAACGTTATAAGAAGTCTGCAATATTATATACCTTCTGACATGAATCTACGACCTTCCGACTTCTAGAAACTATTCCTGTGACGTCATCACCAGGATGGCTCCATATGACAAGCTTCGCCTTTTTCCCTGTGCCGTCTGGTACCTATATCAATATAGTTTTTTGTCAAACGCATATAACGAAAAGTCGATAAATAAAACACCAAATAGACAAAAAAATCTCAATACCTTAGCAATATAGGAACATGACCGAAACATATCGAAGTACAAGCTTTATTGCAAGGCTCTGTTTTGGATTTCGAGGACAGTAAAACGAACTTTTCATACAATGTACATATTTAAACCTTCATTGCAATAAATATACTTAAATTGATATCTTTCTACTTAAAAACAAAAAACGTCCTTTCTTGCGAAAATAACATTGACCCATCAGTTCATGTATATTGGGTAAGTTGGGTACCAGGAGATGTCATTCGTATGTTTTATAAATACAAAAATACCTATATTATGAATTACTAAAAACAGAAACACAGCTGAATGTGAAAAACAGTTAAATAATTGGAAGCATTCAATATTATGGAATGTAAACAGTTTAAGGAACACAACTCTGCAGGATTTTTGGTATTACATATATTTTGTTTGGTTTTTGTTTTATATTTGTTTATGTCTATCCTTCTTTTTAAATATTTTTAATGTTTCTATTTTTGATGTTGATATTGCACATACTCCGTATCCATGTTTTTCAATGATGTCACTGTCTTCCAAAACTTTCTTAATTTGGGTCAGTTCTTCCTGATCAAACATTCCCCTGAAAGATAATTATTAGTAAAAGATGATTTAACTTTTATCAATCTTTATTGACTATATGGAGCACTGCAGCTTTTAAATATGTAATTTTCTAATGCTCTTTTTTTTAAGTATTTGTTTTTAACAAGAAGTTTCTTTCTTGAGATTTTGTGTGGTTAGTTTTTAAAATGTAATGTATTTATTGTGATCGCTATCTAAGCATTTTTCTTTTTTTCAGTTTTTTCGTTAGCATTCCCACGATTTGCTTCAAACTATCTCATATTCTCATATTCTACTTAGTATTATTTTCTTGAATCTTTTATCGTAATTATACTCCACATATTGTACTTGGACACGAAACGAGAGTTTTTTACTTGTTTAAATAAAAAAAGAGTTCAGAAAATTGAATAAAAAATAAATATAATATTGGCACTAATAAATCAAGTAATATGTCGGTTTTAATGACATACAGTGCCTTATTTGAGACCCGAATTACCAAAATTAGAATGCACATGATTGATGGATTAGTCAATTATACACAATATCAAAACACAACTTACCTGGCGTTGATATATGTTCATCATAAGCAGCTTGTACCTCTGTTGTGACGTCACTTACCACACGATGATATATCCGTGTTCATCATAAGCAGCTTGTACATCTGCATAGTGTGACGTCACTTACCACACGATGATATATTCGTATACATCATATGCAGCTTCTACCTCTGGTGTGACGTCACTTACCTTCCGATGATATATTCGTATACATCATATGCAGCTTCTACCTCTGGTGTGACGTCACTTACCTTCCGATGATATATTCGTATACATCATATGCAGCTTCTACCTCTGGTGTGACGTCACTTACCTTCCGATGATATATTCGTATACATCATATGCAGCTTCTACCTCTGGTGTGACGTCACTTACCTTCCGATGATATATTCGTATACATCATATGCAGCTTCTACCTCTGGTGTGACGTCACTTACCTTCCGATGATATATTCGTATACATCATATGCAGCTTGTACATCTGCATGGTGTGATGTTATTTACCTCACGATGATATATCCGTGTTCATCATAAGCAGCTTGTACCGCTGGTGTGATGTCAAAAGACTCTGTGTAGGTGTATTCTGTTGTATAAAACATTGTTGTTTTTATCGGGATTAAAACTGTTCTAAGTACTGTTTTTGTATTACTATTGTCGTTTTACGCCAAGTAAACTCTTTGTTTTATATCACGGTAAGAACAATATCATACATAATTCCTTACGTATGATTTGTATTTTGATTTTAAAGTGCATACAAGATGAACAACAATTAACAGTTCACGAACACATTAATTTTATATCAGCCAGCGCAATTCCTAGTTTCCATCTTTAAATCATGTGATTAGCGGGAAAGCATTTATAACCCAGGAATTCTAAATTGTAATACATGATAAGTAATCGAATCACCCGATCTACATGGGACCTCGCAATAAATTATTTATCGATGTAGATATTTATAAAAAGAACACTAACATAGGAACGAAAAACGATCGGAGTTGTGACCTTGCTATCACGATTAGAAATGTGCAACAGACTTTATTTTGGTATTATTTGTTTTTATAAGGCATACCTGGATTGTTCATTTTATTTCTGTGGATGACAGATTCTGAAAATATTGAATCGATAATAAATATACTAGTAATACATATATATACTTCTGTAGCAGTTGCACTACATTTAATAACGTCGATTTGACGCTTATACACTCTTTGTTTGATTGATTGATTGATTGATTGATTGATTGATTGATTGATTGATTGATTGATTGATTGATATGATTGATTGGATTGTAACAAGCTCATAACTATTGTTCCTTTTGTGGTTCGGCTTCTAGATGGCTTATGTGGTAGGCTGCAAGGCTCAATTGACAGACTCTGTGGTCATTCATAGCACATTTTTTGTTCTGTCAATTTTGTATCGTATATCATAAGTACTGTCATGACTGTAGCAATATCTTTATCTAGTGTTGTCTTTTGAATTTTGATCTTTTTACTGTATAGCCCAGTAATCATTTATTATATATCCGGGGATTTGTTGTGGCATTTCAAATGGTTTTTATTGATCATATAGTTATAATTATTTACAAAAATTACAGTGTGGTGGCAATGATTTTGTCTTTTAGTGGTCAGTTTTTGAATAGCCATAAAACAAGTCATTTTTTTTCTTTTATCGTGCAGCATTTTAAAGTGGTCTGCCGGAATGTCTGGCACAAAATGTTAAAACACTAAATACAATTGCAAACATGTGTTCTTTCAGACAAATTATATGATATGCCACGCGGTATATAAGGTAGACAGTTTCTGAATGTGTAGTCGTTGTCTTTTCCCGTTTAGAAGTCAATCAATGGCATTAAACCACTTCATAACTCTCTAGTTTTACATTTAACTAGAAGTCACTCGTCTAGAAACGTAAAATCATGACCTTATCTGGCTAGTACCCTTATATCTTAATGATAAGGCATGGCCGTCGGGACGGTTTGTGGGTTGGGTAAGATCGCAACACCCTATTACACAAACATATTTGTTTAACCAAATCGATTGTAATTTAGTCATAAAGTATTTCCCCTACTTATAGAAAACACTAGAAGACCCCAAAATCAAGGGCGGACCCATAAAACTGGGCTGGGGACGAAAATCGGCAAGGGATCTAGGGTCCACTGCAGCGCACTGTTGCTTGACACGCCCCTTAAGCTGGCCATGTGGCAAAGGTTAAAGGTTATGTTTGAAGGAAATGATAGATAATGTCTCAATGGTTTAAGATTTGATCGTAGCCGAAGGAGAATTAAACCGTACTTCATGTTTAACTAATATTATTTACCTTACCTCGGTTATTCGTCCCGAATTAATGTGTACATCAGAGAACAAAGTCGTGAGTTGATATGATATGTAAACATTTGCGTCCTTGAAATGATATCATTTCAGCAGTACATGTTAATATTGCACATAATCAATCGATTTCAGAGTAGATTTTATCTCAGTTTACAAATTGGGCAAAAGTCAAACTCAAAACTTTGCTGGCTTAAAAAAAATTAGAATTGAATAATTAAAATTCATTTGATGTTATTGTTGATTAGTACATATTATAACGTGACGTCACTAAGCCTGAAAACGTTTCATAATTTGCTGCGAAGGTTGGATTAATTTACTGCTGTTAAATTATAATTAACAAAATATAATTAAAAAAGAAAACAAACTCAAGCAAACATTAGAGTTGTACCGGTGTTATTACTTAAGCATAATAATATATAGATATTTTGAGATTAATGCGGTATTTTGCAATGCAATTTTTAGTTAACTATGGGTCAGCAAAAATCGGTTACATTTTGTTTACGATGTTATTTTTAGAACACGTGGTCTAGATCACGTCTACGTGCATTTGTTGATATATTTTACGGGCCGGCACTAAGCCGGTCCGTACATATAATATGAGTTTGAAACGTTTCATGATCTGATGCGGAGGTTGGATTAATTTACTGCTTTTAAATTAAAATTAAAACAATAATTAAAAAAGAAAACAAACAAACAAACAATAAAGTTGTACCGGTGTTATTACTTAATCATAATATATAGTAGATATTTTGAGATTAATGTGGTATTTTGCCACGTTTTTTTTTTGCATTGCAAGTTTTAGTTGTGGGTCAGTAAAAGTCGGTCACATTTTGTTTAATACAATGTTATTTTTAGAACATGTTGTCTAGATCACGTCTACGTAGTTATTAGTTGATATATTTCATACTGACAGTACATTAAGATCTATGTATAATGTATTTTGAGAATATACTGAAATATCATAAATACAACGTTTAGTTAGTTGTATGTTAAAAAAGACGTTTTGCTGGTTACTACGCAATGATACTGGGACAATGTAGAGAACAACTATGACAACGATTTACATTGATTTTTACAATTATATTTTTAAATTTCAAAGGATATTCTATTTCTAATAAAGAAGAAAAGAAAAATAAATTCAATAAAATCAGAGAGTCTGTTTAAATATTGTCGCTTCAAGCCTTCAACGTAAACAGTAACCATGTTCTTTGATTCTTTCGAAATCCGAGATCTTACTTGCATTATATGTTTTGCTGTTTCGTGTGTTTTCTTATTGGATGTAAAATGTTCGCCAACATTTTTTGGGAGGAAAGGGAGGGACTCGAGGCCGGGGTCCACTGATAGGTTAACATTTTTCCCCAAAAGAAATAACAGTATATTTAATTAAACATAATGATAACAGCAATTTACACGAGAAAAAACAAAACATTGAGTTCAAAAATCGAAAAGATAAAAGATAACAGCAGAATCTCATCACAGGGTAAAACGGCAAGAAAATGCATACTTTAATCAGTGTTTCCATAGTAACTAATACACCTCGCCATAAGTTAAGCAACACCTTATTATTTTCCAGGAATTCATATAAGATTTTATATATTTTAATATTTTTTTAATGACAATTTACTGAACATTAATGACAAATGAAACATAAAAACAACATGTTTACAGCTTTACTTATTGTTTGATGAAAAAATGTTCAAAGCAAAGATATAAAAAAGCAGTTCAAATATAACTTTCATTAGTCACAAAATAAGTTTGATTGAACACCTCAGTTTCATGAACTAAAAGTAACACATTATCACAGATCAACGTTCAGGGGAAGAAAGTCACTTTGAAATGTGTTAAACAAAGAAATACTCAGTAAGTCATGTAACAACCACACTTCTGGTACAGTTCATTAACTCTCCTCCTCATACTGTTCTTGGACGTTTCGACAAGCAGGTCCTCTGTCCTTGATTTTACGGCCAATGATATCCCACAAATGTTCAATTGGATTCATATCGAGTGACATGAATGGTCATGGAAAATGCGCAATAGCTTCCTTTTCGATAACATAACGTACAATTTTATCTCGGTGAGGTCTTGCGTTGTCATCCATAAAGATGGGTCTGTTACCAAGTGCATGATTGTCAAAATGTGGCACAATAATAGCGTGAATGAAGTCATTTCTATATTTCTGCCCTGTCATTGTCCAATCAACCACATACAAATTCAGTTTACGGCGTATGAAAAGCCTCCCCACACTGTAACACCCCCACCGCCAAACGCTGTAGTGCCTAGGATGTCGTTCTGGTTGTAAGCAGTGCCTCGTTGTCTCATCAATATGACGAAGAAGGAATATGCTTTCGTCGATCCAGTGTACTCGTCGCCAGCTTCGAATGTTCCAATGGCGGTGATATCGTGCCCACTCTAAACGTGCTTGGCAATGTCTCTGTGTCAACAGTGGACGTTTCATGGGACGACGAGCTCTCATTGTTAAGGCACCTGTTTACTGTTCGAACGGCGATTCTAGTTGCAATATTCCAATCTTCACGAAGATATCTTGAAGTGGCAAACGGTTGGCGTTTGGCTACACGAACGAGTGCTCTATCCTCCGTTTCAAATGTGTTTAGTGGTCGACCTGACCTAGGACGTTACTGGATAGTTCCATCATCCCGATGTCGTTTCGGTAGCCGGGATACAATACTAAAGTGAATGCCAATATGTTGTGCTATCTGACGCAAGCTCTGTCCACTATTACGCATTCCAACGATCTGCCACTTCTCAGCTTTATTTAATTTCCGTCTAGGCAATATAAAAATGTAAAGATGAAGTCGAAAAAGACCAGGAGATGAACAGTTAATCGTTAAGGAAAACAAGGCTTTTTAGGCGTGCTCGACTATCGTATGACAAACTGGTTTTACTGTTTAAAGATTTACCAGATGAGTTAATTAAAGAAACTTTCCGGTACTCGAATGATGGCTTTAGTACATAAATAAAACAAAGTTAATATTCATTCAGATTTGTGAAATTATAAAACAAAATGTAGGTGTTGCTTAACTTATGCAAGGTGTATATTATGGGGGTTTAGTACCAATTAGCCGATTCCCAGTTTGCCGATTCATGGATATTTTACCATTAAAGAAACTATTTTGTTTAAGTTCAATAACTTAAATGCAATTCTTTTTAAAAGTTTCTTTTTCAATTTAAATTTTCTCAATCACTAATTATTTCATATTAATAAAAAACAATACCGACCCAAGCTGATAATTTATAATTGTGAAAGATTGTCTAAATTAAGCACCCATAATTGTCGGTAGATTGTAACTTGATTTTTCTCAGCTTATCATATTTGTTGTCCCAAGCTGATACTTTATAATTTTATAAGCCGATAATTCCTTTTATGTCACTTAAATTATTAATTTATATAATTAATTTTCCTAAAAACACATAGACCTCGATACAATTCTTTTTACACCATTTGGATTGTTCTTAATTGGTTTAATAATATGTAATCGGCAAACTGGAAATCGGCAAATTGGACGCGGCAATCTGGGAATCGGCAATTTGGGATTCGGCAAACTGGAATGCACCCATTATGGGATCTTATGTATTTTCCACTCTTCATAGGAAGACTCAATTACATTTAAAAAGTGGTGAATGAAATGGATTAACAGATAACAGAAAATATCTGTAAAACATTTATCAGTGGTCTGACTTTTTTCGGCGATTGTTCCTAAATCGGTAATATAATAAATGAATCTAAAGCGAAGTACCCTGTTAAATATCTTGCATTTATTTCTCTAAATAAATGATTTCTCAATAACGATACACACTCATATGTTTCAACAATATTTTGTCCGTTCAACCCGATGCATTTTCAAGACATGTTAATCGCCGAAATTTCGAAAAATGACGGTGTTTCTTGTCAAATCTAGACACAGACTGACCAACGAATTTGACAAGAAACACCGTCATTTGTATCGTTGCATAATCTTCTAGACTTGTATATTATTTTTTGTTTATGATGCATCGTCATGTTTGTCGATCCGATACTAAATAAGTGTACTGGTTTAGCAGCTTTCTTAAGACTCTTTATATAATATTTGTGTGATGTTATAGTGTTGCTCCGCTTCTTATTTGTATATCGAAGAACAACGATTACTTTTAACTTTATTAAATCACGTCCGTTCTTTACAAAATCCAAAAAGCAAGAGACAATTACGTCACACATTATGTAAAACATAATTCAAAAATGGTAGGGAAACGTAAGGTTCCCGGAAAATAATTATAGTAAATGAAAATAGTATTTAAAGGGAAGTAACTCTTAAAATTGTGATAGAACAAATAGTGAGATTTAAATGAACAACTAGACCGTTTATTTTACGATGGTCTAGATGTTCACGAAAATACATAACACAAGTTTAGAAAGATACAAACATATATACAAATTTACACTTGTCCACAAAAATTTTATTAAAAAAAAAATCCTACGAAATACTGTCTAACGTGCACAATGCATACATTTATAAACTACAACTTTTTCAAACTGATGTTTAAGGCTACCTAAGTTTGAACATACATATGGGAACCAGTTTTCGCTTTGTTAATGTACCAGCAGAGTCCCTAGCTCTTACAAAAATGGTCCATTCTGCATTCTTCGTGTGAAAAAAAAATTTCATCAGAAATGCTGGAAACGTGATTAAAAAAATCACCCTTTTAATAATAAGGGTTTGTTTCTGGTATACTTAACATTAACTTTATCATGAAAAACTTTAACATGTCCCAAATGGAAAACTATGCTGAGCTTAACGAAATATGAACATTTCAAATACATAGCTAATAGCAGCTATCAGTTATGAAAAAAAAAACCTTTCCACGAGGAAAAAAAACATAATGACCACATAGAAAAACATCAATTTTTCGTAATCACTAAAATTACACTTCAAACATATATATGAAAAACATACAAAGTTTCATGTATTTCAGCACCTTAAAATAGCGTCCAATTTTACATTTATAAAAATGTCAAATACGAAGTGCAATCACTTCAGAACAAACGCTAACAGCATAAAAGTCAACTGGCAAGTACTTCTTCAACTTTATATTCAAGAACTCTTATAAATGTAGATCGGTATAAAGAAGTACATTCATGCAATTGCTTTATAAATTATCAATGTTACAAATCATCTTCAACAATGTACAAACAAATAGTAGAAGTCAATCCACATCTACATATTTTAAGAAACTATAAACAGGTTAATATGGATAAGGATAAGGAAGAAGCGCAATCGCTTAATCTAGCTGTGGGACTGGTTTCCGGTTTATCACTGTTTGCGAGTTCATTTGATCATACGGAATCCACATAGCGTTCTGGGCAGGTTCACCTTTAAATTGTACTTTGTACTCCTTTTGACCGTCTCTGGTTCTCTGGGCCAAAATACGTTTGATTTTATAATAAGTGTCAGATGTTGTTGCACCATTATCTGAAGATGACGCATTGTCAAATGATAAACCTTCAAAACTGACTGGTCGTTTTCTGACTCGGGTCGAACGACGTAGTGGAGCTGGAGCTGAAGACGAACGGTCTGTATCCGACGACTCACTAACGATATTATCGACTGTCTGGTTGTCAGTTGTTGTATCTTTATCAAGAGGCTCCACCTTTCCGGTTCTACCAATTTTAGTGCAAACTTCAGGAACAAAGTAATCTGTAGGTTGCGGAGCTCTGATATAAGCAATTTTCAGTCTGTCTAGATGAACATCGTTTTTTAACACTTTGCCTGTTTCCGGCATTCTTAACTTTACTAGGTGGTCTGACACAATCGAATGAACAGTATACGGACCATTGTATTTCGGCTGTAGTTTGCGCCCCGTTGGGTCTGCAAGCATGTACACATAGTCACCGACGTCTAACTTTAACGGGTTGATTTTCTTATTGCACCGTTCTGTCATTAACTGTCCTGCTTTCAAAGAGTTGTCTTTAACCTCTTCGCGAATAGAATTGATTCGTTTGCTTTGCTCCTTAATGAACTCGTGAAAATCTCTTGGAATGTCCGAAAAATTTGTATAACAAGCGTTGGAAAGCGGAAATTTTGGTCTACTTCCGAAAATGATTTCAAATGGTGAATATTATGTCGATGCTTGGACTGACGAATTCATTGCAAACGTAGCTGCCGGTAACGCAGCATCCCATTGTTGACCTTTTTGAGTGAACGGGGTTAACCTTTCCGCTAAAGTACGGTGGGTTCTCTCGCAAAGACCTAAGCAGTGATGAATAGTGCTTGGTGTAAAAGTCTGACGTATTGCTAATAAGTTGCAAACTTCCTTTGTGCAAGCTGAAATAAATTCACTGCCTTTGTCTGATATGAGCGTGTCACATACACCGAATAGGCAAAACATTTCAAACAAAACTAATGCCACTGTCATGGAATCACAATTCGGAATAGGTACGTTGTATGCGTACTTACTAAACATATCCGTTGCCGTAAATATGTAAGCATGTCATCGTTGTGACATCGGGAGTGGTCCGAAAAGATCGATTTGCCATACCTGAAATGGCTCGAAAGGTGTTTTGTAAGAAATTATGCCAGATTTTGTATGAGCTTTAGTTATTTTTCTGGTCTGACAGTCGTGACATGACTGACCATAAGTTGTGACAATTGACGGCAATTTCTCAAAATTATAGAAATGCTCGGTAATCAAATCGATAGTTGCTTAAATACCACCATGTCCTCCCATCGGCGAATCGTGAAATTGCTCCAAAACTGGTCGAACTAAAATATTTGGCAAAACTAACTGGTATTTCGAACGATGGTCTGTATTTCTTTTGTTCTTAGCATTGCGAACATGGTATAGCAAATCGTTCGACATTATATAGTCCGCACATTTAACTATTAAGCCACGTGCCTCTCTTTGCAATTTTGGCACAGTTCCATGTTCTAAATAATCAATTATCGGTTGTAATTTCTGATCTTTTTTTTCTGTAATAATTTGACGCTTCATGGGCAAAAATCCGACTTTTTGAAAAGTTCAGTTGTCTCTTTGACCATGCTTTCTTCAGTTGCGGTATCTTCTTCAGATGTTTTGTTTTTCGAGACTGTGTTAACAGATAGTTCACAAAATTGATCTTCAATTTCGTCTTCAATCTCCAACGATTTAGAGACAACAGAATTACTATAAATTCCGTTTTCAATTTGTGTCTTTGGAACAGCCGCTTCAATAAGTTTCCAAAGCGAGGCTTCCTTAAAAAGGGGGAAAAGAATTAACAGAAATTTTATTTACACAATTGGTAGAAATACTATTATTTCTGACCTCAGAATTGATTCCATTACTGATCACTCTGTTGTCACAGGTATTACGGTTAGCACTGTCGTCAGAAATGTTATCATTTCTACTGATATCAAAATTTACTGATGCGATATTTCTCACTGTAGGGACACGTGTATGCGATGCCAGTGTAGGTCGACGAACACAAACTACAGAAATACTATTATTTCTAGCTTTTTCAACAACATCCTCTTCTGAATCAGCCGTGTACCCTTCTAAATCGGTGATAATGTCGACATAATTAACTTTGATTATATCGGTATTTCGAGGCGCTTCAGCAAATTTAATTTTACCACTGTGTTCCGTCATATACGGTAAGAACGGATCCGCTTCTTCGGGGCTAGATATGCCATCGGACGCGTCTGATCTCATGCATCGCGACAACGCATCGGGCACCTGCATTTGTGCAGCTGGTTTGTATCGTATGTCGAAATTATACTGCTGAAGTATGGCTAGCCAGCGATCGTAAATGGCACCTTTAAGTTGTTTCTCAATGAGTGGTCGGAGTGCTTGGTGATCGCACTCTACAATAAACCGATTTCCACCCAAGTAGCTGGAACAATCTGTTATACTTGTTACGACACCGAGAAGCTCAAGTTTTGTCGGGCCATACGACTTTTGCCAGTAATTCAAAGATTTTGAACCGAAACGTATAATCTGAATTTTGTCTTCTTTACCATTTTATCGGGATGCCGTTGGTAAAGCATATAACCGATTCCTTTTGCTGATGTATCTACCGACAAATAAAATGGAATGTCGAACCGCGGAAATGCTAAAACATCGGAATGTAGCAAACGCGTTTTCAGTTCTAAGAACGCTGTTTCGTGTTCATTTGTCCACTGGAAAACGGCTCCTTTTCGTAATAATTTTGTGAGCGGTTGCGCTACTGCACTGTATTGAGGTATAAATTTTCGAAACCAATTGAAAAGCCCTAGAACTCGGCGTAATTGTTTGGCATTCTTAGGCGATGGATACTCTTGTAGTGCACGTACGCGATCAGGCGGTGGCTTTATTCCTTCACTTGAAATATGATGACCGAGAAAAATACAATTATTTTTCATGAATGAGCACTTTTTCGGATTCAATTTTAAACCAGCTTGTCGAAAGCGATCAAATATTTCACCTAAATCTGTTACATGTTCCTCGCATGTTTCCGAACAAATAAGGACGTCGTCCAGATAGCATAAACAAGAACGAAAAGTTAAACCACGTAAGACTTTGTCCATCAGTAACTGGAATGAGTTCGGCGAAGAACTAAGTCCCATAGGCAAACGCTGAAATTTAAAAGTACCGTAGCATGTGTTGAACGACGTATATTTCGAACTATCTGGGTGAATTTTCATTTGAAAGAATCCGGACGAAAGATCAACGGACGAAATAAAGTTTGGTTTACGTTCAGTAAACGACTCTGTCAATTCCTGCAAGTCTGGTATTGCATAGCTAAACGTTTCACATTGCGAGTTTAAATACCGAAAATCGCAACAAAATCGATACTGTGAAAGGCTAGATTCCTTGTCACATGCCGAACCGGACTTCCTTTTTGAACGCTTTGTCACTAAAACTACCGGACTAGTAATCGGTAAATCCTCGTTCGGATCTACAGAACATATAATTCCCTGCGCTAAAAGTTCATCAAGATGATGTCGTAATACCTCGCGCTTGTCGGGTGGTAAACGGTACGGACGCTGATGTTTCGGTTTATAATCTTGTTTCAAAATGATCTTATGCTGAACAAGATCGGTAAACCCAAGATCAGGATTATCTCGTGTAACAAAAATATCTTTATTGTTGAATAAAAAGTTTTCAAAATCACTTTTCTGGCGTTCATTGACATATCAAAACATTTAATAAAATCCGTCTTATATTTATTTTCAGAGGGTTTGTCATTTTTCTCATTAGTAATAATTTTAACATTTTGAACTTTGTGACCTGAAGTAGAATTTAACACAGTTGCAATTGATTGATCTGTTGACAGACGACTAAATTGGGCTAGCGGTTTTCCTTTGTGTATTATGACATTGTCATTGTATGGATTGAGTACTTTTATCGGCACACGTCTTTCTTTTGTAACAGTGACGACGGCTTTTGAAATTAACACGCCTTTCTTCGCTAAATATTTTCCAGAGGTACAAATTCCTTGATCGCCATAAACACCGGCCTGAACTTTACCCCATACCAACATTTCTGAGCGTGGCGGAGCCGTCACACGTTTTGTACAAAATACGGGCATGTCCTTAGACGTAGCCTTCATTTCGGCAAAATCTAAATTGATTTTATTCTGTCTCAAATAATCCATGCCAAGAATAATCGGATGAGAAGCTGTTTTGAAAACGTAACATGAGATCACCTTTCGCAAACCGAAAATAGTCATTTTAATATCCACGGTGCCCAAAACTTCTATTTTCGAACCATTTGCTAATACGCATTTGTCATGTAATTTAACATCAATGTCACTTTTCATTGAAAACGGCAAAGACTTATAAAGTTCTTCAGAAATAATACTAATGTCACTACCACAATCTAATAACGCAGAAACTTTTAATTTCTTAAAACGGACAGTAACATAGAAAAATGAATTAGTTTTATTAACTGAAGTCGCATCGTCATCAGTTTCTGAAATACACGTAGAATCCTCAGTACTGGTACTCGTATTTGTACTACCGAACTTACAATTTTTACGTGATGGCGACCGGCTTCGAAGTCGTGTGGCACAGTTTACTGACCTCCCAGGGGATCGTGCCCTGTGGCCCCTAGGGTTTGCAAGTTCTGGCTGTGTGCCCCGATGTTGAGCAAATCTTACACACTTGCTCACTTGTGTTATCTTTTTCCTGAGGCAAAGTCTTACAGCGTAATGCGTCATGTCCCTTTTGTGAACAGAGCTGACATGAGGTTTGAGGATTTAGAATACCCTGTGAGTTCCAATTGCAATTTCTTTTAGCATGACCCGGAGAATTACATTTAAAACAAGCACCACTTTTACGGGGCTGTTCCGATTGAAATGAGTATTTAGGCTGGGTACCTTGTAACATTGTCAGTTTTGAGACTGTCTCAGTTAAATGACTAATTTGTTGTTTAATTTCAGACAGTTCATTAGGATGAACTCTTAAATTTTGAACAGACGCAAGTGATGGATCATGATGCCTATAATTATACGCCTCGCCTGTTTTTGCTATAGTTAGGGCCTCAGAAGTGTCATTTGGCTTACTTGCCCTTACATAAATTGCAAGTTTGTCTGGCAATCCTTTAATAAATTGGGTCATTACCTCGTGTTCTGGCTTACCCAACAATTGTCCCTTTTCATATACATTACTGTAGAAATCTTCAATTTGTTGGTTGGGTTTGAGGACCAAACTGTGAAAATTCTCACTTTCAACCAGAACGGAGGGGTGTTGCCAATCGAGACGGACATATTTTCTGTAAAATTCATTACTGATATTGTCCCATGTGCCGTTTTCATCAACCCCTAATGCTAAAAACCAAGTTAAAGCTGGACCTTTTAACAGTAAGTGAAAAGCAGCTAATTTGCGAGAGTCGTCGTCATCATCGTCAAAATCATTAAGTTTAGAATAAGATTCAAATTCTTTTAAAAATTTTTCTCCATTTTCATACGGATATCCGGAAAGTTTTGAACAGCTGAAGTGAAATTTTTCCATCATGAAAATTGTGATAATCAACAATATGACTTGCAGACAAACGAAAAGTGAGAAAGGCGCATCCCTTCTGCGAACAAAATGACACATATAATGTTTAAACATTTAATAACAATTTTGATCAAGGCGTAATTGTAATTTACCAATTATTTCTGTAATTTGCTGATATTCAGCAATAGCAATTGTCATCAAGTACCACACGATGAGATGAAGTTGGGCCATGTGACCTCTGGCACCATTTTGAAGTAATAAATGAATCTCAAAAATGTTTCAGAAAAAAAAATGTCAAAATACTTTATTTTACGGAGTTTCTTGGGGAATATGCTCCGACCTTTATGGTTCTCCACCATGTGATGTTATAGTGTTGCTCCGCTTCTTATTTGTATATCGAAGAACAACGATTACTTTTAACTTTATTAAATCACGTCTGTTATTTACAAAATCCAAAAAGCAAGAGATAATTACGTCACACATTATGTAACAATCGGATCACCTCGGTTATTTCCGCCTATGGTCGGAAAGTAATCTCGGAGGTAAGTGTATGGATATGGACCAAAAATCGGTCCAAATGTGATGCGGTTAGCCTGTTTACAAAACAACATTATTTTAGTGCGATGAAATAGATTATCCTTTTATTATTCAACTATACAGATCTTTATCGAAGCAGTACTAAAATCTAATACAAGATTGTCTATTTTAAACTTAAATTCGCTAACACTACCAAAAAATTCCTTCATTGACAACGTTTAAATGGATAAGTTATTGTTTACAATCTGACGTCATCAGTAACAATCAACTAAACGTCAATGACAAGCCAATCAAATGAATGAACTGAAACGTCACAAACGAACTTGTGACGTCACAAATTCTTTGAAATCACTGAAAATAGTTCAAAATGGAGATCACTTACCTCCGAGGTCACTTTCTCGACCCTTGACGGAAATGACCGAGAGATGTTCCGATTGATTATGTAAAACATAATTCAAAAATGGTAGGGAAACGTAAGGTTCCCGGAAAATAATTATAGTAAATGAAAATAGTATTTAAAGGGAGGTAACTCTTAAAATTGTGATAGAACAAATAGTGAGATTTAAATGAACAACTAGACCATGCCATACTACCATAATATAACATTTGAACTGCCTCTCTTGTGCATTAACACGATCCCAATGGACTTGTATTATTCCATCTCCCAATGAAGAATATCTCAAACATTTAGAGTTAAACGCCACTGAAGAGTCTTGAATAGACGAAACGCCCGTCTGGCGTAATGAATTTGTCACCTTGGTAATTTTGATAACATTTTGTTGTAATATTTGAGCAAAGCCAAGTAACAGCGCGTCTCCATGTGGGGGGGATGGGGTGGTTGGTGCTATGTATGTAATTTTTTTTGAGTGCAGATTTGACAAGAAACACCGTCAGTGTATCTTTGCATAATCTTCTAGACTTCTGTGTGTGCGATGACACGTGTCAGTGAGGAATGACAGGTGTCAGTGAGGAATGACAGGTGTCAGTGAGGAATGACAGGTGTCAGTGAGAGATGTCTCCTTATGATACGTATCAGTGAAAGGGACATGTGTCTGTGTGAGATGTCTCCGTGCGACACGTATCAGTGAAAGGGACATGTGTCTGTGTGAGATGTCTCCGTACGACACGTATCAGTGAGAAAGGACATGTGTCTGTGTGAGATGTCTCCGTGTGACACGTATCAGTGAAAAATGACACGTGCTTGTGTCAGAAATGTCGTGGTTTTACATGCATCAGCTAGAAATGACACTTGGTTTGTGTAATATGTAATGACGTTAATTATTGAAATGTCAAACTACCTAGTTTTTTCTATCAATGTTTGATTTAGTGATTTTTTTTTTGAAAAACGTTATTGAAAAGAGATTTATTATGAACAGGTGAATATTATTCATGGTCATCAAATGAAGTTGTCTGTCCCTATTACACTCAATGAGTAAAAATAAAATATTTAAATTACACCGATCATTTTTACATTAATTTACCAGAAGACGTCAACAATTAATTACACGCACTTTTCACAAATAGGGAGGTCAGGCTATTGTGTCAAATATGCGATATGTCATTGAGAAGTTAAATATGATAGAAAGACGGTTTGATTGATTTTTTGATTGATTGATTGATTGGATGTTTGCTTTACGTCCAGCGAGCAGTATTTCAGCTTTATTCAGGACGGGGACAAGTTACCAAACAATACATCAATTTGAAAAGGGGTGTGACGGGACACGGGGAACAAAATTTTGCCTGCTACTGGAAAAATACGGAGTATTGGATAGGGTCGGAGAATTTAGCCTTTTGTAGCGGCTCCAATGAGCCTACTCTTTATCGAAATCTAAAAAAGGGATCTTTATCGTGAAAGGAGCGTGGCACTCTCCAAACACGTTACCCACTATGGTCCGCGGCCAGGCTTTCCATATTATGACCTGACAACCCCCAACGAGAGGGTCTCCCCTATCCGCCACCCGGGGACGCGCTGGGCTGCTTTGTATAGTCCCAGAAAGACGGTTTGAATTAAATTATACAGGTTATACTTTATAAACTGGTCGCTTTACACCATTCATAAAACGATTAGTGGTCTTTTAGGCGTAAACTGACCAAAAACTATGTAATATCTTATAACCGATTCAGAAATTAGAAATATTCATGAATTAAATGACTCTTAATACCACGATTTAAATTTATTTTGAAACTCAAACATTTTAATCGTTTTGATATGAAAACAACTG
This sequence comes from Limnoperna fortunei, assembly GCA_944474755.1. Lineage (NCBI taxonomy): Eukaryota > Metazoa > Mollusca > Bivalvia > Mytilida > Modiolidae > Limnoperna > Limnoperna fortunei. The sequence goes on along the minus strand of OX104114.1, from coordinate 7,734,634 downwards.
ATCGAAACAATTATTATTATTAAGTGTAATCCTTAAGATAAATAAATACAATTATTTATTCTGATAATTCACAATATTCACATTAAATTGAAAAAAAGTTGTTCTTAAACTTTAAGGTTCAATTTCTTAGTGGAGACCTAAACTTTTGTACTATTTATGTAATTTTACCTATATATGGAGCTTTAAGTGAAAGAAAAATTTTAAATTACCAAAAACAAGTCAGACTTCTGTTTGTTCGGTTAGGGCCATCAAAAAATGAGCTCTACAGGTTAAAACTAGCTTTAAGACCGATAAACTAAACGCCAAGTTCTAATTTGAGATCAATCATGTGTAGTTTCCTGTTTATGCCACGTAAGTAGGTTTTATCTATGATGTTTTAATTAATTTCCGGACATTAACTGAATTTCTCAATGGACTGAAAATATGAAAAACTGGCTTAAGGCGATAAAATACAGGTTTAAAAAAAATTCTATATACAATTAGTGTACTGTTGGTATTTCTTTTATATCCAATTTCATTTTTTTTAAACTTAATATTATTTTTTTAAATTTAACTTGAAGAATGCATTTTAAAATCGTCATTCAAAATACGGTTTTATCGAACCATTGTGTTTGTGGATGACATGTATAAACAAAAGTTAAAGACCGATTTTAGCGGATGGATCTGGTCTAGAGGTTACAGCTCTTTTTAGGGTAGGGTCCTAGATATTATCAACTGACACGAGTTCTATCCCGAGACGGGATGATTTTTAAGATCAAATATGAGTGCACAGATGATTTTGAGATCTAAACCGGGATTTGTGGTTTGAGGGTGAAACGAGATTTCAACAGTGGACATTAATCGTTGATCGCTTTGAATACAGAAACAACGTAGCGATTAATTAGTTGATGATGTCATCATGAAACTTCAGTCTTACTGCCATGAATCATTGTTTATTCAGTCAGTAAGAAATCGTTGCAGCTTCTTTAGTTCCGTTTTGGCTTTCCGTTTGTCAAAATAGAAATTTAAACAATTGATGAGATTTGGAATTCTCGTTTGGTCATTAATACACGTATTTACAAATCAAGATCCAACTTTGTCGAAATATCAATTTATTGTATTTAGGGATTGCTTTAACGTACATGAGATATTGACTGCAATATGAGACATTCGAAGATTATACGAAAAATGACATCTTTCCAAAATCCCCCTCTGTTGCCATACTGATCACAATTATTGTTTTATTTCTTATCAGCGTGCCCTTTATCATCAATCTCATACATAAATACACAATCACACACAAATATATATACTATTATATATCATGGGTGCACATCCAGAAATTGTTCAAGGGTCCTATTTATTTAATTTCGTATTTTGTGTAATGGTAATGCAAACAATATCTCACATTCGCCGATGGTTGACTGACTTGTTCCTAAACTAAATTTTTGATAAGAAGACTCAAAATAAACCGTACGCTAAATATTAATGTAAACAATGTTATTTTCTTTTAATTCTTCCATTGTTGATTTCTTTATATGATTTTAAATCCTCGTACAAATAAATAGCTTATAAAAGTGATCAATGACATTTCCTGTTAGAACGGAGAATCCGCTTTACATAATTTGTTGTTTCTGAACGGAAAAGTTAAAATGTTTAGATTGCTTGTGCTGGTCTTGTGTTTTGTTGCGAACCAGGCAGTATGGAGACCGAACTCTACTACTACTTTTAACTGGCAACTCAGTGGTAAAATCCAAACGAAAAACCCTGCGCATGTGTATGATTTAGATCTGTTTGAAGTGCCTATACAGAGATTATGACGTATTTACATGGGTGAGTCGTGATTGTTTTATAAACCTAAAATTCATGAATTACATATTATTTAATTAATTGTTATCAATTAAAAAAAGTTAAGAGAAACTACTTATTAACATTTTTTCAGTTATATAAGGGTACTTCATTTTATTTTCGGGTAAAACCAGAATACAGGAATTAACAGAAAAACTGACATTTTAAAATATGTGTAAATGAATTGCTAGTCGAGCATACCGCACGATACTTAAAGTGTGGGCCTCAAGGCTGGTGTAATAACAATTTTTATTATATAGATAGAGATGAAATATCAAATTTCCTGAGTGACAGAAAAATACTAAATAGGATTATCAATTGGGCATCGTGAATATCCAAAATATAATCACTCGTGCCGCATAAAGCATCAGATTAAACTCGTGCGCGGAACAAGTTCCGCGCACTCGTTTGATCAGATGCGTTATGCGGCACTCGTGATCATATTTTGGATATTTACTCCGCCCAATTAATTATCCTATAAGTCTACAACTGTTTCTGATTTGGAAAGTTTAATTACAGTAATATACTGTTGTCATTCCAGAGTTAAAAACTGTACTGATTAAGAAAGTTTAATTACAGTAATATACTGTATTGCTACAGTTATGATTATTTTATTGTGATATTGTCTTAGTGTTAATGTTTACATATATGACAATTTTATATACTACAGGACTGAGTTCATTTTCTGTTATATATTTACAGACAAGGAAAAAAAGTGGTTTGTTATTTCTCAGCTGGAACATTCGAACATGATGGCACTGGCAACAGCGTGCGTCCTGATCCTGTAGGATTTCCTGACTCTGTCAAAGGAAAAACACTTAAAGACTGGCCTAACGAGCAATGGCTTGATATAAGGACAAATGAAGTGAAGACCGTAATGACAAATAGGCTCAAATTGGCACGTGACAAAGGTTGTGACGGGGTAGAACCAGACAATGTAGATGGGTATTCTAACGACAGTGGCTTCAATTTACAAGCAGACGACCAACTGGAATATAACAAATGGCTTGCTAACGGTATATTTATTTAAATTGTGTAAAAATGTAATACAAATTTACTAGGTGTGTTGCTCAAGTACGGCATACAATATATCGGCAATACCTCTAACTATACAGCTCTACACGGGTAGATATTTCTCGCCTGTCTTTTTATTATGTTGTATTAAGAACAGCTGATTATCGATATCTTGAGTTTTATAATGTATAACTTTCAATCGATTGCATTGGAATGTCATATTACTGAATTAATATAAAAGGCCACCGGTTAATAACTCGTTCTTTCAGTGAACTTAAATTAATTTGCAATCTATGTGATAACTATTCTATAATTTTCAGAGAACATGCAGATCGTGCCCCGAGCCATTTATTAAATTCTCTCACTAGCTTTGAGTAATTGCAAAATACAATGTAAACATGTTACTGTACTGTACATGTATTCCAGTGATATCAACTCTAAAATTCTAAAATTCCACATAGAGTTCATGTCATGTTGTTGGGTTTTTCAAAACTGTAAAATAAAGTCAGAGAAAATAGATTTGAAATATTATTTCTTGAAAATTTAACTTTTAGAAAAAAAATCCGGGATTCAGGAAAGTAGCGATTTCAGAAGTTTAGTTTTATGCCCGGAGTTACCTGAAAGTAAAGTTAATTATATATTTTGTGTTTTATAGAGGCTCATAGTTATGGATTATCTGTTGGGTTGAAGAACGACGTGGATCAAATTGAGGAGCTGGAACCATACTTTGACTGGGCTTTAAATGAGGAATGTGTCGCCTATAATGAGTGTATAAACTATCAACCTTTCATCAACGCCAGTAAGGTATGAATCATTTGAATTTAAAGGTATAACGAAAAAACCCAACTTTTAAAGTTTTTTTTTTAACTCCCATAACAAATAACAATTTGATGTATGTAGCAGTATGGTGTCTAAGACTAAAACCGATATATTATCTAAATTTAGATAAGAGTTCCAACCGCATACTGTTGCTTTCATTTCCAATTAAAAATGGACGCCACGAGTTCGTTGAACGTGTCGAAAAACAATAACAAACAAAAAATCTGATTTGGCACTGTTTGAGTATATTTTAAAACTTACAATTGATTGATTGATTGATTGATTGATTAATATTACGTCTATCTGTCACCGCCTTAGATCCCTGGAGATAGTATAGTTTATCAATAATCAATATTTTCTTTTTTAATAATAGGCATTGTTTCTCGTAAAATTATGTTCTAATTGAAGGTATCCATGTAGGAATGTGGACAATATAATAACAATTTTAAGAAAAAACATCACTTAATGACTTAACTTTGTTTTCACAGGCAGTGTTCCATGTAGAGTATATAAACAAGCGCAGAGATGGACCCAGAAAAAAGAGTGCAGTGTGCAAGAGCAAGAAACGCCCTCGCCAGCTCATTACCCTTATAAAGGAATGGGATCTGTCTGCCTGGTTTCTTGCTTGTTAAATTATTGTGATTACGTTGTTTATTTCTTCGAAATATCCAGTTAAAATTTTGTATTGAAAATTAGAAATAAAAACATGAAATTTTAGTAGATTATCTTAGGTCAGTAAAAACAAAATATACTAATAGGTAATTAATACACACGCGTGTATGGAACGCCATAGCTGTCTTATGGAGTATAAATTATAGGCACCTATAGGCATTCAGCATGTTTTAGCGCATGAATTTTAACCACTTTGTCTCTATTCCTTTTACCAAAAACGTTAATATTCCCATAAAAAGATGAAACACCGAAAACAAGTTTCTGTAGAAGGATCGTGATTTTTAACAACAGCATTTAATGAGGTAACCACAGCATATAAAGAAGTAAGCACAACATATAAAGAAGTAAGCACAACATATAATGAAGTAACCACAGCACATAATGATGGAACCACAACATATAATGAAGTAACCACAGCACATAATGATGGAACCACAACATATAAAGAAGTAACCACAGCATATAAAGAAGTAACCACAGCATATAAAGAAGTAAGCACAACATATAATGAGGTAACCACAGCATATAAAGAAGTAAGCACATCATATAATGAGTAACCACAGCATATAAAGAAGTAAGCACACCATATAATGAAGTAACCACAGCACATAATGATGGAACCACAACATATAATGAAGTAACCACAGCACATAATGATGGAACCACAACATATAATGAAGTGACCACAGCACATAATGATGGAACCACAACATATAATGAAGTAACCACAGCACATAATGATGGAACCACAGCATATAAAGAAGTAAGCACAACATATAATGATGTAACCACAGCATATAAAGAAGTAAGCACAAAATATAATGAAGTAACCACAGCACATAATGATGGAATCACAATATATAAAGAAGTAAGCACAACATATAATGAGGTAACCACAGCATATAAAGAAGTAAGCACAACATGTAATGAAGTAACCACAGCACATAATGATGGAACCACAGCGTATAAAGAAGTAAGCACAACATATAATGAGGTAAACACAGCACATAATGATGGAACCACAGCATATAATGAGGTAACCACAGCATATAAAGAAGTAAGCACAACATATAATGAGGTAACCACAACATATAAAGAAGTAAGCACAACATATAATGAGGTAACCACAGCATATAAAGAAGTAAGCACAACATATAATGACGTAACCACAGCACATAATGATGGAACCACAGCATATAAAGAAGTAACCACGGCATATAATGAGGTAACCACAGCATATAAAGAAGTAAGCACAACATATAATGAGGTAACCACAACATATAAAGAAGTAAGCACAACATATAATGAGGTAACCACAGCATATAAAGAAGCAAGCACAACATATAATGAAGTAACCACAGCACATAATGATGGAACCACAGCATATAAAGAAGTAACCACAGCATATAAAGAAGTAAGCACAACATATAATGAAGTAACCACAGCACATAATGATGGAACCACAGCAGATAATTACGTAACTACTGCATAAAATGATGAATCAACAACATATGTTTACGAAACCACGGTATATAGAATAAAACAATCAACATCATATAATTAACTTATACCACATAGAACAGTTATGGCGTTCAATACACGTGACCAAAAACTCAAAAGGCTAATATAAATATGACCAGAACAATTACAGGTAACTACAGTGAACAGCACTAAAAGCGATGGATGGAATTTTCTGGGTTCTTCTAGTTAAAAAGTTCCTGTTCCACACACAGCGCATGCGTCTTGTTATAAAAATAATCGTAACTGACTACTAAATGTAGAAAACAAGGCAAGATTACGAAGTTGTACAAAGATCAATCAATCAATCAATTTTTTCAACTATGACCACATGAGTATTAATAGAGCACTTTGATTGCTCTAGAAATTGTCACATGGCATGAAACAAATCACCGCTACGTCGTATCCCATCGAGTACTAATGTGTCTCCCTATATGTAGTCAATCTCCGATTTCTGTTGCAGAGTTTTTAACATCACACAATGGACAGTTGTGATGTTCATCTTATTAGCAGGCAATAATTATTTTATTAAACAGAACACCTGGAAAAAATTACTTGAATAGAAATGCGAAAATTCCATTTTGAACTAACTTTGGCAGACAAAACGAATGTCGACATCCATTTCGGAATGCAAACATCAAAACCCGAAAATTTGTTTATAATACACAATATACATAATTTTGTATTCAGTTTTAACATTATTAAAATAAGGTTCTCTATCCAGTTTCCTTATTTAGTCATGATAAAGCAGTCATGGTAATCCGTGTTTCTCTGTAGTATATTACAAATATTCCTCATTTCATCATGTTAAGACAACTTATATTACCGCCATTGACAATCATTGTTTCTATTTGACTAAAATTTAATTTGTTTTCTCCCCAATAGATTGTGACTGCGAAATCGCAGTATGTGACTTTTACCAGGGCAACTTTTAAATGTCCTCATTTCATCTTACCGGACAACCTAATTGAAGGTTGACCTAATTTTTTTTAATTGAAACTTGTCAACAAAGCTCTACAATGTAATATTGTCTCCAAAATACAATCACTCGCACAAGCCTTTTTACGCAATACAATTTGAAAATGAACTTGATACAATTACAGTTAAATGCAAAAAAATAGTTAAAATATAACAATAATTATTGAATTGTTTATTTAAAAAAAAATATTTGTTAAATGTTAACGAAACCTATAGTGTTACACTAGTTCTAGTTTCACGACATGCTGTCATAGCTTGCAGTACGTCAAGTTTTGGTTCACATGTTGGCATTCTCCTGGTACCCACGTTCTTACGTTCAGTTTTGGATCGCGCTTGCTGTCATTCTCCTGGTACCTCTTCTTTACGTCCAGTAGTGGATCACGACACGCTGCCATTCTCCTGGTTCCTTTTTTCTTACGTCCAGTCGTGGATCACGACATGCTGCCATTCTCATGGTTCCTTTTTCTTACGTCCAGTCGTGGATCACTACATGCTGCCATTCTCCTGGTACCTTTTTCTTACGCCCAGTCGTGGATCGCGATATGCGGCTATTCTCCTGGTACCTCTTCTTTACGTCCAGTCGTGGATCACGACATGCAACCATTGTCCTTGTACCTTTTTTCTTACGTCCAGTCGTGGATCACGACATGCTGCCATTCTCATTGTACCTTTTTTCCTACGTCCAGTCGTGGATCACGACATGCTGTCATTCTTCTGGTTCCTTTTTTTTCTTATGTCCAGTCATGGATCTCAACATGCAGCCATTCTCCTGGTTTCTTTTTTCTTACGTCCAGTCGTGTATCGCGATATGCTGCCATTCTCCCGGTTCCTTTTTTCTTACGTCCATCAGTGTATCGCGACATGCTGCCATTCTTCTTGTATCTTTTTTCTTACGTCCAGTCGTTGGTTACGACATATTGCCATTCTCCTGGTTACTTTTTTCTAAAACAAAATAAATAATGCTGCCATTCTCCTGGTTCCCAGTCGTATATCGCGATATGCTGCCATTCTCCTGTTACCATTTTTCTTACGCCCAGTCGTGGATCACGACATGCTGCCTTTGTCCTGGTTCCGTTTTTCTAAAGCCCAGTCGTATATCGCGACATGCTGCCATTCTCCTGGTTCCTTTTTTCTTACGCCCATTCGAATATCGAGACATGCTGCAATTCTCCTCGTACATTATTTCTTATCCAGTCGTGGATCAAGACATGCTGCCATTCTCATGTTACCTTTTAACTTACGTCCAGTCGCGGACCTCGACATGCTGCCATTCTCATATTACCTTTTAACTTACGTCCAGTCGTGGATCACGACATGCTGCCGTTCTAGTGGTAGATTTTTTTCTTACGTCCAGTCGTCGATAATGACATGCTGCCATGCATTCTCCTGGTTACTATTTTAAGCCCAGTCGTGGATCACGAGATGCTGCCATTATCCTGGTTCCTTTTTTCTTACGTCCAGTCATGGATCACGACATGCTGCCATCCTCCTGGTTACTTTTTTCTTACGTCCAGTCGTGGATCATAACATGCAGCCATTGTCCTTGTTCTTTTTTTCTTTACGTCCAGTCGTGGATCTCAACATGCAGCAATTGTCCTTGTACCTTTTTTCTTACGTCCAGTCGTGGATCACGACATGCTGCCATTTTCCTGGTTCCTCTTTTCTTAAGTCCAGTTGTGGATCACGACATGCTGCAATTTCCATCTTACCTTTTTCCTTACGTTCAGTCGTGGATCACGACATGCTGCCTTTCTAGTGGTACCTTTTTTTCTTACGTCCAGTCGTGGATCGCGACATGCTGCCATTTTCCTGGTTCCTTTTTTCTTACGCCCAGTCGTGTATCGCGACATGCTGCCATTCTCCTGGTTCCTTTTTTTCTTACTCTCAGTTCTGGCTCATAACATGCTGCCATTCTCCTGGTTCCTTTTTTCTTACGTTCAGTCACGGATATCAATATGCACCCATTGTCCTCGTTCTTTTTTTCTTACGTCCAGTCGTGGATCTCAACATGCAGCCATTATCCTTGTACCTTTTTTCTTACGTCCAGTCGCGAATCACGACATGCTGCCATTCTCCTAATTCCTTTTTTCTTACGTCCAGTCGTGCATCACGACATGCTGCCATTCTCATGTTACCTTTTTTCTTACGTCAAGTCGTGGATCACGACATGCTGCCTTTCTAGTGGTACCTTTTTTCTTACGTCCAGTCGTAGATCACGACCTGCTGCCTTTCTCCTGGTTCCTTTTTTCTAACGTCCAGTCGTGGATCTCGACATGCTGCAATTCACATGTTACCTTTTTTTTACGTCCAGTCGTGGATCATGACATGCTGCAATTCTCCTGGTTCCTTTTTTCTTACGTCCAGTCGTGGATCTCAACATGCAGCTATTGTCCTTGTACCTTTTTTCTTGCTTCCAGTCATGGATCACGACAAGCTGCCATTCGCCTGTTAACTTTTTTCTTACGCCTAGTCGTGGATCATGACATGCTGCCATTCTCTTGGTTCCTTTTTTCTTACGTCCAGTCGTGGATCACGACATGCTGCCATTCTCCTGATTCCTTTTTTCTTACGTCCAGTCGTGGATCACGACATGCTGCCATTCTCTTGGGTCCTTTTTACTTACGTCCATTCGTGGATCGTGAAATGCTGCTATTCTCCTGGTTCCTTTTTTTTTAACGTTCAGTCGTGGATCACGACATGCTGCCATTCTCATGGTACCTTTCTTCTTAAGCCTAGTTTAGGCTCACGACATGCTGCAATATTTCCTGATAATGTACAATGTTTTATCCTGTAACGAGAAAACACATTTAACATTGAAAGAATAACTTACAAAACAAAATAAATAATGGGATTAACTACATTATAAACTCTATGTACAAATACAGTGAATATCTTTTGCACAGAGATCCATAAATGAACATATCAAATGTACAAACTAAATAGTGAACTGTTAAAAAAAACAAGGACCATTAAACATCTTTCAAACTTTTTAAAATACTCCGAACGTTAAAGTTGTCTTGAATAGTCAGTAATTTATCTCCCCCTTTTCCCCATAAAACTATAAAAAATCAATCAATAAATCAATTAATACATTAATCTTATACTTCTGTATTTTTTTGTACGTCTGAGAATCAAACCCAAGTGCAATCAAATACCTGCTGCTTCCTTCTCCAATTATAAAATGCAATGGAATAACAATTAAGTTGCTAAGTGAAATTTTCCTTGTGACAGGTAAAAATCTCCTACATCCGAATAGGCCATTTAAATTATAAGTCATTCCTTTTCAATTGCACACATAGTACGTTTTATTTCAAGACGTTCATAACGGGATGACAGGTATGTAACATCGTTAATATTATTTTTATTTTCATTTATTTATAAAAGGCATGTTTTCCTGACCAAATAATTTGATTACTTATAAAGATCTTGTTGTAATATTTTTGACTTGCTTACATGTGCTTGCAGAGCAGCCCAGCGCGTCCCGGGGTGACGGATAGGGGAGACCCTCTCGTAAAGGGAGGACTGTAAGGTCATAATACGGAAAGCCTGGCCTCGGTTGACGTGTTTTGATAGTGCAACGCTCCTTGCACGATAAAGACTCCTTTTGTAGATTTCGAAAACGAGTAGGCTCATTGTATCCGCTACAAAAGGCTACAATTTCCACGCCTTTCCTAAACTGCATACTTTTAGATTGGCAGTCTAAATTTTGTTCCCTGTGTCCCATCACACCCCATCATTTGTTGGTTGATTGTTATCTTGTTCTCGTCCTGGATATAGCTGAAATAATGCTTGCTGGACGTGTAGCAAACATGCAATAATGAATTGATTAAATGTGCTTAAATGTGACCAATTTATAATGACGTTTGTAAGGAAAATTTTCTACAACAATAAGAAACAGTGCAGTCTTTATATTAAAACTATCTACATTATGCTTGGTTTTATTTCAAGATACCGTCATATTAAACTAAAATTTTGTTCACATTTTCTATACCTTGTTTCAATCGATAGTCATCCCAAGCTATTGATGATTAAATCGATTAAGTACCAGTCAGTTAATGTTATGGGCTACCTCTGTTAGACAAATATTGGTGGCTATCGGTGGCGAGTGGTTACTGTAGTCATCTACTATTCCTAACTTGAGTGTCGACACAGACCTTACTGCGACAGAATTTCCTACATTAAGAATAATAACTGGATGCCACGATATAACTAAACAATTGCCGTAAGTAGACTGAAACCCGATTTAACCAACCCGGGTCATAAATATTAGTGTGATACAAAAAATTAGGATGACACTGTTTATGAAGCAGGTTCAAACTAACTTCCTAATAACATAAATGATTTTCTGTGTAAAGATCATTGGACACCACTATATCTTTATGTCTCATTTAAAACATTTAAAAAGTTGTAATTGATATCAAATGCATTTAAAACGTGCATATGTAATAACGTGAGGAGTCATTGATATATGCATGGATTATATACACTTTTTGTACAGATACAACAAACTTACTCAAGCATGAAACGTTAACGTTTTTGTAATGTTATGTAATAAAAAAAAATTGTTCATTTGAAATTTATCCTGTACTTCCGTGCACTCAACCTCTCCGTGAAATTTATCCTGTACTTCCGTGTACTCAACCTCTCCGTATCATATTACTGTAGTAGTATGTATTGACGCAGAGCATGTGAACAATGAAAATGTATACGGCTTGTGTTATGTCTGCTTCACTCTATGAACTCCTAATATCTCAGGATGAGCTACAGAAGTACTCTATCCGATATCTCAGTCGATTTTGACTGGATATAAATCTACCACATGCTAGAACCCCGCAGTGGGACTCGAACCAGCAATTTCAGTGTTCGCAGACGCGTGATTAACTACCTTAGCCACTCGACCACCTATAAATATTTAGCCGTGTCGTTTGTGTTTTAAGTTACTTTCAGCAATTTGTCAGCTTTCACACTAGGAATCGGAGATATCCGGTAGGAATTCTGTTGGAATCACAAGCTTAACAACTAATAAGTATCACCGCGTAGCACTGTTATCATTAAACACAAATCTTTACCAGTAACAAAGTTTTTGAGCCGTAAATAAGAAGACATAGTAGTGTATCATTTCATTTGATAATGATTTCAATCCAGGAAGTAAATGTAATTCTTTAGTATAAGTAACACAGTTTTTTTAGCCCGTTTTACATATTTTTAAATGGTTCACTGTGTTTTAATGTCATTAGGTAAATCGTTCTTTTATTTGTTGGTATGTATTACTATGGCGGCATATATCTTCCTTTACTTATCACATAAATAAGTCAACATAATAAGTCAACATAATTAAGTCTACTTGTCACATATATAAGTAAACTTGTCAGATAATAAAGTTTTAATATTCTTAAGAAAAATAAACCGTATTTTTCGTTTTTGCCCTTGACAAAGTTGACAGAAATATCTGACAAGTAGACTTGTGTATCTGACAAGTTGACTTATTTATCTGGCATGTAAACTTAATTATCTGACATGTAGACTTATTCTCCTGACGAGTCAACTTGTCAAATAATTATGTCAGTATGCAGATAAATAAGTCTACATGTCAGATACATAAGTTCACATGTCAGATAATTATGTCAACTTGTCAGATAATTATGTCAACTTTTCAGATAATTAAGTCTACTTGTCAGATAATTATGTCAACTTGTGTATGGCATGAAAACGGCAAACAACTTGGTTTTTTCTTTAAAATATTTGCTACTTTATTATGTTAAAAGTTTACCTAAATATGAGACAAGTATACTATACTAGTAGACTTTTTTCACAAATTATGTAGACTTAGTTATGTGACAAGTAGGGGCAGTTATATGCCACCATATATTACAGTACACTGTGTACATATTATACTTCTGTCTAGCGAGTTCCTAAAAACCAGACTCGCAACGATAAAGCAAAAAGACATAGATCGTTTGGGTTTCAAAGTGTTTATTAATTTTTGTTAAACAATTTTTCATTCAAAATAAAAAAGAAAAAGAAAAGAAAATGTTAACTCAACGACGATTGCATTGTTGAAGCGACGAATGGGCTATAACGCAACTTTATGACCTCACAAGCCCACAACGAGATGACACCCTAGCGCTAGGCAGCTAGACTTCGGCTATTGATTTGTTTTCATGGTAGTTGAAAGATTGGTTACGGATCACATATCAATCATATAACGCAATCAGATCATCCGGGACTATTTCTTACAATGTTCTAATAGCCCTAAAACAATGTAGTTTAAATCAATGTGCCCCAGGGATGGGATGATGAAGTTAAAGAGAACCGACGGAACCAATCTTGGTTTTCCGAAATGAAAATTAATGTAAGTGGTTTTACATTTCTTCCTTATATGGCCGATATTGGTACAGACGACCCAGTACAGATGAGCTCACGTGCACACATCTGTACTTGCTGCGTCATCCAATCAAAACGCCAGAAAAAAGAACGTTGTTATGGAAGCATAATAACGTTCTTTTATGACGTTCTTGCTTCCGCCGTTCTGATTGGACGTCAGAGACAATGGAGAGTCTATATGTTATAACGATGTGAAAGTTGGTGGTTTACGGAAGAAATAGGTACTTTCATACGTTTTTGGAAAAGTCCGTGTAAACTTTCACTCGTGATAGAAATTTTTATGTCTTCTGGCTCATTCGGCTGCGCTGCACTCGCGAAAAGACCTAAAATTTCTATCACTCGTGAAAGATCAACCGGTGTTTCCCAAAAGCGTATAAAAGAACCTATTATTATTTTATTTTTATTTATAATTGACTTTACAGGATGGTTTGGTCCGGTGTTATATTTATTGTACTAATACTACACATTACCAGTCCGGTTAAGACGGAGTACTCACTTATGAGTGGAGATGTTATTGTGGCGGGAATGTTTGATATTTACAATTCACAGAATGGAGCATGTTCGACCATCATTCCATTTTCCGTGAAGTATTTAGAAGCCGTTAAATGGACTCTAGAGATGTTAAATGAAAACGATTATGTGCCAGGTGTTAAAATAGGTTAGAAAAATATACTTCCTACATTTGGGATTACCTATTCTTTACTGTTTTAAGGTTTATTTGCTTGTTTTTATGCGAAATATATTGCTTGTTGGAGCCAATAAATAAAATATAATAATATTATTTTTCCCATCTCAATGTTACAATATTTAAGCCATGTGTGCACATGTTTTTCTATAGGTTTTGGATATTAAAGGACGATAGGGTTTAAGTTTAGATTTTAAAAGCAGTACTGAAATATTTGTATTGAAGGTGGTTACTTTTTTAATTTAAATAAAACACATCTGTAAGCGTTTTTTAAAATATAAATTTGGTTCTGATGTCACATACAAGATACAAATCCCTAAAACAGGATTATGGAGGGTAAACCTGGTGGTTAAGAAGATATTACGAAAATATTGTATTTTATTACCATGTGACTAAGTATGTTATAATAAATTCAAGGCTTTACAATAGTATCGAAGCCAAAGTGCAGACGGATTTGGCCAACATATGAACGATAAGGCAAGTCGGCTCATGATGTCCACATATATTTTATTGTATCTTGTATGCTAAACCTTCATAGCTTTCTATAAACAGGGTTGCAGGCCTGGCCAACCTGTGGAATGGTGTCTACATCCAACGATAGAGCTATTGATTTAATTAACAGAATATGGTCAGAAAAAGTGGATAAATTATACCAGACGCCGCCAGTTGTTGGTAAGTGGATAAAACAAACCAGACACCGCCTGTTGTTGGTAAGTGCGTAAAACATACCAGACACTGCCAGTTGTTGGTTAATGGATAAAATATACAAGACACCACCTGTTGTTGGTAAGTAGATAAAATATACCATACACCACCTGTTGTTGGTAATTGCGTAAAACATACCAGACACCGCCAGTTGTTGGTAAGTGAATGTGACATACAAGACACCGCCAGTTGTTGGTAAGTGAATGTGACATACCAGACACAGCCAGTTGTTGGTAGGTGGATAAAACATACCAGGCACCACCTTTTGTTAGAAAATTAACAATTTAAGATAACCAATTTCATAACTTATTGTCTATATATTAATCTTAATTTAAATTTGCCTTCAAAGTGGTCACTTTTGTTCTCGTTTCAAATTTTTTGCATTGAGTTAATATCATACATTTATTGTTTTTATTTTCAGTGTTTTCCTCGTCTTACAATAACCCTTTTACCATTGGTAGAATTTGTTGGTCTCATTTACCTGTTAAAATACATTGTTTAATACGAACTTTCCCTTTCCTCTAAGTACATGTATAATAATAAACTGATTCCTTCGATATTTTTAAGTTAACATATACATGCAGTGCCTTAATGGCGTTTTATTTCATTCAAAGAATCAAATAATTGCCGTTTACAAATACTTATATTACAAGCGATAGGAGGCCTCTGTGGCCGAATGTCATCTACTATAGATCACGTGTCCGTCAACACCGAGGTTGGGGATTGTAGTCTCATTTTGGACAGGTGTGCTCGACTACTATTTTAATTGACAATGATTGGCAGTTATTCTCCAGAGGTCAGGGATTTTCTCCTTGTAATCCGGCTTTCTTCCGCAATAAAATGTAGACACCAAGATATAGATGAAAAATTGCTGATAGTGACGTTTAACACAACCTAAACAAAACCAAACAAAACCGTGAATGGTATAAATCAGCGATCTAAGTAAATCGACCAATGAGTATTAATTTAGGTCTTATTGGACCGGAACACAGTGCGGAAGCGGGTAATACTTCGTTATTGCTCAGTTCTCAGAGGACTACAGACAGATTGGTACAAGTTGGGTTTTCAACTACAGCAGCATCTCTAAGTAACAAAGAACTTTACCAAAATTTTTACAGAGTTGTTCCAGGTGATCAGATTCAAGTTGAGGTAAAAATACAAAGTAGATTATTTTGGTAATTTATGATACATGTATGTTATAAGACAATTCCGCCTAAATACACATGCATTTATTTAAATTAAAGTAAACTTTTAAAATTAGACATAATAACGTCACTGAAGTATAGATTACTTTTAAACATGGGATAATAGAAAACGATTATTAAAACATTTTGATAATAATTAAATGTCTTTAAGAATATTAAGATTATAAAATTTACTACGCAAGACGCGATTTAATCAAATCGAAAATCATCACTTGTGATCACACTGCCCACAAATATATAAGTTCAGTCCCAACGTTTTTAACAAATCCGTCTAAGGTTATCTACAGCTTTTAAATAGGAAACCCCTAGAATTGATACTCTGAGTTGTTGAATAATAATATTAACTTCTAATGTGTGCAGGTTATGCTGGCATTACTTAAAAAGATGGAATGGAATTATGTAGTTGTGATATATGACATGGATACATATGGAACTGAAGGATATAAAGCTCTTAGTAAACGCGCAACTGAAGAAAACATTTGTATTATATCTTCATTTCCAATACCTATTACAAACAATGTCGTTAGTGTGTCAACCGTTCGAGGTTTTCTTGATAAAACCATCGAACTATCAGTTAGCGGTGTGATCGTGATTTCCACAGCACCACACATTAAAGTTTTGTTGAGTAAGGTGCAGGCTCAGATCGCGGCGGAAAATAGTGATCAAATAACATTTCTATTCTCCGAAGGTTTGGAAATGTCAACTGTCTCAATGCAGGACAGCAGTGGGAACGTTTACAATACCGCTAAAGGATCGTACACTGTTACGCCACCACACGTACTTGTTGATGAATTTGAAATGTACTGGGCAGATATATTTAGAAATGTTTCGCGTGTGGTGGAGGAGTCGGAATCAAACAAATGGTTAAGAGATGTGTACTCTTTATATGCAAAGGATAACTGCTTGCCATCAAATGATTCGACGCAACCAGGATGTAATGAACTCGACCAATCAAAAATCAAGTTATTAAGCGAGGAATCTTTATATACAAGTTACGCAATTCAAGCGACATACGTAATGGCTAAACTGATAAAAGACACTCAGATACTGAAATGTTCGGGTCAAAGGGGATTTTGTGGTGCTATGAAAACAACACTTTACGAAGAAAAGGGATTTATGTTGGAAAGAATAAGACAAACTACACTTAGTTTCAAAGACGAGTTTTCGTTCTTACCAAATGTATTGAGCAATATTAATTTGTCCTATGTTGATGGTAATGGAATTGAAGATAAGGCAGGATATAAAGTCTATCATTATAGAGAATGCGCAGATGGCGTTACTTCATTTTGCTTTGTCGAGGTTAGTTTGTTTGTTTGAATGGTGTTTAACGCCACTTTCAGCAATTTTCAGGCTTTATCGTTAATTAACCCTGTGGGCGAATAGCTCTTTTGGACGAAATAACCCTTACAGTAGGGCAATATCTCTGTTAGACTTAAACACACTTACCTTAGATGACAATAGATCTAGTGTCCTTAACATAACTTACCATGATAGGCAATAGTCATATTAGCCTTAACAACGCGTACTATAGCGTGGAATAGATATATATAGGCCTAACCAACACGTACTATAGTATTGAGTAGATATATATAGGCCTAAACAACACGTACTATAGTGTTGAATAGATATATAGGCCTTAGCAACATTAAACATTGTTGGCAATAGATCCTTAGCCATTATTTTATCCCTTTTTAGATTGGCAACTATCAGAACTCAGTCCTGGAAATCGACACATCGTTGTTAAGAGATTACCACAAAAACGTCAATGGCAACCGGTGGCCGAATGTAAACCGAGCCCAGTGTCCAATCGGGACATCTTGCAAATCTTGTGTAAAAAATGACATATCTGATGACGTATTTTATCAAGATGGTGACGTAATGGTATGTGGTATTTTACCTGTACACAATAAAGACAACCAGGATCCACTTACGTGTGGCCAAATAAGAACAAGTCTTGGACTAGAACTTGGAGAAGCTATGGCATATGCAGTTTCCGTTGTAAATAAGAAGTCCGGACTTTATAAAGATTTCTTTCCAGGGAAAAAAATTGGTTTTGCAATTATTAACAGCTGCAATCAGCCTCTGGTAACGCAAAACAAACTAGTGGAAATGCTGCAAAAAGGGGTGTTGATAAAGAATGGAAGTTATACGCCAGTTGCCAAAAAACTACTTGGCTGTGTAGGTGCATATGGAAGTGGTATAAGTGTCGCGTCGTCACAGGTTTTGTCTCAATTTGCAATTAATCAAATATCGTATGCGTCAACAGCAGCTTTGTTAAGTGACAGGACAGTTTATCCATATTTTATGCGTACGTGCACCCCAGACGACAAGCAAGCAAAGGCCATGATCCGAATAATAGGGAAATTGAATTCGAATTTTATACAGGTTGTGTATACTGATGATACTTATGGAGTGGGTGGAAGAGACGCTATAAGGAAAGAAGCCAAACTGGCTAAGATCTGTATTAAAAATGAAATCGCCGTGCAAGAGGGGGAGTTGTACGTGTACCAGACTATAGTAGACAAACTAAGAGTGAACAGCTTTGCAAAAATAGTGATTATATTTGTACGCTCGCACATTATAGATCAAGTAACAGCCGCTTTGAATGATCGTATGGAATATGGCGAATTTATGTTTATTGGTTCCGAAGCATGGGGATACAGACCAGACGAATTTCAAACCAGAAAAAAACTTGTTGGAAGTATTACTTTAGCCCTACAGATGGCAGAGTCAGATAACTTCACATCTTATCTACGTAATTTGGACGTACTTTCAAACAATTTAGACCCATGGATCAAAACCTATGCAGAAAACAAATACAACTGTTATTTTTCGACAAGTTTTGATAAGTCTAAAGGTAGTGTGTGTGATAAATCATTGAACATAGCCGGCATCAAACAAGACATATGGACCCCATTCGCTTTAAATGCTATGCTAGTGCTACTAGCGGGTACCAATTCAGCTTTCAATGAATTGTGCGGACCAAATTCACCTACAGTATGTGATCAATACTATAGAAATCCACTGTCTGTACGAAATCAAATTATAAATCAAACGTTAGATATATTCGGTGATGGCAATCCGGTACCGGTATTTGATAATAATGGGGATGGAAACGTGGGCTACAGAATTTATAACGTTCAGCGAAGCAAACAGGATGCCAATGTCTTGATATATATACAGGTAGGACATTTATGACAGCTAAGCATTATATTTGACAAAATGATTTTTCTAATCTTTGAAATTATAATACAATTCCCAATCTTCAATAATTATTCTGTATAAACTTCGATATTATTTAGTTTAGAGATGTTTCAGGCCTGTTGATATGTTATATTTTTATAAATCGTGTAGTTGTTCTAATATACTGCTGTAAAACAGACAATTTACGTTCGACTCTTATATTTACACTTAAATATTCATGCGTGAGCTATATATAGTCCACAAGACGGCATTAATATGAATAAAGAATAAAATCACAGGAAAAAATCTGTATATTGTATTATATAAAAAGCGATGTAATACAATATACAGATTTTTTCATGTGATATAATATGGCAGCAACTGGTTTTTTTTCATGTGGATTTTACTGGCTGCCACGGAATCACCTTTGCCCTACCTTCACTGACAGCACCTCCCTCCTCCCAAGACACTGATAATAATCCTTTAGTTGAGAGTTGGGTAGCAGTAAATATAATCAGTAAAACCGTTTCCAACGCGACGATAGACGTAAACTCTATCTGCATACACTACCAACGTCTATAAACATGATTTATTGAAAATAATCATCACTTTTATAATTTATAGAACGTATCCGTAGACGTCAGTTAACAATTAGTTATTATAATCTTCTAAATCAGTCTATTCGAAAGACCACATTCTTTTTTACGATAACAAAAGCCGGTAGATATATTGTTAAATGACCTGTCCGTTCCAGTACATGTAGCTCCCTAATTTGTGCCACATATCTGCTATAAGAACTTTTCTGTTGCAAGCTATATGTCGGTTATAATAATTTCTCATGTCTAGCGGTTAACCGGATTACAAAATTTTAGTATTACTTAAAATACAAATCTAAGATTGATATAAAAAAGATATGGACAGTTTTTAAATAAAGTCTTAGAACTTTTGATTTTTCAACTTTTTACACCACCTTGCCTCTACATATGCCCACAGATATGTAGTTTTAGGTTAAACAATACGTATGTTCTATTAAAGAACAAAAAATCTAATTATGCTACAGCGATAAACATGCTTATAGTATGCTAAATGTTTTGATCGACAACGTATTGGTAACTGTTGTGGAGGATGTGGTTTTTTGGAGGTAATCGGAATTCCAAAGGTTACAAACTGGTTTCAAACCCTTCCCGATTTATTCCTGTATGCGTTTGAAACTGAATTTTTTTCAACGTCTTAATTAAGACAAGAAGATACCAGAAGTTTGGTCCTTTAATTTTATATATAGATATATTGATATATATTTCAATTAACAACCTACATTTTGCTGGTTGACTTCCGTTAACATATATCCTTAAGAACTGGAAATTAAAGAAACACCAGGACATCTTCATCTGCATCATTTTTAGACTTGCATCTTAAATTTGACACCAAGAATTTACGACAAACGAGACGATTTAAATTTCAAAATAATAAATGTTCCAAAATTATGAAGCAATATTGCAGTGAGTTTACTGAATTTTGCAAACGTCACCAATTTTTGGGAAAAGACGTATAGGGGAATTTTACAGGAAAAACCTACTCAACTGCGCCTTTGATACCATATCCTTTTTGAAAAAGTTTCGTTTGAAAACGTGATTGTAGATAGTTTTTTTCCAATTTTTTTATTCAGTAGATGGTAATTGTACTCCGAAGGTTTTCGGATAAACCTATTACTGACTATAGTGGTGTGGAACATCCGATCATTTTCGTTAACACTCACACACTACGGTATTGAAAGCGGGAGGTTTGACATGCCATAAAATATGGTTTTACCCACAATTTCTCTCGAAACGCATGTACCAAGGGGCTAGTTGGTTGTTGTTTCTTGAGTTTGAAGGTGTCTTTGACTGGTTTTTGGATTAACTAGTCCGTCTAATAATGATCACGTGGTCTGTAAAGACTGAGATTGCGGGTTAGAAAAAGAGTGCGCTCGACTTCAATTTTAACTGACAAGGATTTTCCGTTTTTCTATCAAAGGTTAGGGATTTTCTACAGGTACTCTCTGGCTCCATTTCCTGAACAAAACTAGACCGAACGAAAAAAATGCTGAAAGCGGCTGCAAACAAACAAAAACCAGTTTAAAAAGCCCCTAGATATAGACGTAGCTTTAACATTATTATTATTTATACTTGACAGATATAGAGCCTTATTGCATTTTTAACAAAACGTTTTGGTATATCGATATTTACAAGCGAATATTATAAATAAAGAAGGAAACACCATACTGAACACCGAGGAAATTAGCAAAAAGACAATCCACAAAACAGAGAAACCGGAAAACTAATGAACTAAACACTATATGCAATGGTTCTGACTTGGTACAGGCACTTCAACAGAAGTTTAAGCATGTTTTATGGCAAGCCATATGCCAGTTTCTTAGTTGGTTATAATGAATGAGTATCACATATCACTGGTCAGTACTAGGGCTTTCCAACAATCATATCAGCATACAAGCTTTAAATTGAATTCAAAAATTGGGAAAACTATCTGCAACACTATATCCTGCATTCCTGATCAACGGAGAACAATAGACACCGTATGCAGAAAAGGCTGGAATTTTGCTGCATAATGAGAAACACCTATCATTTTAACTTCAATTCGTCTCGTTTGCGTAAAGTCTTTTGCTGAGACGACCGTTGGTGTCATTTCGAGGTGTGAGTCTAAAATGATAAAAAGAAGACTTCATATGTTTTTGAAAACTTGTGTCTTTTCCGATGGTTTATAACAATTCATATTATTAATACAGTTTATTATTAACAGTTTAAGTTAAATAAGAATTCTGTGTTTGGATGTAAACTTTGCTAACCAACACGTAATAATAATTTATTTCATAAAGGCTCTATAAAACTTCGCACTTGAATCCGGCGATATTTAGTAACTTGATTTTCATTGCATTGGCAAAACACCAACTTCCTTGTTGTAAAATAAATAATATTTCTAAATACACATATTAAATTCTAGATCTTTTAAATTGGATTCTCCTATTACAACATTTTCTTCGCTTCGCTAACGCCGAATTTAAACATATTATGTGACTGATTATTAATATGTTTAATTTACTTGATATATCTCACTTTTGCTTTATTTTCACTTTAAATCGATTTAAATTACAAATTTAAACATTCAGACAAGAGATTGGGAATTCTAGAACAGTTTAAGATTCCCAAAAGAAGTCTTAACATACTATACGAATAAAAGCTTAATCTGTCCTAACATTGTATAAGACATTGTATAAGATTTCTTAATTACATAATTTTCCTTAAAAACTTAGCTTTATATAATCTTTCAGTAAATATTCTACTTCCAACGTTTCAATTTGTCTAAATATTGCTCTAACCAGCTGTAAAGAATTTACAATCAGTACAATTTGTTAGGTTTTAGAGCCTTAAAAATTCTATGAAGGTATTCAACAACTATAGGTACTATTTCTCTATTCAATACACTGACTTGCCACATACCATTAACGATAAACGTTCATGTTATCTTTAGTGGTCCTGCTTTATATCTGGATTTTAATTATAAAGAAGGTAATGGCTATTGGCTGAATGTATATTACAAACGTTTTGGTATGATATGAATAATACCAATAATAATTTATGTTCGTTTTGGTAGTACATGTATCGACAAATGAATGGGGTCTACATAGGTAAAAAATGCGCTCTCTCGTTGCTAGTTGTTTTTTCTTCTGTTATTAATCTCAATATCTGACGAAAATATACAACGATCTGACTAAACATGACATGTTGGAATTATTCAATACAAACGTTCGTTTTCAGATGACAACGTAACCATCAAATCAACTAATTTGCTGTCATATGCCGCTCATTCATATACAAAAGAACTAACAAAGTTTAAAATAACACATTTTCTGTTTACATGTAAATCTTTATTTAACATTTAAAAGTAGAAAATGCAAATTTTCATAAAAAAGTTTTCCTATTAATACTTTTTCACGTTAATTGGTGATGCTGTACAACATTTCCTTTCTCATGGTATTTTATATCATCCCCTTACTTTTACTTACTTTATGCATTGTAAAGAAAGAAATAAAGTTTAATGATGGTAATAAATTCCTACACCAGATGAAAACTTTCAATTAGAATTACTAAATGTGTTTTACAGGTAGGACAAGCACCATTGGATGAAAACAACTTTTTCTTTGATACAACTACAATTGTAACACCTGACAAAATTAGTCTTCCATCAATTTGTCCGAATGACAAGGCATGCCGGGAATGCTTCCCTGAAGACAAAAGTTCACCAAATACAGTCAATACAATAACGTAAAATTAACATCTTTTGAGCACATTTATATTGATATAGAATAAGGAGTTAAATGTAATGTACCGGTAGTTAAAGATTTACCGGCATCAGATGGTTTGATGGTCGAAAGACGTTGGGAATACAATTGTTACCATTTTATTGTCAACTATTGCCCGCAAATATATCAAATGCATGATGACTGTTTTAATTCTAAAGCAATAAAAACTTAAATGGACAAAAAGTAGACAGTCTTTGTGTCAAATGATGTCTACATTTCAGAGAAGCTTGTATACACGTTAATATTGTTACCTTTTGCAAGATATTATGAAATTAAATTGTAAGTTTTAATTTAAAGACAAGAAAATCTCCATTTCAGGGAAGATAATAAGACAACATCTACCATTTTAGGTGTGATCGTTGGCGTCTTGGCGTTGTTTGTGTTAATCATTATTGGGGTGTTTGTTTACACGAGATGTCGAAAAGTTCCAGGTAATGTTAATGTCAACCATTGTTTAGGTGATTATTTAAACGAGATGCTGTGCTGTAGTTATTCAGGTAATTTTTGTTTCAATCTTTGCTGGGGTGATTGTTTACAAGAGGTAGTTATTCATGTCATGCTGTGTCGATCGTCAATGGCTCTTTGTTTACTCGAGGTGGTGTAGATATTCACGTTATGTGCGTGTCAATCATGTTTAGGTGTTTTTTTACACGAGGTGGTGTAGTTATTTGGGTAATGTTTGTGTCAATCATTGTTAGGGTGATTGTTTACACGAGATTGTGTAGATATTCAGGTAAGGTATGTGTCAATTATGTTTGGGTGATTGTTTTCACGAAGTGGTGTAGTTATTCGCTTAATGTTTGTGTCAATCATTGTTGGGGTGATTGTTTACACGAGATTGTGTAGATATTAAGGTAAGGTATGTGTCAATTATGTTTGGGTGATTGTATTCACGAAGTGGTGTAGTTATTCGCTTAGTGTTTGTGTCATTCATTGTTGGGAGTGATTGTTTTCACAAGATGTTGCAGCATTCAAGTTATGTTTGTGTCAATCATTTGGGTGATTATACGAGATGTTGTATGTATTCTGGTAATTTTTGTTTCAATCTTTGCGGGTGTTATTGTTACACGAGGTGCTGTAGATATTCATGAAATGCTTGTGTAAATCATTGTTTGGGTGATTGTTTACCCGCGTACTGTAATTATTCGCATAATGTTTGTGTTAATCATGCATGGGAAAATTGTTTACGCGAGGTGACGTAAATATTTAGGTAATGTTTGTGTCAATTACGATCGAGGTGTTTGTTTACGCGAGATATATATATTTATATTCAGGTTAATGCGATTCGCCTTGTATTAATATAATAAAAGATGCTGAATAACATAATTCAGGCCAATCTATCCTGGTATCCCATGAATTGAGTGCATCTGCAAGTAAATGATAGTTTTGTATTTGAAGAAATAAGCTGTGCATTCTACATGTACCAGTATATTATATTTATAGATACAGCTGCCATATTGATTTAAGTTTTGAAGAATATTGTAGACTAATGCTTAATATTTGCAATTGCTCGTTTGATATTTTATGAACTAAACAATATGAATTAAATAGTTTTATGCCATATGAAAGAATAATTGGGTAAAGAGAATACAGACACATTTAAACTTGAAGCGGGGCAACTAGTTATTTGTATAACTGGGTATAAAAAATCGTTGGCGTTCAGGACAACAGCAAGGCTCTTGTTTGTCTCATGATTATACTAATTCTATAATTTACAAGTAGACACCATGTACAAAGCAGACAGGCGACAACAACAGTATTAATTCTATTTTTACTCCATTAGGAGTAGAAAAACCATAGAATTTAAAATCTATTCGAAATTTTACACCAATAAATCAATACAATCTGTTCATAAAATAACTCGCAACAACGCTAAATCCCCAGTACTGAAGTGAAAGTGTTGTTGTTTATATTTTCAGAAACGGATATGTACATGGATCCTGTCAACGACAACGATCCATATCTGACACTTAGCAGAGACAGAAACGATTATATATTAACTCAAGACAATTCAATATGTTTTATCCCGGCGACTTCAACTGTGTCTGGAGATTCCGGTATATCAGATCCGTCAGTTTGTATGTGATTCATAGACATCGTCTCAGTCGTTTACCATAGAATTACGAGACAGTTAATGGGGATAACGTTAAATGTAAACCGATTAACTTATTTTCTGTGATATAAGTGCCTCCTGTATATTCAGAATTTCTTCGTAGTTTTGTTGCAACGATATATTATGATATTGTCTATACATTTCATGTTAAATATTTACTCCATATTTTATTGAAAACCGGTCCCATGATGCCGCATACCGGGTTATGTAGTATGCACTAAACAACCGTAACAGATGACGTTTCAGTTCTATCCTTGGTAGTCTATAGCTAGTGTTTTAATAGACCAATTCACTCCTTAATGGTTTAACACTAATAATTTAAGGAATGCCTCGCTTTTTTATTGGGTTGAAAAAAAACATGTGTTTTCTCAACTGTAGAATTCGCGGATTTATTTATAAATTAATATTAGACAAGTATAGGAAAATTGAAAAAAAAATTGCAGAACAATTTTAAAAACGATGGCGACTTTTCGGAACCAATAACACAAAAAGAAAAAACAAGTAATTAGTATTAAAAATTTATATGCAGAAATTTTTTGCGGAAAAATATCTGTGAGTGGTGAGTGGACAAAATAAAGGCTTATACGTTTTCATAAAATTGTAAATAATAAACCTCCGAATTATCTTCGTGCACATCTGCCAACCTTAATAGAAAAAAGACACAGGTTTGATACCAGGCAAAAACAATTTGTAAGAACCAGAACTGTCTTGTACTCAGAATACCGAAATTCTCTATCTGTATTTAAAAAAAAGCATTCAAGTCAAATACTACACGTTCATCTTCGCATGAACTCAAGTTCACATTATTCCCATATTACTTCTATGCGATTTTTCAAACTCCCTTTATTGTCGATGTGGTGCTAACCTGTCCATTGTATACGATAATACGCCAAGAATTAATTTTCTGACGTAGCAGTTCACATACGCTTAAACATATTACTTTTTGAATCAAACACGTTCTTACACGAATTAAATGGTTACATATTTATTACAGTACGGCAATACGTATTTGGACGTAAAGCAAAAGTCCAATCAATCAATTAATCAATCAATCAAAGCAATACATATTAAAAAGCAAAAATTTAACTCCATAAAAGGAAATCTTTTTAAACCAGCAGCATTTCTTATGTATCTGTCGAGTTTTATCTGATACGTTCATGTTATAGTTTTCAAGCCCCCGCGACGACATGTCGGGGGGCATTAAGTTTTAATCATGTACGTCCGTCTGTCTGTCCGTGTGTACTTCCCTCCATCTGTCTGTTTATCCGTACGTGCGTACGTTCGTCTGTACGTATTTCCGTCAAACATTTCTCACAAACGTACATGAGAACGATTTGAAATTTGCCAGGGTGGTTCACTATCTCAAGTTGTACGTCCTAAGCGACTTTCAGACCTGTCGGACAACTACTTCCTGTTTGAGACTAGGCCGATAAGTGTGAACACGAGTATGAAAAGTTCCGTCAATCTTTGCTCAAAAACCGTACTTTAGAACAATTTGAAATTTGGCAGGGTGGTTTAGTTATCACAAGTTGCACGTCCAAAGAGACTTTCAGACCTGTGAAATAACTACTTCCTGTTTGGGACTTCATTAAGCTGGGCATCTGTGTCCCATGGATACATTCTTGGATTTTTTCTCAATTTTTCTTTATATACGAAACATTTTCTTACCATTCAACTTCCTGTTAATTTATATGTATTTCTTGCTATTGTGGTACAGATTATATTGTTGTTGAAATTAATGTTGACAATCTTCAAAGGAAACACATTTACAAAAGCATATTGCTTGTTTTTTAATCATATTGTTACAATTGTTTTACTTTGTAAAATATATATTGAATATTTAGCAATAAATATAGTTCAAACCAAAGTTGGTGATAATACATGCACGAGAAAAATTAAAGCCGTAGGGCATAATAATCAAAAAACAAACAAACCAGAAAACATTTAAAAAAATCGGATAATCTCTAAGATTCACAATTTCCTTTACCAGAACTAACAGTGATGTGACGAGTGTGATGTCTTAAAACTATCTGATCCCAAATGCACGGGGCTTCTGATAACGAGTGGTTAAGGTCGTTTGTCTACTACTGATCACGTGGTCTATCAACATTGAGATTGTGGGATCGAGTCTCACCGCGGGCTGTTTTCTTACCGAAATAAAAAAAAAATCATACAATTATAAAAAGTCTAGAGAAATTATACATAAATAACGGAAAAATAATAGAAGTATTAACCCATGTAGCTGAATGATGTTAATGTATATAATAATGTGAAGTGAATAAATTCCCAAAATAAATAAATATGGGATAAATTACATTGTAGCATAATTCCGTTGTACAAAGCTAGAATGTTCGCATTATTTTATCAATCAAACCAAACACACGGTTGGCCTTGAAGAGTCATTTGAGGCGACTTTGTTTTATTAATTATGATTATATAGGTAATGAGCAAAATGAAATTTGTATACTAATTGGGTTTAAAAAAACAACATCATGGTCCTCCCCACAATAGCTGCGTGAAATTAGAAACAGAATGTCAGTTTTTATTACTGGTAGATTTTGACCTAAACCCAAATCCATATTGTTTAAGGGTTAAAAGGAAAAGCGATAAAATATCATGAATATTAAATATTACATGTATGAAATACATATCTCTACACCTACAATCCAGGATGCACAAATTTATTGACATTCTTGTAAACTGTAAAATATCAAATAATGTTATGTATACCCAAGAGAGAACACATCAATCAGCACCAAAGAAAATTAATGATCTCTTCCACTGTTTACAAATAGATTACACGCTTACTTTACATTTAGTTTAACAAGAGCAAGCACAACGGATATATTGAATGATGGTCTTTGTGGTTCCTTGCTATCCGTATTTAAACTAACGGCGCACAAGAGATATGTTGACGGAATATGGGTTACTCGCACTTATTTAACTTTTATCGGAGATGTCTCAGCAGATATTTAGAATGATGGCCCATGTAGTTGCTTGCTATTAGCCTGCTTGCTAATACATGTTTTTAGTCACAAAGCTAGCACAACATACAATTTGGAATCATAGCCCATGTGATTGCTTACTATCATGAGCTAAACTGTCGGCAGAGTTACCAGATATTCGGAATTATGGCAATTATTTTTGTTTAATATCAGTAGAATATTGACCTATCCACGTAGGTTGCTATCAGTATTTTATCCTCGGTGGAGCTTGCACAATAGATATTATAAATGATGGCTCATGTTGCTTTTTATCAGTATTTTAACGATTGGAGGAGGTGACACAACAGATATTTGGAATGACAACTAATGTATTTGGTTGTCGAGTTTAATTTTCTTGTCAGTGATCACAATGCCTGTGTAAAATGTGTGTTGCCCTTTCAGCATGGACACTCTGCGATAGTACAGACACATGGTATTAGATGTTTATTGAAAGTAAGAAAACTACATATTTAAATTAACATTAACATGCATAAACTAAAACTACAAATTATTAAAAATTCTTGAATCTGCAAACGGCCATTTTGATTATAATTTATCACCACAGGATCTTTATGAAAAGCCCTAGATTCCCATCACGGTCCGATTTTGTTTAGTTCGAAAAATCAAGACGTAGAAATATCTCGTGTTGTGTCTTTTTAAGATTCAGTTCAATTGTTAGGTAACCTCAATTTAATAAAATTTTATTTTACAAAGAATAATAGGTTCTTATAAACCTATTTTGGAAAGATCGGGTGATTTTCAATGAATGATAGAAATTTTGTTTGATGTCTTTAAGCGAGCGGAACGCAGCGGCTTGCCGAAAAGCGCATGAATTACATATTTCTTCAAGATACAAATATCTACAACATCTCGATATCTTATAGACTCTCTTTTATTTAATATCTGTCATCCAATCAGAACCCTTAAGCAAGAACGTGAGCCCATCTGTACGAGTAATCATCCAATCAGACCCCTTAAACAAGAACGTGAGCCCATCTGTACCAGTAATCATCCAATCAGAACCCTTAAACAAGAACTTGAGCCCATCTGTACGAGTAATCATCCATTTACGGAAGAAATCACGGTCTTTGCTACAAAAATGGCCCAAAAGTAAAATATGAAAAAAGAAATGCATTCGCTCCCCAAAAATTATTTAGAAATGATTTATGAGAATCTAGCATTTTAAACATTATGTGCTTAAATTGCAGTACTGTCACGATTGTGGATAAATGCAAAAGTATGCCAATTATTTGAACTTTCTTTACAGACAAAAATTCCGTAAGACAAGTAAGTCATTAAACAGTAATGGTCAAAACTGATTCCGTTTGTCTTTCTATTATCTCTTATATGTATTGTTAATTTACGTGTTCCAATTGTGAATATCGCTTAAATATTGTCCACAAACGTTATTCAAACGTTCAAACAATTCTGTCTTGAAAATTGTCTTAGCTTTAAGATTAATTGAGGAGGATTGCCATGTTTAAGCTGAATTATAATTATTTTGAAAGATGAAAACCTTAGGGGGCGTAAATAATATCCAGACAAAAAATAGTTTGATCTATGATGAGAAATGAAAACCATAACGGTTTGTGCTACGGTACATTACAAGTATAATATATCATGCTAATCAGACACAAAAATGCCGCTAAACAACAGAGGAGTGAGATCTTATATTATAATATTCCCTTACGAATGTTTATTAAAAGTATATTATGTTAAATTTCTAGTCTGAATTTTGGTTGTCTTCTGACGATTATTGAATCTTTTTGTACAGATTATAAATTGTAGAATATAATATAAACGTTATGTTTATTTTGCATATTAAGAAGTTGCAAGTGAAATTTTGCAAAGAGGCCTAGCACTATAAGTACAGTCTTGTGCTACGTAGTGGATTACAGCTCTAGTGATTCCTATGACGGCACAATGCGTGTTGACTTTGTAGCTATGAGTAAGCTCATTGAGAAGGTCAGAAGACATTGCAGATCCAGTTGATGACCATTTTCCTACGATTGAGTTGGCTGTTGATTGTAGATTTGGATCCGTCCATAAGGTATACAGTAAAACTTAAAAAAAACCAACTCTATCAGTAATGTGTGCACAGAAATTGCTTGTTTTTAAATCTGAATTTTCTTAGTTTTTCTGATTTTAATATATACGTAGTGTTTATTGCTAAATGTATATTAGTAGAGATTTTGCAAGTTTTGCATTTGCTTGCATTTGTCTTTTATTTGTAAAACGATTATTTTATTTCGAAAATTTCAGAAAAAATTAATGAAAAGAATTGTGTTAGTTAATTGCTTTTATGTATTTTTATTCTCTTCTCATGCAATGCACGTGATCCGATTTTACAATGGTTTATGACAATTTCTAGAAAAACTAACTAGTGGTATTAATAAAATAACATGTTATTAGCCTCGCGAAAAACATTTTTAAACAAATGACTCGTGATTTTATTAATTTTATAATAGAAGAATATGAATGCTAGAACACTTAACCAATTTCACCCCAGGACAAGATCTTGGTTGCTTTATGATGTAAATTTTAAAAAAAACCCATTTAACTATCAGAAACTTTCCTAGAATATATAAATTATACCGCTTTGACGTGCTATCTATTTTTTTGGACATACATTTAATGCAGATCATGCAACATTGGGGTTCTATTTATATATAATTGTATATATTACTTACATTACTTTCGTTTTAACAGACACATCAGTTCATATGACAATGCACACAGCCGACATATTCCTCAGTGTATTATCGATAACAACTATCTATCTAGAACAATTTGCATTTATTAAAATACTTACGTGTGAAATTAGAAGGAGGTTATACACTGCCAACAGTTGCTATTAGATGGGCATACGTATCAAAATCGGCAAGATGTGCACATTTGCTTTTACAGAAGGTCTGCAAATTAGTAGCAAAAAGAAAATATGAATCCCTATGTGGCTTTGTTTTGGGCTGTAGATTGAACATGTATTTGTTTTTCGTTAATACTTGGTTTTTTTGTTCTGCTTTAGTGATTTATAACATTTAAGCTTCTGAATGAGAGGTCTTTGCGGCACATAAAATATAAAATGGACATTCTATAAATTATGTAATTTTAACTTACATAAGTCAAGTTAAGTATGGAGGGTTTTCGGCTCAAAATAGTTCATCCGTCAAACGTTTAAATTAGTAATCCTTGTAAAATTATATAAGGAAAACACTGTACTGATCAGTCAAATCCATCCATCACGTTTATTTCTTAAACTGAAATAGACCAAATTAAGCCATAGTATCATTTTATATTGAATTATTAAATATCCATCGATATTACCTCAGCTTCCGCCTTTGACATTCTAGTTGCATTTCTGAAATAACACGAATTGTTGTACTTTTCAAATCCAGATGCGCAAGAATGCATGGCTATGTTACTGCATCCTACAACGAAATACAAACAATGAATTAGCTAGAAGTTTGCACCAAGATTAAATGACATTTGTCGAGTTTACTATACAAATCTAGTTCTATAACATACGTAATTAACCACTAATACTTGGCAGCAAATGTGTATATATGGTAAAGAAAAAAGAAAGCGTGTTTTTATTTTTATTTTTGTTGTTGACATTTGAAGTGAAAAAAATTGTTTTACCATTAAACACATTGGTATGCTTATTGTTTTAGAGGGATGTTATACCTTTGAAGAAATGTCAGATTGTTGTTGTACTGGGTTTTCGCGATTTCTGTCTAGCACAATCATATATAGTCTAGTGGTGACAAATCTAGATTGTATGTAACCAAGGAGTATTGTATTGATTGCAATCTAAAACTGTTACAAACTATTTGTAGTGGTTTCAACAAGATTAAATGCGACTCAGTTGTGTTACAGAATACGGATTTCGACTTATTGAAAATTTTTAATTAACTACTAGTATTACATAATGAATGTCACGCGTAATAATGAAAATGAAAAACAAATAATTTACATTTATTAAATATGCATGAATTATCTCGTCTTAGCAAATATTCATGTATTGCTTTGCATATCATTTTGAAACATTGACATTGAAAGAGATTAGATTTTTTACATTCCGTATTTCCGCTGTGAATACCATGAATATTAAATTTTTTGTCAAATTATATTTTTACCTAAGAAAATGTTAAATTTTAAATACCATTATATCTGTGGACGTCGTGGTTACAGAGATAAGAATCGCAGCAGCCACCTTTCAATTGCAAATCTTGCCGTCTCCAAAATATACCTAAAGGTGACACTTTAAATCTCTCACACAGCTGTAACATAAAAAACGGGGTCCTGTGTGTATCATTCGAACGTAGGCTGCATTATGTTCAAAGATAAGACCAAATAATCGTTTGATAGCAGACTCATATTTTGATTCAATCGACGGAACAGTCGTGTGTCTACCTTAGGCTTCAAATATTCCATGTTTTTTGTACACCAATATCGTTGTAAAAATTTGACTAATTTGGATTTTTAATCTGTTTGTTTGAATGTTGTTCATTTCCGCTTTCAGCAATGTTTCAGCTATTTTATTCTAACTTTATTTTGAACTTGATGATACACATTTACAGGACAGAGTAAAATAAGACGTCGTTTATAATAAGCAAGTTGTAGGTCTACGACCTTGTACCCAAATATATGCACTGTTCTAAAGTAATACATGCAATCGGTTAATGGCCTGATATGAACTTATATTTTTAATCAACCTATATATTTTCTAAACCTCCTATTAGGCCTGTCGCATGTTTCGTCTTTTCAAAACGCATAAATGTCGCTAAAAATTAAAGGACCAATCAATTAGGTTATGTGATCCTTTGGTAACCAAGATTCTAAAACACTATATCGAATCTGGCACACAATTGCGAATAGGAACATGCTAACTTAAAATGCAACAACAGTAAATGTAAAAAAAAATGAACAACATATTTAAATCCGCGTCTACTAGGCTAGCGATAACATGATTACATCTTTATAATGAATGTTCGAACTGAAATATCGACGTAACCTATTTGAAAGATGGTTGTGTTAATTATATGAATTTATATGTAAACTTTGTTTTATCATGTACGTGGTTCTTGTTTGTAGGGGGCGTTAGTTTTTTGTCAGCCATGATTTTGTAATTTTGTCGTGGTCTTTTTACTTTTGAAACCATCCATGTATAATTTAATTATGTATAAATTGTGTTATGTCGACTGACATATCTTTTCGTAGATGTTCATACATTGGTCAAAGATCATCTTATAATTATTGTTTTTTTTAAATATGCGTTTGTTCGAGTTTAATCTAAACTTTAACATCTATGCACAAGTATGATGTAGATGTACACATATATTTTGCGTAAATCTATAATTACTGGCGTATCTATGCATCCAAGTTTGTACACTGGTTTAAAATCGTTATTTAATGTTTCCATTGAAAAACATTTTTGAAAACATTTCTTTACAATTAATCAAATCTTAATTATAAATTATCTTAAACTACTGAATATTTATAGAGGGCAGTAGTTGCCGGAAATACATTTTTTAATTGAGGTTACCAAATTGTTGGTATAATGGAACAATGTACATTTGCGACCAAATTAGCACTTCGTGAAAACAGGCACTTCTGTTCGCCTTCAATATACGTAAAGGCATCATGACACCAATACGGTATCTAGGATCATCTGTTTTAAAATAAGTACAGTTGGATATCTAATTGTACATGTTTTAAATTGAACTTTTTAAAAACTATTTATGTGCATCTGAGAGTGACGGTCTCTTATCTTGCATTCTCTTTGCGCACGAACTTCTGAACTTGTAAACTTTTAGTTCTACTACCAATTAAAGTATCTATAACAAAAATGAAAAAGGAAGTAAACAACACAATTCAAGTTAAATAGAGTATTTATTCAGACTTAAAAATACTATCTTTGACTAGAGGCGGAAAATTATAATTGCAGTTAATAACAAACTATTATTTTTTCCAAGCGGATTATACTTTCAATAACATCTAATATTATTGCATTAATGATGAATGATTAAAATCGGGTTAATGTAAATGCAATGAAATCGGAGCAGCGCTTAACAAATAACGTTAATTGTAATGAATGAGATCAATACAGTCATTTTAAAAAATAAAAAGATAATAGTTTTGATTTTAAAATCTAAACTTGCACATGTTTTCAGTTATCATTGCATCCAGTTTTTGTCAAGAGGGATGTAGAGTAAAGGCAGAGTACACGGTAAGACACACAGACTCCGTCCGCACTTATAAATCAGGGATGTTTTATTTTACACCTTTTAAACATTTTGAACCACATGTGGCAAGATGTTTCAATTGTTTGACTAATGTTTTATACGGTCCGTATTGAATCAAAGCAAAACAAAATGTTTTACAACAATCATTAACGATTATTTTCCTTTTGGTTAAATTCCGGCTTTCTGACAAAAAAGGAAGACGATTAAATAATTAAATAAGGAACTAGTGCCTAAACAGCCAATATAATAGTCTGAGAAGACTTGAAATGTTAAGGATATATTGCAATTTAAACACACTTGACCGTTCTTTGTGATGTTATAGCTACTGCCGAAAGCTACAAGTAACAAACATGTATATTTTTTAAGATTTAAAAACAACCCTACACTATCGTTTCAGGTTTTTAATGAAAACATTTACCCCTAAGTTACCTTGTCGTGGGTACATGTCGACGTTGTGTTACAGATTTCAATTTTACTTATTTCATTACAGCTGTAGCATCGAACTAAAACAAACTGTATTTCATAAGTAAATTAAGAATTATCAAGAAATTACCAACTAATAATAGAAAGAAAAAAAAATAATTCAAACTAAAGACATTTTATTCGCGTTAATTAATTAATTAATTAATTAATTAATTAATTAATTACAGCATATCAGATAAATCTTTAAAAAGTAAACCAAACAAGACGACAATATGTAGAGCAATTTAGTTTCAAGTGTGTGATATATATGAAGCAGGAAACACGTTACATGGCACATGCGCATATTAAAGATTTGTTACAGACACATTTTCATTACAAAAGTACTCTCAAAGATTTCCGGTAATACTCGTTACATCCCGAAGTGATCGGTATCACTATATCCGTGATTCCATTCAGCTACGTACTTGTTAGTGTTTGCCCTGAGTAATTAAATTTAATTTTCTGCAATCTCTTTTTTTAAATGCCCTGAACAAACTTCAAAAACTAAGTTAGTTATGAAGCTATTTAAAAATGCATGTATATAACTATTAATTTACGACTATTAGAATAAAGTTGATCAAAGTCTCATAAGTTGAATTATACTTTACACGTTTTGATAAAAATAATAATGAAGTATTTTTCCGCCAATTTTTGGAAATCCTCTCAAACACAAAAAAGTAAACACTGATTTGTTTGTTTGTTTTGGATGACGTTTAACGGCATTTTCAGCAATTTTTTTTAGCAATATCGTGGCGTCCAGTTGTTATTGGGAGAGGAAGCCGCAGTACCCAGAGGAAACACCCGATCTGCAGTAGGAAAACTGGCAATCCTTGTAAATTAAGATTGGAGTCGAGTACACCCTGCCCGTAGTAAGAATCGAACCCGCAATCTCATTGTTGACAGACCACGTGATCAATAGTAACCACTCGGCCACCGAGGCCTCAGTAAACACTTACATTGTAAAACCTTCTATTAAATATGTATTTTTGGTGTTATCTGTTAGAGTGCCTAATCCGTGTGACGTTATGGCTTAAACTATTTTTTTCAATAATTCAATAGATGGCTACATGGTAGGTGTTCATTCTATAATGTTTTTCTCTATATCAACTTTATTACTTACCACATAGCTTACACATCCGTGGACATAAAGTTGTTGCTGAAGAAATGTTGTCATGACAAAACGATGGCTGCAAAAGTGCTAACCTTTCACAAATTCCGTCATCAATATTGCAATATTCGTCCATCAAATTAGACCGAGTGCTGATATATGATAAAGCACTGGTGTTTACTGGATTCAAACGGGGGCTTTCGACAAGAAAAGCTAACAACAGAAAACATGTATTTGTGTAATTGATGTTCTCTTAGTGAGGAAAACCATTTTCATTAATAAATCATAGGTCCTATGTATATTGCTATATTCTGGTAATTTATTAATATTAAAAAACAATTTTTCTGGTTTATGATGAATAAGCCGTCTCGGCATATGCAATTTTAACATTTACAGTAGCTATTTTATAGACATCGAAAGATACAGTCATACGACACAATCAACAACTACGTTTACATAATTGAGACAAGTTTGAATCGCTGCAGATGTCAGGATATGTGTATCTTATCTGTATACATAGCTGTGTGTCGAGATCGTCACATCCGTTGGCTATGGAAACAAAGAATACCAAAACAGCAACTAGGCTGTCCGCATACTAATCTCCAATGACGCCTACCCTGGACTATGGTATTGTAGTAGAAATACAAATCTTAATCGACACATACCCGTGACCATGTTATTGTACTAGGATGTCCGCATACTAATCTCCATCTACACATACCCGGGACCGTGATATTTTACAAGGTTATCCGCATACTTATCTCAAATGACACATACTACTACGCTGTCCGCCTACTAATCACCATTGACACATACCCGAGACCATGGAATGTTACTAGGATGTCAGAACAAGTATTGGATTATTTAAAAAACTTATATATTTCATATTGATATTCAAAAAAATATCTTCCCCGCCAATGAAAGCTAGACCACATTCGACTATGCGTCATTTAACTGTACTGAAACACAGAAACTGCTGATTATTGTTCCTATTACTGATGATACAATAATATGAAAGTCAGTAATGAAGTTAATATTTTAGATTTACAATTTTTGGATTTCAAATTCCATATGTTTTAATTGGATATTGAATCACACATCAAATTCTATGAAGACCGTACAAAAAATGTCCTCAAAAGTAATACAGGCAAGTTTAAGTATGTGCTAAGTGTTTTAAAATATGTAATAATAATATATTGAAACAATATAATGTAACATTGGAAAATTTAGCAAATATCAACATTTTACTCAATATTAGGATCATATGCAAGAATGTTTCTTTAAGCTAGTGAATCTTAGTTCGCAACAAGACGTATAGTACTATTCCTCCGTTCGACGGTTGGTCAAATACCCCTTTTTACACAATCTTATTCATTGACAAAATATCTGCAAATATTACTTATTTTTCTGACGTTAACTACTTGAATATATAAATAAGGCATATTAATACATGAAAGAAATAAATGTTTATCCATATTGCTAGTATATTATGTAGATTCACAAGTATGTGATCACTAAATATTTTTATTACATAATGTATATTTTTGCCTTTTTCCTATTGGCCTAAACCTATACACGTGACTTTCCATTTCATATCATATTGGTTTGCAAAAAACTCATTCTACTCAATAAAAAACCATATTGCACTCTCGTGAGAAATTTATGAATGAAAATACATAGCACGTGCTGTTTCCCCCAACGGAAATACGATATCCAATCATATCTTCTTTCTTTAATCCCCTAAACCAATCAAAATTATCGTTCTGACTGATGTTCGGATTATATTGTTGTTGGTGAACATGGTAACGTTCATAACGTCATCGAGTGAACGTAATGCGGATAGTTCTGGTGCTAATAAGCGAAGATTTGCAGATATTACTAAATTGGAAATTAATGAAATCATTAAGAAAAGAGATGCTGTCAACACTTGCAAATCGAAAGAACAAGCGATTATTTTGTTTTCCAAATATTTACGTGAAACGGATATGTCAGTTAGTTTGGAAATGGCGGACCCTCGGGAATTAGACTCAAATCTTTGTAAACTTTATGCAGAAACAAGGTCTGAGGATGGGAAATTATACAAGAAATAATCACTGCAAACATTTCGTCATGGATTATGTCGATATTTTACCGATTTTACGAACTCGATCAATATGAGGTTTTATGGAGCAGGGTAGAATAATATTGAACTCGGCTTTGCCTCGTTCAATATTATTCTACCCTGCTCCATAAAACCTCATATTGATCTCGTTCAAGTGCAGTAATTGTATAGTATTGAATATCGTTCAAGTCAGTTGTGTGTACATGCAGTTCGTTATCGTAAACCGCATCAAAGTCACGCTCATGGTTTGGTTTAGAATCACGTGGAATTATCAAGCTTTCTATACAGATTAATTTACGTCTAATAGATCACATTATAATAACCGTACCACGCAATCTTTTAAGGTATTTGTTTTGTTTCTATTGTGCTTTGTGGGGAGCTGGACATCTTATAAATAGTATTTACAATAAAAAAATACGTGCATCCCATGCATACATTAGCAAGTACCTTATTAATTATTGTAGTTCGATTTTACTAATTAAAGCTGTTTTTCTTTATAAGTAATCGACAAAGTAAATTCGTTAACTTGTAGAATAATTATGTGCACAGTCTTTATTGTTAATAGTGGTAGAAAATGTACTATTTATAGATTTTTTACTTGTTTGAAACGAGATGCATTTCTCGTTGCTATGCCATCTTATAGTAAATTATAGTAACATTGTCACGTCATGGTGTTTACTTAACGACGTCTTGACACCGTGGAAAGATAGGCCCATCTCACGTTAGTAGAGAGACATGGGATATTACCGCACATAAAGATCAAAGTAAAATACTTCAAAATAGCTATAATTAAAATATTACCAACGTAAGTAACACTCAGTATGACATCTTTCTTTCCAGGAATTTTTTTTTATTTATAAATCTTTATTTTTCTTATTGACCTTTTACTGTACATATCTAATAACAATAAGGTAATTTGAATTACTATGTAAGAGTGTTACATTAATATTTTTGCAGCCAACTGCATACTGGCGTCGAACTTTGAAATGAATATGAATAATCAGTGAAAATACCTGAAAATAGCACAAAAATGCACAATCAACGTATTTACTTCTTAAGTATATTGTTTCACTATAATACCAGTTTAATGTAGATGAATGTTCTTGACAACGAACTGTTTGTACTTACTGATCACTAGCAATAACAAATGTTATCTATGTTAGATATAAGCCAAACAATAGTAATGATAAGAGATATATTGAAAGAATAATTTTATTACTCCGATACATTATGATAAAATCCTCTGTGTTAACTGTGCATATTATGTCATAG
The DNA here is from genome assembly GCA_944474755.1 of Limnoperna fortunei. Lineage (NCBI taxonomy): Eukaryota > Metazoa > Mollusca > Bivalvia > Mytilida > Modiolidae > Limnoperna > Limnoperna fortunei. The sequence goes on along the minus strand of OX104114.1, from coordinate 7,695,002 downwards.
CCAGTCCGATTTCACAAAGAGGCTCGTAACTAGTGCTACAGTCTTGCATAACGTAGTGGATAGAACCTCGCACGGCTGTAATGGCGGCACAATGCATGTTGGCTTTAGGAGTACGCATAAGCTCATTGATAATGTCAGAGGATATTGTAGATCCAGTCGATGACCATTTCCATGTAATTGGGGGGCGAAAGTTTAGATTGATATCTGCATCGGTCCATAAATTAACCTGCCCATTGACAACTGAAAAATATCTGTATAATTAAGGAATATATTCAGGTCCAACGGATAAAGCAATTGTAAAAGAGATTAATAAACTAGACCAGTTTTTCACATTTCGATATACAAGTAACACAAAATCAGTTCACGCATTACAGTTGATTAATTTATTTTTAACATTTTATATGCCATCCAATATACGCGATTTAATGATTTCGAAGTAATAGTTCAGATACATTTGCCGCTCTGTTTCTTGTAATGCTTTGGAACTTGATGAATTAAAATCTCTGACAACCAGAATTAGTGTACATTTTGTATTTTTAGTTTTACACTGGAATTACATCAAAAATGTTCCGACAAAATGGTAAAAAGTCTCTTACACAGCCTCCATTTAACACAACATTGAGATGTAAATGTGATTTATCGTCAAAGTAATTATGATTTAAATACTTTTACAAATTATGTGTAAAACGATAGTAAAATAACGAACAAAAACGTTTTATGAAGGAACTCTGTCTAAAACTAAATTTCCAATTCTGACAAGATATTTTCCAAAAGACAACTAGAAGACTCCCTTTCTGTTGTAATCATACACATTATATAAATACGAATAAGGCCATTCAGCAAGGCACACAACCAACTACTTCGGGGTGTATACTGAAAATTCTGAAATTTTTGCGATACTTTTATTATTGCGAATAATGCGATCGTTCTGTGATCGCAATAATTAAACCTCGCAATTTTTAATTCCGTTTATCCATTGAAAAAATTCCACAACCTAGGGTGCATACATAACCCATTTGTAAAGCCCTACCATACCCATTTAATTTGAATACTATAATTAATTTTACACAACAATATTAATTTTTCTTTGATGAAACCGTTTCAGTACCACGCTGAACCTTAATATACACACAGCACATCTCATTATTAAAGACACGGGGCAAGTGTTTCTGATCTTCAAAAGGGGTAAATCATTTTCGAAAATGAAATGTGTTTTCCGTTTGGTATAGAGTGATTATTTACAATTGCTGAGTAAACATTAGTTGTCATTACATTTTTTCTACCTTTTTTAGCCGATTGCAAAAATATGAACTCGCATTTTTAGGGGTCCCAGAATCGCATAATTAATGCACGCAATCATTTCCAAATTTACAGTTATCTATTCTATTAGTCTAAAACAAACATTAATGAACTATATAAATAAGTTACTTACGTGATAAATGGAAAGCCGACAATATTTCGCGCATAGTTGAGAGTAGATGGGCGTATGTATCAAAATCAGCAAGATGTGCACACCTAGTGTTACAATAGCTCTACAAAATAGTTAAAATGATTAATTTAATCGTTTTTTATAATCCTTTCAAGTCTGTACGTTTATAACATAATATGTTTAACATCTGCTATTTGTTTTTCGCTAATAGGTAATTGTGTGATCTGTTGTTTAGTGATTTGTATAATAGTGATGTTGTAACTGGGTTATCTCCCTTATATATTTAAAATGCGACACACAACAGGTGTGTAGAGATAACTGCAAATGAGATCAACTATAGAACATGTTTTTCTTGTATAAATTATGTCTCGATCGCTCTTTGTTTTCATTTATAAAGGCCAAAGCTCCCATTAATGTGGTATTGGCTGAGTTGTATATACCCGTATATAGGCTTTACATAACGTCAAACTAACCAAGGCATAGAAGACAAGCTGTTAATAATAGTTTTTGTTAATATTGACATTAGTATTTGTTGTGAAAGCTAAAGCACTAGCGTGGAATTGCAGTAGTAATAAAATATGTCAACAGCTGTCTTATAAAGTCATAATATGGCTATGCCATATACTAAGACATTACCTCAGCTTCCATCTTTGACATTCGTTTTGCATCTATGAAATAGCACGAATTGTTGTATTGATGAGATCCAGAAGGACATTGACGCGTGATGTAGTGACTGCATCCTACAACGATAAATGAATGTTATATTATTGTTTCATAAGAGCCAATGACGTCGTTATCGACTGTATTGATTATTGTGAAGGGATGTTCAATTAAGTCTTTTTAGCGGTTTAAATGGCTCTTCTCATTCTTGAAATCTGCAATGGGGTCTTTTAATGCAAGGAGCGTGATACTATCCAAAAAAGTCACCCAATACGATACGCGGCAAGGCTTTTCGTATGTTGATCTGACAACCCATAAACGAGAGGGATTCCACTAACCGCCACCCGGGGACGACCTAGGTTTCTGTAGGTCGAGCACTAGGAACCGTGTCCCATGAAATATCATATAACAATAATATAATAACCATAATGTGAGTACGTACTACATTGTATTTTTGACTGCATACCATTTTTAGCGTTGAAAAATATAAAGGGAATTAAACAAAACAAAACATTGGAGCTATGGGTAATTAAGAGTGTAAGAGTGTTTTATAATGGACACAGTTGAAATTACAAGTTCAATTAATTGGAATTAATTAATTTATGCCATTTGAAATGGTCTCACCACATGCACGTGTAAGTAAATATACTTCAAACTTAAAAAATCATGAAAAATGATATATTGGAAATATCGTTTTTTTCTTTGCTTTGACCTGTAATAACGTTGCATGTCTTATATTATTACATGTACATGAGCTGTTTTAACAGTAAAATTCTGACCTAACTATTTCAGCAAGTTATATTGTTTTACATAAAAAATGTAATTAAAATGCATGTGGAAATATTTTCGACCGATGCAAATGAACAAGTATATTTACCATTACTTAACGTTGTAGTAGTTGCTGTAGTGTCAGGAACTCTGTGGATCTCGTGGTTACAAAGATTAGTACCACAACAGCCACCTTTTAATTGCAAATCTTGTCGTTTCCCAAATATGCCAACGGGAGACACTTTAAATCTCTCACACAGCTGTAAGACGAGAATAAATAACCATGTTCAGCTGTGTATTATTCATACCTGCATTATGTTCAAAGATATGCTCGACAGACTAGATAATTGTATCATGAATGCTTGCAAATCTTTGACGTCAATCGAAAAAACGTTACTGCCATCTTATGTACTGATTAATAACCTCGTGACACTTTGTTTAACTAATACTGTGTTTACTCTTAAATTGATACAGTTTTTAATAATAAACAGGTCGTTTAAGTTAACCGAAATATTCTTGCATCTCAATCTCTGATCATGTGTCTATATATGAATGCATTAGTGTTTGTGTAATGTCCTGACATAAAAAATAACCTTCATTCAGCCTAACATGTATACATTTAAATCGGTGTCAAGAAAACATCTGGTAACAAAAATTTACTATGCATGTGATGCGTTTCCTCTTATCAAGCTTCATTTCTGGCGCTCAACTGAGATCATACTGGGAGGTTCCCAGTGCTCGACCAACAGAGCTGCCCAACGCGTTCCGTGTGGCGGATAGGTATATTAGATCATATAACGAAAGTCTGACTGCTACATTTAGTGGGTAACGTTTTAAGATGCTGCGGTATAAAGACCCCTTTTGAAGATTTCGAAAAATATTAGTTCATTTAAGCAGCTAGAAAAGGCAAATTTCCCGTCCTGCCTAATAATTCTCCAGTGGCAGTCAAAATTGCTTTTCCGTTGGTCCATTTTTTTCCCCCATTCATTGCATTGTATGTTAACTTGTTCCTTTTCAAAAATTAGTTGAAATACTGCTCACTGGACACAAATAAGTCATCAATTCAACCCATTAATGTGGCGCTCAAAACAAATAATTGGAAAACAGAATTTAAATAATGGAATAATTTTATGATTAATATTTTTAAAATTATACCAAATCCGAATCGAGCCATTTACACGTTGCAAAAAGGACAACCTAAGAATGAAAAGTTGTTTTCTAAATTAATGGGCAGTAAATTTAAACAATTCAACTACTGGGCTAGCGATAACACGGTATAATCTATACATCCAATGTTCACGCCTATCCATTTCAATGGCAGTCTTAACTTACCGACATTTCCATGCATCCAAGTCTGTACACTGGTCTGAAATCATTACTTAATGTTTCCATTGAAAAACATTTCTGAAAATATTTTTACACAATTATATAAAACTTATATTTACGCTTTATATATGAAAAATTAGTTACATTTGCATTATTCTATTTCGATAACAATTTTTGTGTTCAGAGTGCAAGTAAATACTTTTGCATATGGTGATACGTATATTTTGTAGCAAAATTAGGCACACCTGACAAACTGGCGCCATAACTGTCTAATTTTTATCTACAATGCACTTTAAGACATCGAAACAGAAATATAAGCTCAAAGATCATTTTGATAGTTGATCTTCCTGTTCATACAAAATCTTACACTCTCAAAAAAATACAATGGTTTGATATCTTAGTGCGCATAATCTTTTGTCCACATTTTCTGTGCATTTATAAGTGTTAAATGTTTATTTTCTGGAATTTCATTTATGCATGTAAAGGTTCCTGAAATAGTCTAAATTTTGAAGCTGTATTAAAAAGGCTTTGTATTACAGAATTATATGTATTGATAAAATGTATTAGGCCAGCCTTTACGGAAACAAATTTGCAACCTAAACGTATAGTCTTGTTTCCACCAATACAGCCGTTACGGCCGCTCTAGCGCATACCAGCCTCAAGTTGAACGTTAAGCATATATGTATTATTTAAGAACTAGATTATTGTGAGCGGCTCTATGTACATTAAAACATTGTCAGACATTATATTTGTCAATATTTTATAGTTAAAAAAACGAAATCTTAACAAACTAGCATTGTTCCAGTTTGAAATTTTCAGTTGATCGTATATGCTGTAGGAATTCTAATTGTAACGTCAAAGCGGGCTCTATTCTTATTAGAACCCTGATATATTCTAAAAGCGTATGAAGAACGCCTAATTAAACGTCAGGCATTCAGCGGAGAAAATGTTAAGGTGTGCAGGAAGACTTAATAATAACCAGTAAAATTCCTTTTCATCTACATTTCACTGATGGAAATTCTCTACGCTATTGCATAAAATTCTCCAAAGAACAGAACCAAAATTTACGCTAGACTGCAACAAGATAACGCAAGACCACATTTTGCATGCGTTGTCTGAAAATTCCTTGAACATCACAATTTCAGTGTAAGATTGACAAGATGTATCTCCCAATCTGGGATCTATAGGACATTTACGGGATGAATTGGATCGAATTGGATTTGATGACCTTTGCTTTATAATTTAGTGTATTTAATGAGGCTTCGTTCTGTTGCTTTCATTGAAGTGAATGAGGGTCAAACCCTCTACTGATTTTACGAATACTGTAATTACACCACACTTTTAAACACAAAATCCAACAATACATGGGTGGCATATGCTTTTGCTTTTTTAGTCTGTCACTTTTGCAAAAAATGTAGTAAATTCATCTTTGACCTAATTTAACTTATCATATTTTTATGTTAGCTATATTTCACTTGAAACATTTGCACATTTTCTGTCGCTTTTCATTTGTATATATTTTCGAAAAGAAAAGCTACAATCTTTCTATGTTTTTGAAATTGTTACATCAACCTCTAAGTTACCTTTTCGTGTGGGCATGTAGACGTGGTGTTACAGTTTTCTATTCTACTGATGTCATTACAACTGTAGCAGCGAACTAAAAGTAAATCAAGAATCGTAAAACAAAAAAAAATAAAAGTTGCTGCAAACGGCATTTTGTTGAAAAAGAATCATTACATTATTTCTAAAATGACCTCACAAGGACAACAGTTAACAAATTCGAAACAGAGAATAAAATTGTCAATAAAAAATCCAACGCTTTAAATCCTAAAACGTCACCAAAGCGAGACGACAAGAAACAAACCATGTGTGAAGCATGTTTGGTTTTCCTTTTTAAACCCAACGGAGATAACACATATGCAAAGGTACAATATAAAATATTGCATATATAATACAATTACCAATTTATTTAATATTGTTAAACAAAGTTAATGCTTTATTTAGTACATCTTTTTACATTATTATTGTAATTCTAAAAAGCAATAAAGATCATTAAAATTATTCCAGAGAAAGGCTCCAGAAAGACCGGCCGATCTGAAACAGGTTACCGATACAGTTTATCGCTTGAAACTGAATCTAGTGCGCCGATTGCTTTTAATTGTACAATATCAAGTCAAGCACGAACCATAATAAGTAAGAGACGTTAATGACTCTTATTAGAAAATTAAAAGTACATGGGTGTAATATAATTAGACAGTTAAATGACTTAAGGATCGAAGCTTATTTTTTTACTGCTGTCTTTCATGAGTCGATGTTTTAATTAGTTGAAAAAAAGATTCGGTTATTTCCTGAAGTAATTTCTTAACTTTCAATAAATTTTTGTCTACGTCATATCTTCTACTTTTTTTGGAAGGTCACATGAGAACCCCAATCCATGTCCATTAAGGTCAAAGTCGAACACACCCTGATGTCGGGCTCAAATTAACTAGCCTTGTGCATTTAATAACCTGTCTAAATATTTCTATTTATTATTAGGTACGATAATGTTTAGTGTGAACTCTTACACATTATTTATGCGATTTCATGACTACACTTGGACTATTGATTTAATCAATAAATTCTATCGAAAATCATTTTATTATGGTACGTCTTGAGACTCTTTGTAGTAATTGATATTAAAGGAAGGCATGTGTTAATTTTTAAGGCTTATCAAAAGACCGTGCTCACAGACATAAACTTAATAAAAATGCGCAAATAGTTTTTTATTTCACTTCTTAGCCTCGGTTTTAAGTTTTTTATTTCAATTCTTAGCCTCGGTTTTCAAATGAGTTGTCTATTTGAAATTTCCATTTATCGCTAGATGACAATAATCCAGGCAATCGTATCCGCGTCATAATAAACTCTAGTCATGACACGAAATGTCATGCAAGTCCATTTAATTACCGATCTGAAGGAGTCACGAAATAGCGTAGTGATACAGAAGACCGGAGGTGAGATCGTATCGCACAATATTATTTTCTCTATTGCCCGGAAAGCAGAACGAAACAAGTTATTAACCTTTTGTATATTAATTCATAAGTCAAGAAATAATTCACACCGATTTTAGCATAATATGACAGATTTTACGTATTATTTAATAATATACCTTCTACGGTGGAAACACGATTTACATTTTTCCAAATACGAATGATATACGCGCGATTTACAAACGGTGCCCGAACGTCGTACGCACGATAAATGCCCGATGTACGAACGATAAAAGCGTCAACTTATGCGTTCCAGGGACTGTAGCATGCGGATTTGCAAATTGCATTAACAAATTTAAAATGTGCAATATTTTTTGTGTGTATTGTTTTGTAAATCATGGTTGCCTAAAATTTGTGTTTTCTTTTTTCCCAAAATCAATGTTAACTTTGTACAATCAAAATCATGTGATGAAGTTGACTGTAACTTGTTTTAGATTGATGGGTCTTTCTGTAGCACTTTGCCTTTCTATGAGATGATTTTAAGCAAATGTATACAATTAGAAATATACATCGTACACATTTAATGTTTGTCTGTACAAAGTTCTAAAGTTACGAAAGGGGGAAGAAGTTAACTTTTGGTTACAAGACATCCATACAATCCATAACTATAAATGTATTGATTACATTATAAAATTACACAATTTTCATCCTTGATCTGAATTAACGCAAAAAGCACCAATATTCATTATACGCGTAGTGTACTTTGTTTAGGGGATTACCTGTAAGATAATTATTATTACATTCGGAAGCGTTTCATTGACATAAACCATTTCACTGTGTTCACTGAATTTACCTGATCTTATTAAAAAATAGTTCATGTAAATAACAAAAAACAACATGATTTTATTTGTGAAAAATATTATAATTAAAATAGCTGAAAATAATTATTATGACTAAAATTGTAAAGTTTAATACATATAGTCCTGAATAAAAACAGTAACAGTTTTCGGCAAAGCTTTATAAATTGGCGTTTTTATCATATTTTATTTAACGTTTTTGCAGAAAATATTATTGTAGAAATTTAGAAAAGGTGTACGTTATGATGTCCCCAGTCCCTCAAAAAAGGTTTCTATTTGAATAAGAGGGATGAGTAAAGTAGCAATACAATTCAGCTAAAATCATTTTAACATATGATTATTTGTTCAGAAGTCTTAATTGCCGACAGTTAGTTTTTAGAAACATATACAGTGATATGTCATAAACGAACGTCAAAATTCAAGAGGGCAAACGTTATTTCATAAATACCATGTAATTATTAAAGCATAAATAAAGTACAAAGAAACGTTTTCTTTACCTAAATATTTTGTAATATAGCCCTTCGATCTCAAAACTTTTAGAATTCTTCTTGAAATAGACCTATATAAGCACCTGACATAATCTACGGGTGTTTTCCAAAATCGTTGGATGTCTGCTTCAAGTTCAAGTTTAGATACGTACATTTTTTGTTGTTTGAAAGTTCTTGCTTAAGTCTTAAACACATATTTTCTATATGTTCAAATCCGGACTTTGGGCTCTCCATACCATAGAATGAACGTTATTTTCCCGTTTGTACTCTAGGACTATCATGCGCAATGTACTGGAGCATTGTCATCTTTGTAAACATAATTGTCTGAAAATGTCGAACAACAACAGGCCACAACTGTGCTTCTAATATGTCAGTATATTTTTGAGAATGTACATTTTCATCAAGAACAGTTATTGTCCCCACGTCGTTAAATGTAATGCATCCCCTCACCATCAAACTAAACTTGGGGATGGTGGTTTTGAAAGACAACATAGCATTCATTCTTCTCCGACTCTTCTCCAAATAAAACCTCGGTTATCAGTACTACTGTCTATCTAACATTCATCACTGAAAAACACACGATTTCCTCTGCACCACGAAATTCTCGCTTTTCTGTTCGAATCCCGTATTCTAAGGCGCTTCCTGACAACTCTTCTAAAATAGCCTTGTTTGTACAGAGTCCTCTGAATTTCTGTTTTGATACAATTTCTCCAACATTCATTCTCTCATTCAAAAGAGCAGTCAAATCTGATAACACCCCCTTTTCTTTTCCCTGTTACGATCCTCAGAAGGTCTCTCGCTTCCAAACTTTAACTTTTGCATGTACCCTGGTCTCTGGATGTTTTCAACATTACCTCTTTCCTAAAAAAACAACTTATCACACAAGAAACTGTTGTCCTAGAAATGTTCAATTTAGTAGATATTTCTGCATGCTGCAATCCCGACCTGTTTAAGCTCACAATAGCTTCCTTTTCGTCATTACCTAATTCTTTTCGTTTTTTTTCTTTTTGTTTACACCGGAAATAAATTAAGCAGCTAAATAAAGATACCTAACTTCATGCCATAAATGTCATAATAAACTATAACAACGTCACTGACTTTAGCTTTGATACATAACATGACGTTACCTACGCCATTTTGGACGTTCGTTTAAGGCACATCACTGCATATTTAAACATACATTTACGTCTGAAATTTAATTTGTAGTTTAATCTCGAAGATTATCATACAATAATTAGAAATTAAAAATATTAATTAACCGGCGTTCAAAAATTAAAAATATTAACAACCAGGTATTGTGACAGCGCATTTTGTCTAATACAACGACGAAAATTTCTGCGACAGGGGTTTTTTGACGGATACAATGGGAACACCGTTGTAAGAGACGAATTTCGATTAAGTCCACGCCAAATATTCTGTGACAGACATGTTATTACTGAGACAACTGCGACGCTGCCGTGAAATACATAAAATGGCTGTCACAGTATTAATTATTGTCCGAAAAACCGTTTGCATTATTCTACAGACCTATTTGCAGTCAATCTCAGTTACAGACGGAAAACAACTGAAACTGTTTTTTATAATCATTTTAATAGCCAGTAGTGAAGCTTTAACAATGTATTTTATTTAAATGCTGTAAAATAAAGCTTTATCGCTATTTTGCAGTATTTTCCTTTGATATTTGTGTGCGATATTATTCCATCTCAATCTACTATCGTGCGATGGGCCCATCTCAGCTCGCTGTCAAGACGTCGTTAAGTAAACACTGTGACGTCACAATGTTACAAAACAGCGATAAACAGATTATTTACGTTTTATGAAACTCGATGCATTTTCTCGTCATCTCATCTCAGGGCTGTCGCCCTTCGATGAGATATGGACGAGAAAACGCATCTCGTTTCAAAAAACGTAAATAATCTATAATTATCAGCCAAAGTACCTGATGAGGGAGGTTATATGAAAATACTTTCGTAAATTTATTTTTACCATACGATTGATATGCTTTATACTGGAACAATGATATAGTTTTCATATATATCTTCGGTTTTATCTTTCGGATCGGTTTTCGTTCTGTAAAAGGCCGATTCCTGGTACAGATAACCTCACACGCAGACATCTGTACTCGTTGCGTCATCCAATCAAAACGTTCTTGTTACCGGCATTCTGTATGGATGTTGGATACTAAAGAACTCAGTCTATAGGATATTACTATGTAAACGTTGTTGGTTTTCAAAAGAAAATTAGTACTTGCGCTTTCGGGAAAGCCATTTTGATCCTTCACTCGTAACAGAATGTTTGTCTCTTTGTTTGTTCTGTTGCAGTTAACTCGCGTGATATAAAATTTCTACAATTCGTGGCAGATCAGCAGAACTTTTACAAACGAACTAATATTACCTCTTGAAGGTTATTGTTTTTACTTTTTATTGCAATAATGCAACAGATGGCTTTATTATGGTTGGTTCAAATGATCTCCTATTCCATTTTATATTACGTTACTATAAAAACGTTATTACTTACAACATTGCTTACACATCAGTGGACATAACTTTGTCGCTGCACAAATGTTGTCGTGACAAAATGATGGTTGCAAAAGTGCTAGACGTCCACAGATTTCTTCATCAATATTACCACAATCGTCAATTAAATTAGGAAGAGGAGTAGATACAGTGCCGTCTAATGAAAAGGGTTAACTTATAAGAAATGTATTAGCAATTAGTAATAAAGCGATAATAAAACATACAGTGTTTAATATTAATAGCAAAATACATTATTGAATGTTAAAAATTCGAAATTCCTTTCGATTGTACTTATTGTTATAATTCACCGCTATACTGTGGATTTGTCTTTTTGTATTGTTTGAAATAACAATTCTTGAAAACTGTTTCTATTGCATTTGACCTTCTAATGTTTAAATATGTGTTCAACTTACTCAGGGATAATGGTTGATGGTGATTCGCTCTTTCATTTTCTATTTCTTCTGGAGTCATGTTATTACACTTATCGTCTACACAGCACGTGGCCTCAACTCTTAAACCACGTCCTATCCTACCTCCAAAATAATTTGTACACAGCTGAAATGATATAAAATGACTATTTTGTAACGTTATGACTTTTAGTTGATTTTCTTTGTTAGATGGATGGTATTAAGAATTACATTTGCATTTGTAACCATGAAAGTACTGTTCAGATTTCATTTGTTTTCCATTACACTTGTGGACAAAATTAATCAAATATAAAAATATTTTACAACAACTTAATCCCGTAATATATGTATTATTCTACTTACAGTTTTTGTAGCACATCCTAGCTTGTAAACTTTTGTAAAATTATCAGCAAATGCTTGCGTTGTAAAACAGTACTGAAAAAATAATGAATAATATCAAACTTGCAGTCATATAATAAACACGCAAAGTAGAGTTTTAATGATATAAATCAGTATCAAATGGTTGAAATTAGTTAATAAATATTTGCATAACGAGGTCAGTTTAATACTCTCCATGATAATACAACATAATTCTGACTAATATCCTCTAACATATATGTACAACTCACATGATAACACTTACATGATCTTTTGTTGGACATTCGACAACAGCTGAACAGCTTTTTGGGTTAGCAATTTCATGGCATTCGTAACACTGAACAGCTGTAAATATTTAGTAGTAGAAAACTTATATAATACAAAATATCAATGACAAGACTGGTGTTAATTGAACAGAAAATATGAACATAAAGTCGCTAATTTAGTATAGTCGTCACACTAAATGAATAACACCACAGATTGACAAGATTGGGATTGATTTAATCCTTAATTAGCTCATTATCTAAAGATAAATGTTTGGAAACCAATAAAGACCTAGGAGAGTTACCAAATCTAGATGGCGACATTAGACATGAAGAAAAAATAAAAAAGGAAAACAATTAATGGGTTATCTGATCCAGATAACAAGCATCGGCACATGTACATTCGGTGTTATTGTACAAATAATAAAAACAGGTTCTAACTATACGATGCTCGAATTTCGAGTTCATGACTTTCTTTAATCCTGTGCAAACTTTACATTTGGTCGAAAATCATACGACGTTTTGTACAACGTATGTCAGGAATAGAAAAACGTACCAATTGCTGTTCACTTCGGATAGATGTTTTCGTGAACATGAATGAACCCACGAGTGATGGGGTGAATACTGTAATATGATCAACCACGGGCCTCTATGCAATATAATGTCCCTTTAACATATAAGTTCACGAAACATACGATGTACGAACAATTAACGAACGATTTACGAACATTGTATGCACGACACAATTACGTTGTGCATGTTATGCGCGATGTACGAAACAATATACAATAGAAGCGGTCGATGGACTGACTAAGCGTTAATCGTTTTGAAACATCGTTTTGTCCATCGTATGGCATGCTATTTATGTTGCCGTATGTGTGTCTAAACATTACACTTCTTTTGTGCAAAAGGTAAATTGATAAAACATAAATCTTAGTTCTCTAACATTAAATTGTGTGAAAACGTTGTTTGTAAATTCAGATACTGTAAGTTCAGAAATTTTTGCGATGTTTTTATTATTGCGAATAATGCGATCGTTCTGCGATCGCAATAATTAAACCTCGCATTTGTACTTTCCTTTATCCTTTGAAAAAGTTACTCCTTTAACACCGGTATAATCAGAACATGATCTGAGGCTCTTAAAGGACTGTTTATACAGTCATTTCCTGTTGTACCTGTCAATAAATTACATTTATTACGGAAAGATTATCGTGGTTCTTTTTTGCCTTTTGTTGTTGTTTTTATATATAAATAATATATAGTAGTGATGTTTAATTAAAAGAAAATAATAACAACAAGTAACACGCTAATCTTTTAAATAATTTTACATATCGTGTATACATAAAACATCTGTAAAGCCCTACCATAACCACTCAATTTCAATACGGTAATTAATTTTACACAACAAAATTAATTTCTTTTTGATGTAAACATGTAACCATTTTAGTACCCAAGCTGAACCTCACTATACACACAAACCATCTCATTGTTAAAGACACGTGACAAGTGCACAGGTAAATCACTTTAGAAAATGAAATGTTGTGTATTCCGTTTGGTGTAGAGAGATTATTTACAGACGAAAATATATAAAAGAACTGACAATTGCTAAGTAATATTTTGTTGTCATTACATTGTTTTGCTACCTCAGCCGATCGCAAATATAAGAGCTCGCATTTTTTGAGGGGGTCCCCGAATCGCAATAATAAATGCACGCAATAATTTCTGAATTTACAGTATTCATAACTTCCTGAATATTTATTGATGGACGTCAATAAATTAATCAATTAATCTATCTATCAAATTTTCATATATAGTACATTAATAGTATATTTTATTTAACTGAATTACCGTTAACTTGCAAAATTGTAGTAACAAATGTGTTTTAAAATAAAATCATTTTTGTTTACATGTAATGGTGATTTGTATGCATCAGGTGGTAAATAAGTGTGCATCGCCGCGTGACGATACCAGTTTTAAAGAATGACAAATTGTGTCAATTCAGTACCAGGCAATTTTGCGCAATCATGCAGAACAAGTATTCAGATTTATCAACGTTATATTGTAATTCGTACATTTGAAGTTATAATTCCAAAGGTGTTCTATCATCCATGTTGAAAATATCAGAGAACTGTATGTAGTGTTTTAAGGTTCTTCTCTTTTGCCGAAATATACTAAACTAGTTTAAAAAATAAGGCTTCAAAATCTTTTTAGAGAGAATCGCAAACCCTGCAACTTGAATTTGAATAGAGTGCACCATTCGTTATCACCGTACAAAGTCAGGCTCACGAGGCAATGCGTCAGCATTTATAACACAGATAATTCATTAGATAAACATCTCAGCTACTCAACTAAAAAACATAATTTACTATGAGTTAAATAAGAAGAAAAATTAAACATGTAAGATTGTAATTACCTCCGAATAATACAAAGCGCATGTCAATTTCTAAACCAGTTTAACGCGCTGTTATTACACGTAAAACTCAAATGATTTTCACTGACGTTTTGCCAGGGTTAAGGATTTGGATTATTTAAACAACAATTTGATTTTGTTTGACGTTATACGCCACTTTTGCACCACGTCGTTCATTTCGCAATAGAGTAGAAAGAACGGGAACCTGGCGGAAGGCCAGCTCCACACACAAACACACCCACCTTTTTAGCCTTTGGAGTCTAGCACATCCTTCTAGTTATATCAGTCATAATTAACTCTTTTTCAACTAAAACGGATGGTCCTAAGAAAATACCGAACACCGAGGAAATCGTCAAAACGACAACACACAAATCTAAGTCGGATAAACCGGCAAACTCCAGAAACAATAACCAAACATATAGTAACTGAAACAATGGTCATAACTTGATATAGACATTTCAACAGAAATGATGAGTTAAACAAGGTTTAATAGCATGTCAAGCTTCCCTATTCCATTATTTTAGTATGTGGCTTGGTTAGTCGATTGAAGTGATTGGGTATCATATATAATAATAGTCATTAATAGGTGTGTCCAGCCACCATCATAACGCATTCACTGTACACTATTCAAACAATTAATTTTGCTTATCGTCCTCGCGTTGGGCCAACATCGGCCTCATTAGATATAGCCTACTACGACTGCACACTGCAAACATTTTGCAAACATTTTTGTGAGTGAATTAAGGTTCGGCTAACATTAGCCTTACTATATAAATTTAGCTAAATTTATCCAACTAAATATGGGGTTTGCCAACATCTTACCAACAAGATTGTGTGGATTTTTTTCAGTCAAAATCTGAAAATTGCATGTTACTTATCGGTTTTAAACAAGTCAAAGGATCAGTGATCTCTTCTTTAAAACATTGTGTTGTGTTGCAATATCAAAAATTTCGGTTCCTAGCCCATTGCTAATTTAAAAAATCAAATTAAGAACAACTGTATTTCATTTCGGCTTTATCAGTAGCTTCTCCTCGTTACGAAAGACTTTTCATAACCACTCTGCATATACATCTTTTGCGAAAAAAAAAACCAAATCCTTAAGTTCATTGCTTTTATGACTGCCACAAGCCATACCACTTAGTCCCTTCTTTCATACATCCCCTGAAAAGTGGAGAAGCATCGGCATTTGATTTTACTTCCCTTGTATTAATTTGGCTTTAACAAATATTGCTTTATACAGAACGCATGACAGTATTTAGTAACATGGATGTCAAATATACTTTAGCCATCACAATACAGTCAATATCATATTTGGTTTTCGTAATAATTTCAGTTCATTTTTGATATCTGCCTCAAGTTTTAGATATTGTATAATTTTTATTTCTAAAAGATTTTTTATTTTTATGATTGTTTATAAAGAGCATTGTTGATGCAGAAAAAAAAAGATTTTCATTGGAAGATGATAAACTACATAATTTGTTAACATTAAAAACTCTGCATTTGAAATGAAATTATACTTAAGGTTATCATATGAGTCATAATTTTAATCAATTTGTGTAATGGCTAAAATAAAATAGTGTGCACATTCCGTAAGATCTTTTATTCCATGTCATTTCAAGCGTACATGTATGGTCATTACATACTTAATTGTGCGCTTATTCTATTATGTAACATGTGCCTTAATATTTATTCCAGATTCCTAGTTTATCAATAAAATAAATGTATGAGATTTCCCATGTATCGATTGTTCGATTTTATTTCTGGGCTAATGTTTTTTTTACTATTTGAATAATGTTATGAAATACAATTCCAAAAACAAAAGTTGAAAAATACAAATAAGTTGGGAAGTATTTAGCTGTACGATGATGAAATGTACGCTGGAGCTGCTGGAAAGTTGTTATATAATTCATAATGTTTATATAGATTTATTATCATCAAAACGGCATTTATATCTACCATGTTATGTTATATTGCAATTAAGGGCATATATAAACTACACATAAATGGACATGAACATACGGCGAACGATAGCATAAACAATTAACCATACGATGCACGCTGTAGTAGACAACGCAAGTCATACATGTTAATTAACATTATGTTTAGCCCGCTTACTATTTATACAAGTGTTTAATTCTTTTAATAACGTAAACAAGTCAAGTTGCTAATAATATGTTTATTCAGCAATGTATTGTCAAATATAACGTAACTATTGTTCTTTATCTTTTAAACTGACTTGATAAATTCAAACCCATATGTAGACTTGTATAATTACCATCGAATAAATATGTAAATACCTATGATACAAAGTTACGAATTGTCGGAAATAATTACATGGCAAAAATAGTTTTTGAAAAAAGTGCATTAAAAATGCACGCGAGTTCTAGACTTTCAAACGATAAGAATTGAAAAATGGATATGTTCGGGTCCCAATAAACACAACTTTTTCCGTGTCAATTAGGTCTATAAACATTATACCAGCTCGAACACTAAAAATATACGTTAAACGCATTTATACTACTTTTATAGGGCAATTAAAAGTCAAACCTCAATAATTGATAAAAGTATATAACTATACATATAAATATATACAACTAGTGCCATGTAAGCAAATACATACGACACAATCCGCAAGTACGTTTACACATTTGAGACAAGCATGAATCACTGCATATTCCAGGATATTTCTGTCCTATCTGTATACAAAGCTGTGTGTCTAGATCATCACATCCAGTTGATATAGATGCTAACAGTAATAAAACTGCGGCTAAAAATAATAATACTAGATTCAGTCACACATCACTTTCTTCTACGTTTTGGGAGTTACTTACGAAAATTTTATTGTTAGCAAATGTAAGGAAAGCGCGCGGTCAACCAGACTAGAACACTATAGGAGAATGACCAAATATGGGTTGAAACAACATTTTATATAAAATAAGAAATCGCAAAGAACAACACAAGCAAAAAATGAGTAACCCAAAGCCAAATAAAACAACATAGGTGAACTTAGATGCTCCAGACCAGTAAGCAGTGCTTTATTATCAAAAGCACTTGTCGAGTCACTGCTTATTATTGTCTCTGCAAAATGTGAATTTAAGAATAAGGAAACCTATTTATTGTTAAGAAAACAGTTTTATCGCTTTCCGGGATTGATAATCATCTACGAAGATGCCTTCTGAATAGCTGCAACAAATCACTGTTTGAAAAGCAGCTTTTTTTTCCAAAACAGCGGTAATACCTGTTTGTAGATCTCGCATAACTGCTTAAGCTGTTAAATGTCAATATTATAAGCCGTAGCTGATGGAATACTGTTACATGGTAAATAACAGTGCAGGATGCTGAGTCGTCATGCTTATCATCAGTTTACATTTGACCCATTAGAGTCTTATCAGATAAGGACCAATGCGACTTGATTAAATTGGTATCTGCAGCTTCCTAAGATATATCAAAAACGTGTTTGCATTTGTGAAAGTCAATCTAAAAATAAATTAGTGTTATTATACTTCATGCAAATCTGCAGTCGTTTTTTTAGAGTGACCATTTGTTTTTTTTACTAATTCCTACTTAAGCCACGCATATTTTTGCACCACCGTTAATTCTATGTGCTTTTCTCCCAACTGGTGATGTAAGAAAATTAACACTCGCTCAGACCGGAGATTGCCGACCCGGAAAATCGAAGTTAACGGATGGTGGAAAATTATCACCTGCTTTAGCTGAAGTTTACTGACAAGTCGTGCGTGTTTTTCCCTTTCTATGCCAATATGTCAAAGACCCTTCCACACACAAAAAAACCCATGAAAGTAGTCGATTATTATTTGGAAAAACAACTAGCAACCAAACAAGCATTTTCTATTGAACACATTTTCCAGTGCAGTACCTTTATGGTTGTCTACCTTTCTTATCTATATAATAGTCATTCAATATAATAAAAATCATACCTCCCATGAACAGTAAGGGTTGATTCTCTTATGATTGTCCGTATTGATTAATACTCGCACTACTTGGAATATGTCGTATACAATAGGCAACATTGTCGTACGAACACGAGATATAAAAAAACCTTGTCACGACAGTCCTTGACGAAAAAATATTTAACGGAGTGGAAGAAAGTTCCTGGTAAATATTCACGTTAAGATTTCTAATGCTATTTATTAGCAAAGCCGTTTATATGTTATTTTGAATTTGATAAATGGTTTCATAATATCAGTGTTCTTTTTTAATGTTACGCATTATTATACTGTTATAGTAAGTTATAAACTGCATATTCCTCTGTCTTTTAATAATGCCCCGTTGCCGCGCTATAAAATTACAAATTTACTTTTTGCATTATTGCATTTTTCGTTTCAATAAAATAGAAATAGTTTCATAAATCATAAGAATTGTATATTGCCCGATGTCATCTATCGTTATTTCATTTTAACAAACTAATAAACTCGCTACTGGCACGTTTATTATTTTGTTATTATTCAATAACTTGAGATAATATAAAACGTTATACACATTTCCACTATTGTAAAATCTATAGTCATAACACTTGGGTGATATTTTTTTCGTTATGAAATAATCTACCATAACACCTTTGTTCAAATGCAGTGTCATTGTAATAACATGGCTAATTGTTTTTCTAATGTTTAATAACGTGTGTACCTGATACAAACACGAAATTCTAATATGTTATGTTTACCTTTAGCCCATATGGGTCTTTTCAATGCTAGACATAATGTGAACTCACAATCAAATTAATCGTAACTAAAACTGGAAATGACCTGTTTAAGCCGAAAAGAGATTTATATTCAAGTCATTTAAGACGTCAATAGAATAAATTAAAGGCGAATTGTAAGTGTAAAGCCGATAGTACAAAAAAAATAGTTCGTAAACAATTATTATTAAGTTTAAGAAAACAAACATTGCAGTTCAATGGTCCATTATGTTAACATGTGCGATTAATACGTGTTTTCACTGTAAATGCTTTTGTAATAAAATGTTCATCAAGACTAGTATTGGATATTAGCGCCAAGCTACACATCAGACTTATTCATATGCGTAGAGGTTTTATCTCAATCCAAAATCTACGACTTTTTATTAATTTTAGAATGTGAAAAACCTGTACAATTGACGCAATATCTGATAATTAATCTTTTTAGCGCTAATATAAGGAATATAAATCAACATAGTCCTACCTGTTAGAATTATGTGTTTGTCCATATTGTCAGTTAATATAGATAAAAGAAGATAAGGCAGTTCATTACCACTAAATTATTGTACTTAATGACTGAAAAGCACATACAAGGATTGATATTAAGCACCATAAAATCTGCAAAACTCCGACTTACAGAATGACTTTTCATGAAAACTGTTGTGTTCTATGTACCAAAACTATTTCAAACATTATGGACCTGTGAGCAGAAAGGAATGTGTACGTGTGGAGCAACAGGCAAAATTGATACGAAGCGTATTTATTTTACAGATAATTAAAACGAACAAAGCATGTAACATTGCTTATAAAGAATGTTGTTTTCTAAGTTTCGATTGTACTTATAATCGGCACTATCATTTTTGTGTTACGATAAGAACAAATATACCCCGATAACCCACGACACAGACAAAACTAAGCCAAGTATAAAGTTCTTTGACCGGCTAACACAAGCATTAAGATGTCGTGTAGGACTTAAAAAACTCGTCATGTCAAGTCAACAATTTTCAGGACATTGCATTGGTTGTTTATACTTTAAATTTTATAAACCTAAGTTCAAAAGGTATTTCAACTTTTAAAATTTCTTGTGTTCCCACAATAATCTTCACATGTGTTATGTTACGAATATCGATCCACTATGGAAATATCAGGCTTTTCTCGATTACTTAAAATTAAAAACAAAACAATAAACTAACGCACAAGAAATAAAACACCACTTATTTATAAAGAAGTAACCATTTTTGTCTTAGTAAACATGCATACCGTAAAGCAGCACAACGTTTCAACAAATACACCTAATTATTCAGTTGTATGGTGTTTTCCACCTTTATGCATAATAAGGGTTTTTATGAATAGATAACGTTTATTTCCGGTTTTCCTTATTTAAAATCGATGTCAGTGATTACTTTACTAAATTCGCTTAGACATTTATGTGGCCTTTATTTTTATTTATTACTCGTTGTTTCATGTTGTTATGAAACTAGTCGCATAGGACTCAATATATTATATTTATATAATTTAAAGTTTTCTAACAGGGGAAAAAGGATCCTAGTGGTTTAGAGGTAACTCTCTGCTGCATCAATTATTCCGGATTAAGGGGTTCCGATTTTCAACACACCACTTTGGCCCTGACTTCACATAGACGGGAGGCATAACGGACCCTGTCCAGTCAATCAGCTGATCACGCCGAGCACCTTAACAAGCTTGTCATCATTCTTCTGATCACTTGATCAAAAGATGTGGGTCTTACTACATTACCAAAGTTGTTCAGTTTCAGGCTTTTAAGAAGGAGGTGGCTCATGGGTCAAGCAAGTAGATAGAGTTTCGAACAGTTGTTTCGTCAGTTAACTCTGACACGAAGCTTGACTTCGCTAAGAAATTCATCAATTTGATTATAGTACCCTTGAACACCTGACGTTTTGTACTGATGATACGCAGAGACCAAGCATCGTCCCTGTTGGCACTCCGTGGCGGGTGGGTGACAAGGGTGGTGAACATCATTCTTTCATCATGGCTTTAGAAACACAAACGAAAAAGGTCAAACAAAGAAAGAAATGATTTGCCCCTTGAAGAGATGATGGATAAAAATCACTGGTCCAGATTTATTGTTTTGTCAAGTAAGAATCCTAGTAAACCATTGTCTAAAGTATCTCCCTTTATTATTGAAAAAAAAATAATAAAAGGTTGTGCAGGAGATGTAAAGAATGTCACCAAAATGAAATCTGGTTGTCTCCTGATTGAATGCAAATAAAACATCAGTCCTTAAATCTCCTTAAAATGACCAAAATCGTTGATTTGGAAATGTTGGCCTCACTCAATAGGGCATTGAACTCGAGCCAAGGAATCATTAACTATCGAGACAATGACCTCGCCGAACTGACTGATCAGCAAATCTGCCGAGAATTACAGCCTCAGGGAGTAACAAAAGTTAAAAGATTTATTGCCAACAGACAGAGAGTTTATGTTAAATTGAACAGCTTTCTGTTAAGCTTCAACACTCCACTGTTCCTCAGTTAATCAAGATGGGTCTTTATAGTGTTAAGGTCACTCCCTACATACCGAACCCGGTGCGCTGCTTTAAATACCAAACGTTTGGACACGGCAAGGGACAGTGTAGAGGTACTCAGATCTGCTTTAAATGTGCGAAAAAAAGGGATGATAGCTTTACCTGCACAAACAATACCAAATGTGATAATTGTGGTTAAGCCCACATGTCCTCATCAAAAGACTGTCAACATTTTAAAAAAGAAAAAAATATTCAGAAATTGAAGACAGAAAAAAATACATTTCTGACCCTGAAGCTCGTCGTCTGTTCAGTTCGGCGATTAATTCCTATACTGCTACAACGTCATATGCCAGTGTGATTAAACGCTTCTATGCTATAACAGAGACGCAAACAATTATCCCCTGGCCTCTTGGTCAAAAGGATCCTGTTAGACTACCATTGGAAACAATCTCGGAAATCTTCAACATCTCAAACCTCTTTTTCACGCATTCCCAAAACAATTATATAACAGTTCAAATAAAATCCATTAAAAAAAATCCAAAACCAAGAAAAATAAAAATATCGACCGCAGTCCCACGCCGAAATTTATGGGGGATCCAGTCCAGGTCTACAATAGATTCGACAATGTCGACGACCTTTACGACGAGACTATTTGGGGCGACAAAATGGATACACTACCCTCAGTCGGTCATAAAGATGGGCGGAAAACCAGTATCTTCCCCATTCGATAATGGATACAATACAATGGGATAGTTGAGGTTTTAAGATCAATTTTATTGAGATCACATTAATTGTTTAAGCTTTTCTTCCTGTTGCATTTTGTCTTCTTTATACAGCACATATGTAGAAGAAGAATAAAAGTGCTGATGGCGGTTCTACTATTCTTGTAAAAGATAAAGTTTTACATAGCTCTATAGATCTGAACACTGATCTTCAGGTGGTTGTTGTTAGATACCTTTTAGACAAAACGATTACTTTATGCTCTGTGTATATCCCTCCGAATTCTTCATTAAATTTAAATCAGCTCCGGTCACCTTATATATTACTTTGGAACTTAAACGGACACAACCCTTTATGGGGCAGTACCATAATACACTACAAAGTAGGATTATTGAAGGCTTAATGAATCAGGAAGATCTGTAAGTTTTTTTGTGATGGAACCAATACATACGTACATCCTGGGGATAGTTCATATTCGGGAATTGATCTTACAATAGCAGATCATTCTCTGTTGCCAGATTTCTTATGGAAAGTCAATGACGATCTCTGTGGCAGTGATTACTTTCCTATTATATTGGAATCTTTACACTCCTCCAAACAGAGCGAGCGCTCGGTATAAATTAAACAAAGCCATTTGGCCTATATTTTGAACAACTCTGTATAGAGCGACTTAACTCGGCAACCTTTGACGCTATATCTGATCCAATTTTAAACTTCAAGGAAACAGACAAGTAAAGACATTTTAATCATATCCTGCATAAATGGTTACTGTAACTCAAAAAATGAAGGCTTAAAAATATGGTCTTCGGAAATGTTGAATGAATGGTTTAATCATTTTAATAGAATTTTGTTCCTTGGAAGCACTAAATTTAAGATTTTTTCATTTTTTTTTTCAAATTGTTTTGTGATCAACTTAGCGATCAGGGTTACAATAATTTTTTTCAGGTACTTTATTGCCTTTTATATTTGGAAATGTGTTGACCACTTTGTTTTAATGTGCGTCTTTCAAAGAGGGAAGTTTGGCACATAGAACGTAGTTTAACCCACAATTTCTATTGAAATTTCTATAGTATCATTAGAAATATTGTCTCTCATTTTATATGTTATATTGATGTTCTTTATATATACTGTAAATTCAGAAATTATTGCGTGCATTTATTATTGCGATTCGGGGACCCCCTCAAAAAATGCGAGCTCTTATTTTTGCGATCGGCTGAGGTAGCAAAACAATGTAATGACAACAAAATATTACTTAGCAATTGTAAGTTCTTTTATTTATTGTCGTCTGTAAATAATCTCTCTACACCAAACGGAATACACAACATTTCATTTTCTAAAGTGATTTACCTGTGCACTTGTCACGTGTCTTTAACAATGAGATGGTTTGTGTGTATAGTGAGGTTCAGCTTGGGTACTAAAATGGTTACATGTTTACATCAAAAAGAAATTAATTTTGTTGTGTAAAATTAATTACCGTATTGAAATTGAGTGGTTATGGTAGGGCTTTACAGATGTTTTATGTATACACGATATGTAAAATTATTTAAAAGATTAGCGTGTTACTTGTTGTTATTATTTTCTTTTAATTAAACATCACTACTATATATTATTTATATATAAAAACCACAACAAAAGGCAAAAAAAAAACCACGATAATCTTTCCGTAATAAATGTCATTTATTGACAGGTACAACAGGAAATGACTGTATAAACAGTCCTTTAAGAGCCTCAGATCATGTTCTGATTATACCGGTGTTAAAGGAGTAACTTTTTCAAAGGATAAAGGAAAGTACAAATGCGAGGTTTAATTATTGCGATCGCAGAACGATCGCATTATTCGCAATAATAAAAACATCGCAAAAATTTCTGAATTTACAGTATATATATATATATATTCAGTCATGATTATAAACTTCAAGTTGTGAAACGGGTGAGAAAAAAGGGGATAGAATTGACAGAAATACATGTGAATGATAAATTATGTGTAGCTGAAATACCTGCATAAAAAAATTGCCTACTATTGAGCCACCAATACCAATCCCTCCATTTGTAATGTATATTCCGCACGGATATATATATAAATTTGTACAGCGGGCATAGCTCAAGATTTTTGGTAGTTTTTGGGGAAAATGCGGAGTGAAAAGGAGCATAACTCATACTAACTTTGGCAGATTAGAAATCCTTGTACATGTTATATGTCTATATATTGAGTAACTACCAACCAATTATATTGAATACTGTTTTATAGTAGCTTATGATATGTGTTGCTGACAAACTTTGTGATAAATGGACAGAAAAGAGAAAAATTATCCGAGTCATAATAGATCTGTCACTATTTAGATTGTAACTTGTGGACAATAAAATTGGTAATTGTTATTTTTTGACAAATGAAAATTACAAAATATATGCAATTTTGAGTACAAGTTTTTTATGCCACAATCACGAATGTGAAAAGAGCATGTAGTATAAGTCTTGCTTAAAAAATTGTGGTCGTTTTATGTTATGGATCTTGTGTCTTCCTTGTTAAATATTAAATTTCCGTGCTCTAGCTCGAGTAATAGTTGATCGATTTTATTGAAAGCGGGATATATTTATACAAAAGTTGCTTATATAGAGGGCATTGTCATGATATCTTGACAACACAAGGGAAAGTTGTATTGACTGAAACATTGATAATGCCCGAGCCAAAGGCGAGGTCATTATCAATGTTAAAGGCAATACCACTGTCCCGAATTGCTGTCAAGTATCATGACAATGTCATCTTTATAAGCAACTATTATATTTATTTTATTGAAGAGTTAAAGAAACCATGTATTTAGACTGTATTTTGTATTTGTACCTGCTAGCTGTATGATTTGAATGTGGGCCTCATTGTATATCATTGTTTGGCATTTTGTGGCTATACACAGTTAGGTTTCTAAACTTTATGTCAGTTTTTCGTCATTTGGGTTGTACATGTACATATATTTTTTTATAAATTAAAAATAAACAGTTTAATGTTGCCTGTACGGCGTGATAATGACCTCATGTCAAATTACTGTAAAATAATTAATACCTGCTGACTTTGTTTTATCAAATTGAAACAAACAAAATTTTACTGATACATGTATGAAATAATGTACTTTATTTACTAGCGATGAAGGATGGAATTGGTTTTAGCGTTATAACTCCATTAATAGTTGACTGTGTTTAGGAACTTCAAATATTATGTCCATTTAATGCAAGATATTTTTTTTGTTCATTGTTTGATGGTGTTAAATGTCACTTTCAAGGGGAGTACCCGGAGAAAACCCGACATGCAGTAGGCAACTGGCAATCCTTGTCATTAAGAATAGCTTTTTGAATTCAATAAGGTATTTAAATAAAGTTCTGTGGTACCGCCTTTTTCATGAAAAACAACTGCTCTCAATCAGAAATCCGGGCGAACAAATCTCGGAGGTTTGAGGACATACTTTTTATACAATAAGGCATATTTACGTTGAAATAACATTTTAAATTTGTTTTATCAATAACATAGGATATTTTATAGAGTTCTTTAGTGTTCTGTGGTATAGTCGTTTTCAGTGCATACTTTATCAGTTACGACGAGTCATAATGTTGAACAAAAATGGTTATAGAGTTATGTGGTGTTCTATTCTATTATGTGGTGTTCTGTGGTAAAACGACGTATCCGCAGTAACCAACCTGCTACAAAGAAAGTCGGTTAGACTTAAGAGATTTTTATCATAGTCATGACAGTGGCTTGATTTTAAGAAATTTATTCAAGAAAGAGACAAATTTAAAAACACTAAAATTAGTAAAATTGCAAAAAAGGAAATTAAATTTAAAAATTAGCTCTACAATTGTTATATTGATGGATGTTTTTATTTCATTTGCATGGACACAAGTGCTCCTTAAAAGTTACCATGCAGATGAAGCTCATCAACATTGACACATGGTCTGTAGAGTTCAGTGGACAACATGTACCAGTCGCGGGTGTTTGGGAGCCTCCTAAGAAAAATCCCTTGTGAAATACAGAGGTGATGATTTTAGCACATTTTTAATGAAATTAATTGAACTATTTTTCCTCATTTCGACTTATATCTATCAGCTTAACCAAAATGGTAGCGTCATATTTCTCTTCAATGCTTACATTAACCGTTTTTATCAATCTAATTAAAATTAAATCTTTCACTTGCTCCCCCCTTTTTGTTATAGGTCGCTGCGTTGTAAGATCTAACAACATCGCATTACAGGTCACGTCAGGGGTCAAAATTTTTAATTTTGATCGTCCAATCAAATTTTAGTTCGAGTTGAGTGATTCGACCAATCAGATACTGGTTTGTATATCACACTAGGCTTTAGTGTCAAAATGGCGATGTCCGATGCATTTTTGCGGTCTGAAAAGTTTTACAACTATTTTAGTACTCGAGAACTCAAAGAATGATGGTGGATTGTTTAGAGAAAGAAAGGGTTGCGTTGCCTTTCTTCCTAAAGCGTTAGGGAAATTCTTTCCACTTAAATTTGTATCATTTACATTCCAATGAAGAAAAAGATCATCTTTAAGATGAACAAATCGTCATCGCGCTATTTGAGAGATGTTGGAATGCTTTTGATATTGCTTGTGGAGAATCAAGTAAACAGAAGTTCAAAACTGCGGCAGCATAGAAAGGTCAGTACGTAAATTATATACGAAAATATGAACTTTCTTCACAATAAGGAGCGAATTTTTTAACAAGAAAAAAGGGGAGGCGAATTACATACGATGAACATACAACATGTTATCAGTAAAATAGTACTAGTATATAAAACATGTAACTAACGTGGTTGGGAGATTGATAGGGGGAATTGATATTAAACATTTGACAAAAAACTATCAATAAGCTACTGGTAGACGTGAATTATTCATCATATTTCCAATTGCTCCAGTTCCATCTAATTAAAATTAAATCTTTCACTTGCTCCCCCCTTTTTGCTATGGTCGCTGCGTGTACAACGCAGCGACCTATAACAAAAAGGGGGGAGCAAGTGAAAGATTTAATTTTAATTACATTGGCTCCAGTTTTAATCGACATTCATGGCTTGGTTGAGTGTCGTAAAAAATTTAAGGTACTTTGATCACCACTAATGAAACGCCATCTCATTTGTAAAACAAAGTTGTGGATTTTTTGTTCTAAAAATTATTTCTCCAAAAAGGTGTGTGAAAATCAATGCTACAAATAAAATAGTTATATAGTTATTCAAGTCACTTAATACATGTATAAATTTACATTATCAACAATTTCATTTCAGATTTATAGATATCATTTGTGCATCACTGAGTCTAGCTGGTGACCCTGTATGGAGAAGCAATTTTCAAAAGTTCCAAGTTTCTGTTCAAATTAGATCAGTTTCACACATGATGCCAACTTGGTACATGTAAGTGGAATGTTAACATCTTGTTTTTTTTTAATCTACTAGTACAATGTATCTTGTAAATAAAAGTTTCAACTTGTATAGATCTTCATAAAGTGGATTGTTTTTTATAAGTAACCTCACCACATAGATGCATTCTTATATTTTGTATGAAAGTAATTAAAATGCAATATTAATAATCAAGAACTGAAAAGAGTGCAGTGACATGCAGTTTAAAAAAATTTGCATTTAAAATTTATTCACAATACTAAATAAGGTTTACATTTATGATGTGACAATTGTTTAGATAAATACATGTATCTTGATTTATAACAGCATAATGACAGCTTATACATTGTAAACTTGGTTCATTGGCTACATGTATGTTTAAAGGTGCTAATCAATTTGTAACTTTGAATTAAAATTATTGAACCATTTCCTGTAAAGGTATGCAGTTGACTGAATAATAGGGAATAAACGTGATACACATAAAGAATTTCTTCTTGACAGAATGTTATAGAAAAATTAAGTTCTTATTTTCTTCCAAGCGACTGCTCTAATTTTCTCATGTTTTCAATTGTTTAAACAGGGAAGAAGATGATCATAGCTGGCTTTTCTGTTCTGGTCAAAAGTGCTACATGTACTACTATTCTGCCCGTGTGGCAGATAGCTAACCAAAATATATATATACGGGGCAAATATACGACAAATCCGGGGAAAGATCGTTTATTAAAACACGTAATACACAAGTGAAGTACATGTAAAGTGAAGATGTAAAGATGAAGTGAAGATGAAGGTAAATTGCTGAAACATAAATAAAACAATAATAAGTATGAATCAGAGAAAGTTACAAATATAACGTTAGTTCAATTTAGAACCATAAAAATATACAGTCTCTAGAGTTTATAAATTAATAATAAAGGCAATCACAGTTAAACAAAGTTACTGAAAATCACATCTGGCTATTCATGTAACGAGAATCAAGGTCAAGATCCAAAAATAACGAAGCAGAAGTAAAACTTTCAGTAAACAAATCTTCAAACAAATAGTAAAACATATGAATAAACAGCTGAAAGTCTCATAAAATAATTTAAATTGTCTTACACTATACGTCGGCGAGGTTTAACTCCTAAAATAGAGATGATCCAAAAACGTGTCGGACAAGTATTTCATCACACGGAAGAGAAAGAATACGAAGGAAGCTAAAACCTGTGAGACTGTACGGAGGAGTTGCATAAAAACTTGGATGCTAAACCGATCCAAACAATAAGTAGATGTGGTTAATTGTTCAAACATAAATCTTACACGATAATTAATAATCCAAGAAGGAATAAAAATTTGTAATGTGATTACAGTACACTCCCCGCCAAATATTCTTGTGAATATTTCTCTAAATTTCTAAATGAAAAATATGAAAACGAATATATTCCAATATCCAATTAATATCACATAATCCAAAGGTCATCCAAGAATAACGCTTAACGGTATATACACATTTACAGTTCAGAAAACGATCCAACGTTTATAGTTCTGGAGTTCAATCGTTGTGTGGCTTCCAGCGTTGCCCAATGGGAAGAGTAGATCTAGCTCCATCGTTGCCACGCACGGCGTGGGAAGGAACAACGTGTTCACAGATCGGACACAGGCGGGTTACAATTGGAAATCTCAAATGTATCGAGATAAAAAAAACAGTTATATGTACACTGAATAGTCCCTAGAGGAAAGTTACAAGATGCTTTCCACCAGAAGAATCATGTCGACAATTGGTGGAGTATATTCTGCAGGTTTCGAGAAGTCCGAGTTCATCTAAGAATGGATTTAGTTTGGCAATTGCGCTTCGACGAGAAACTGGTTCCGAATGAAGAAGAAAATCGATCTCTTCGCCAAATATACGGGATTGAACTTCCCTGATAATGAATAGTTCAGCGTCCTGACGAATATCAGCCGGTGAGCACATAGATGCTGATTTGTGCCCGTGAAGTTTGCGGGCAGCAGCTTTGAGAACAGCAATGAACTGAGTCAATTTTGACCAAGATGAAAAGTCGGAAAATCGCTCCTCTCAAGTTGGTATGGAATCTACAGTAAAGGTTTTGGCGACTTTTACGACAGGTCGGATCTCTTTGTCCGTTTCGGGTTCCACAAGAGTATGTTGGGATGCATCTGTTGTCTCTGACTGAACGTTAATGAGCAATCGTTTGGGTCCCAAGAGCCAATCGCTGTCGTGTATATCAGAAGGTTGGAAAAATCTAGTTCCTGAATCGGCCGGGTTCAAGTTAGACGGCACGTAGTTCGATTCGTCGGGCTTGCTATCTTTCCGAATTTTCTCCACTCTGTTGGCGACGTAAGTGCAGAATCTACGGGTATCATTACTGATGTAGCCTAAAACTACACGACTGTCGGTATAATATTTGACTTCGTCGATAGAAAGTTGAAGATGATCAACAACACTTTGGGCTGTTAGATGCAAACTTATGCAATCGCAGATTCCCGCATTCCATCAATGCCTTCTGGGTGTCTTTCATGAGGGTAACTGCCTCTTCCGGTGTTTCGCAAGAGGTCAAACCATCGTCAGCGTAGAAGTCGTTGATAACGAAGTTCGGTACATGGCTACCGTATTTTGACTGGGATTCTAAGGCTGCTTTTCGTAGACCTAGTGTGGCTACTGTTGGTGATGGGCTATTACCGAATACATGGACACGCATACGGTACTCTATAAGTTCTTCATTTGGATTGTTGTCCTTGTACCACAGGAAACGCAGGTAATTTCGATGGTCGTCTCGAACCACGAAGCAATGAAACATGTGTTGCACATCGGCTGTTACGGCAATCTTTTCCCTCCGAAAGCGGACAAGAACCCCGAGTAAACTGTTAGTCAGGTCTGGACCTGTCAACAAAACGTTGTTCAAAGAAATTCCGTTGTATTTTGCTAAGGAATCAAAGACACCACGAATCTTATCGGGCTTTCTCGGGTGATAGACACCAAATAGTGGAAGGTACCAGCATTCCTCGTTTTCTTTTAACGGTGGAGCAACTTCCGCGTGGTTGTTGTCCAGTATGTTTCCCATGAATTGTGCTTTCTTCACGGGGTTCTTTTTTAGACTAGTGTCCAACATTTTCGCTCTCTAAACAGCTTGATCCCTATTGTTGGGTAGGCGTGGTCTTGTAGCTCGAAAAGGCAGGGGTGCAACCCAGCTTCCTGTGTCGTCTCTCACAAATTCGTCGTCCATCTGTTTCATGAACAGTTTATCATCTTGAGACATCCCTGGTTTATCATCGTCAGGTGTCCTGACAAACACATCTTGTCCTATGCTGTTGTTCTTCGGGAATTGTTCCCGTATCTCAAAGTTGTTTTCGCATGGTTTTAAAACCGTAGGTCGACCGGAAGTCGATACATATGTCCTGTTTACATTGACGTCGGTGGACGCATGTTGCTTGTCTAAGCATGTTTCACCCACTACGACCCAGCCAAGTTTGAGTCGTTGGGCGTATGGAGCTTTTAAGGGTCCAAGCTTTTGACCGTGCACGTGATGAGCTTCCGGTAGATTCCGACCAATGAGAAGCATGATACTGCAACTATCATCCAAAGGTGAGAGGTGTTTCGCTATTTCTCCTAAGTGGGGGTGTTTGTTTGCAATATCCGGTGTCGGAATCTCGTTCCTGTTGTCGGGTATGTTGTCCCATTCTATTAGGACCGGTAAAACTAATGGGTCGCTGCCATAAATTGTAGTTACAATAAAGTCCTTCCATCGCCTTCCAGAAGTCGTGATCTTTCCAGAGCAGGTGGAAAGCGTATATGTCTCGGGAACGTCCCGTACATTGAAATACTGAAAGAATGCTGGAGAGGCTAAGGACCTGTTGCTCTGGTCGTCGATTATGGCGTACATTTTCTTCGTGTATCCCGGGTGGTCCTTGTGAAACACGATAACCGGAAGTATTTTTGCACAAGATTTTCCACCATATTCTTTACATATTTCCGTGCAGGATGAGTTGACCGTGTTAACGGTAGTTGCGCTCCCTGACTCCCCGCCGTTGTTTTGTGTGGGCTTAGCCAATGAATGAGAAGCAGGTTTGTTAACGTGAAGAGCCGTGGTATGCTGTTTACTACCACACTCCTTGCATGAAACACTGACGGGACAATCCCGGCTTACATGCTTATTCGAGTCGCAGCACTTAAAACAAACTTTGTTGTCTTTCAGCAGAGTTCTGCGTTCCTCCATAGGTTTAGGACGGAATCCACGGCAGTCATTTAATGAATGTTTGGAGCAATGCAAGACGCATTTTTCAAGCCTGTCTGACAAATGATTGACGTTTGACGCATCAGTTTTGTGAACACCGGTTTTAGCCTGGGGCTTAGATGTGGACCTTGTCGAACTCCCTTTTTGAGATGAAATAACGGGTTCCGAGTCGTAGGTAAACCCTGGGTTGTTTCTGATCCTACTAATCTCCTGTATGAATGCGGAAAATTCCTTAAAGGGAGGAAATGAAGTAGAGTGCTGGTCATTTTATCTTACTGCTCTTGTTGTCCATTTTTCTTGTAGACCAAATGGCAGTTTAGACACAATAGGTCTAATTCCCGAGGAGGAATCGAAATAGGCCAACAGATTCTTAAGCTGTGATTTCTCCTTTATGTACTCGATCTCTGACAAGATATCTGACAGCTCGTAGAGACGTTTGTTGTCTTTGTTTGTGAGCTTCGGGAAATCTATTAACTTCGTTTTCGTTTTAAGGGAAGCTTCGATCATTTCCGGACAACCATATCGTTCACCAAGTCTTTGCCAAAGACGCTGTAGACCTCTGGCTGGGTTGTCGGCATTGGATGCTCGAATACTAATCGCGTGCTTCGACGATTCAGTTCCTAACCATTTGACCAGTAGGTCTAGCTGTTCCGAGTCCGAGACGTCACACTTTATCACACTTTCGAAGCTCGACTTCCAAATATGGTACGACTCAGCCCTATCATTGAAAGCACTGAGTCGGGAGAATATCAGGTCCTTTCTCAATAGAAATTTTGTGATGGCAGGCGTCGGGTCTGAACCCGTATCCTGATAACCAGATGTGGGTTGTCTTACATCTACGGGGCTTGATAGGGCGTAAAAACAGGTACATGGGTGTTCAGCCCAGATAAACCGGGAGTCTGTGTCTGGGTGACTGGAATATATCTACAATTGTTCATCGGTGTAGATGTTGCAGAAGGAAGTCCTAAATCTCCAACCCGTGAATGGTGTGAAGGTCGAGTATTAAATGCGACAGCTGTGGTCATATCTAGCTCTTCTTTAGGAGCATTTCCGGAAAGACCTAGTCCCGAGTGTGCGGGACGGGAGAAACGAGTCGTGTCTTTCGGTATGTCAGAAGGTACGTGGAAATTCACGTTTTGCATCCGATATTCCTGTTGGCTGTGACCACTGTGCTCCTGGACATAATCCTGGACCCGTTTAATCCGGTCGTCGGTGGGAACCGGAAGTGGATCGTCCAAATCTTGTTCCATGTCGTCCTCCTGTTCTAGGATCCGGGCTTCGGCTTCTAGTTCGGCAGCCTGTCGCTGTGTTTCTAGCAGAGTCATTTCCGCCTTGATTTCGGCCTTTCTACGATTAACTTTCGCTTCTTGCTTTGTCATGAGCGCCTGTTTTTCGGCAAAGGCGATTGCTGCTTTTGCCGCCTCGGCTTTGGCTCATGTTCTCTTGGCCAAACTGGATGTATTTGATCTACGAGAACTGGTCTCGCTATTTGATTCTGCATTTGGTGTTTTAACAGACTTCGCCATGCTGGTCTGTTTTAGTACCTCATGCAGGTTGGCTATAGCGGAGTCGTACATTCGCTGGCGAACGTCGACGACTGGACTTATGACATCTAAGTCTTGATTTGCCAAATTTGTTCTTTGACCCTTCACAAACACGAGGTATTCCTCGCATAGCCGGTTGTACCTTGTTTAACAACTTTTTGTTCAAGTTCCAGGCATTTTCTTTCCTCTGACGGATGGTTGTCGGTCTCCTGTAAGATTGAGTTACACATGGACCAAAGAAGTTCAATGTCTTGTGAGAGCTTGTCTCTCCTCTGGATGTACTGTTCTTCTCCTTTTTCCCTCAATGTCCGCGTTCTGGACGTGGATGACATCTGATCGTCCTCTGGATTCATTATAAGGCGATGTTGTGTTGACCCCGCGAGTCGTACAACGGTGCCCCGAAGAAGTTAACCAACCAGGTACAGTCAATTTACTATTCTGCCCGTGTGGCAGATAGCTAACCAAAATATATATATACGGGGCAAATATACGACAAATCCGAGGAAAGATCGTTTATTAAACCACGTAATACACAAGTGAAGTAAAGTGAAGATGTAAAGATGAAGTGAAGATGAAGGTAAATTGCTGAAACATAAATAAAACAATCATAAGTATGAATCAGAGAAAGTTACAAATATAACGTTAATTCAATTTAGAACCATAAAAATATACAGTCTCTAGAGTTTATAAATTATTAATAAAGGCAATCACAGTTAAACAAAGTTACTGAAAATCACATCTGGCTATACATGTAACGAGAATCAAGGTCAAGATCGAAAAATGACGAAGCGGAAGTAAAACTTTCAGTAATCACGAATCTTCAAACAAATAGTAAAACATATGAATAAACAGCTGAAAGTCTCATAAAATAATTTAAATTGTCTTACACTGTACGTCGGCGAGGTTAAACTCCTAAAATAGAGATGATCCAAAAACGTGTCGGACAAGTATTTCATCACACGGAAGAGAAAGAATACGAAGGAAGCTAAAACCTGTGAGACTGTACGGAGGAGTTGCATAAAAACTTGGATGCTAAACCGATCCAAACAATAAGTAGATGTGGTTAATTGTTCAAACATAAATCTTACACGATAATTAATAATCCAAGAAGGAATAAAAATTTGTAATGTGATTACAGTACAACTACACACAAATACTCACAAAAGAGTTAAAACAGATGAAAGAAAAAAAATTAACAGTATATTAAAATATCAGTGTCATGACTTATACACTGTTGATGGATAACAGTACCTTAAAGAATGCTATTTTTCAAAATCTATCATCTATTGCACTTCAAATGGATATAAATGTTTTATACATGTACAATGGACAGGAAGAAATTGGAATTCTTCAGTTGCTTTTATTTTATATTAAAATTATCATCTGCATCAACCGACTTTGAAATTAAAAAATATCCTGAAAACACAAACTGTTGTTTGTCAAACAATTTTATAAATGGAATGTACATCTGAACTAAAGACCTTGGAATAAAATAAAAGTGGAATGCCTGCTAAATGCAGTTGCAAAGAATGCAACATATGTTTCATCTGATTCTAATGTCGGTATGCAGTCTGATGATGATAAACGAGAGTACAACTAGTCTGGCTATAAAGATGAAGAAAACAAATCTTCAGTATTACTTGATGATCAAATACATGTAATTGTATGTACCTTTATGATTATCAACTACTATACCAAATTTTCTTGTAGAAATTAGTTTGTGTATTTGAATGGTATTTAATGCCACTTTCAGCAATTTGTCCAGTTATATAGTCACATCCAGTTTAATTGGTGGAGCAATCTGAAGTACCATGATGAAAACCATGACCTGAAGTACCATGATGAAAACCATGACCTTTTGTAAATTGAGATTAGATTTGAGCGCACCCATAATAAGACTTGAACCTGCAGCCCCAGTGTTAACAGTCATGTATCCAACTGGGATTTAACGTCAGTTTCAACAAATTTTCAATTATATCGTTTTTCCTGTTTTTATTGTCTTGCCTGTGGGGACTGGAGTCAAAACATAGGAATCTGGCGACTACATAAACACTTTATATTTTATATCTGTGTAAGCTTAAGTCCTAGGTAAATCAAATTTTGTCTAGTGGAAGCTTATGATGAGTACTACATTAAAGTTATTGGATTAGGTCAGTTCCTAAGTAACCATGACAATAAATGGTATAAAAACAAGAAAACTAGAAATCCGTGTCAAATAAGATTGGAGTTGAGCACACCCTCCCGCAGTGAAACTCAAACCCAGAACCTCAGTGGTGACAGGCACTTGATCAAAAGTAAAATGACTATGTTAATCACTCAGCCACAATAAAGGGCTCTGTAATCAAGAGAAGACCAAGACCCCTAAAGATAAGAAATGCACATATCAAAGATACTTCAGACCAGTAGGAAGAATTGCACTTGTGTATACTACTTTACCAATTGAAAGTAATGCTATGCTTCTGTCAAGTCTGGCTCTAATTACATACACCTGAATACAATTTGAAAATGAGAAAATGTGTATCGATGACATTGAGTCTGGATTAACACATATTGGTTAACGCCCTCATTTTTCTTCTCTAAGTTCACTCTAGCTAGAAAATATTTGGCAAAACACTATAAAAATTTGCCGGCGAAGAGATATCATTATGTTGTAACTGTGGTTGGGTGGACGAAAAAACGAGCCAAAAATCTGTACATGTATGTCCCCAACAGGTGTACATGATAAAATGCAAATAATGTAGACTAATACTGGATGCACTGAAGCCAGAGACTGGGGCATTTGACTACTATTGTGGAAACTCAACTAGTATAGGCATATATTTAACATTCATTTGACATATTGCACATTTTAGTAATGTACATGTTGTACGTGAATATTACAACTTTAGTTTACCTTAAACACTGTTAAAGGAGAATTAAGAATCCTTCAACATGTGCCTGCTTTTTAAGGTAGTCATTCTGGATTGGTCTTTTTGGCCTAAAATTCATTTTGTGTACATTTGTGACAAGAAATATAAAAACTTGACTCAATCAAATTATAATTAAATGTTTCCTCCATTTAGCCAAGTCAAACAGGGGTTGATTCTTGAACCTACAATTGATTATGTGGTTGACGACTACCTTAATTCACAAGTCAGCAGAAGGTTTGAGGTTTTCTGTTGGGTACTTTGGTTCCTAATAAAAACTGAAGGTCATGAATTTGATGAAAGTAGAAAAAACAAAAATTCAAATTGGAAATAAAATCACATCTTGAACACTAATTTTTTCAAATGGGAAAATTAAAAAGGATATGCCGATAGTTTTACTATAGGAAGTGGGTAAGCTACATGGTTCAGTGGAAGAAATTTCAGTAACTGAAGCAATTTCAAATGTGAAAACAAAGTTTAGTTAAGATGTTATGTTTATTCTGTCATAATTGTAAATAAACAATTAAAAATAAATAATGTCTAGAGTGATCTCTATGTCAATAAATGGGTTCCTTTAGTTTATGATGGTGTAACATTACACAAAGTAACAAGTCATATATAGGCACTGCCAAACAGATTTGGTTCAAGCAATCATAGCATTTTAATGACCATCTTGGTTTTCTTGTCAATAAATCCTTTCCACTTTTTAGGCATGTCCTTCGTATTTTTTAAAGAAATCTTCATGTCTGCGTGAAATTTGCTGTTCCTGGTTAAAATAATACGTATTTATCCAAGTTTAAACTATAATGTCATTATGAAGGCCGATATAAACCGCATGATCCAAAAGCCTTTTTTCCATCAATATCTTCGTTGGTGACAGTTAAAATTTAAATTGGAGGCTGTTAATTAGTTTTGTAACTGGGGGACATCTACCTTCATTTTTAATAATACAAAGCATTTCAGCCCGATTCCAGTGTGTAAAAATGTTTCCGTTCAATTTCACGTTCCACCTGGTCCTGGTACGGCTGGTGTATCTTCGATTTGCACGAATGAAACTCCACAAATAAAAACCACATTGTGATTTTAGTCGTATGTACAACTTTCGTAACGTTGTTTATTCAGTAGATTCCATATTTGTAAGAAAATTTGCTTCAATTTGGTTTGTTTACATCTCCGGTAACAATCTTGTTGACTTATTGTAATACATTTGGTACACTGGCGTCTAATGGAAAACCCCGATTTGCCGATGTTCCGAATGTATACCCTAAGATTGGCCAAGCTCGATTTGATTGGATAACGAAAAATCTATGCATATGACCCCTGACGTGACCTGTAATGGGATGTTGTTAGATCTACACGCAGCGACCATAGCAAAAAGGGGGGAGCAAGTGAAAGATTTAATTTTAATTAGATTGCGTTTTTATGATCTCTGCAAAGAACACAAACAACGTGCCAAATGCAAATTTATGCATTAGCAATAAACTACATGTATTAAGTTTTTAGTTTAAGGAGACCCAAGAAATTATTAAGGCAAAAGTATTTGCTTTTCAGACAAAGGCTTGATGCATAGAAGCCATACAGGAAGGCAACAAAACAGTTAGCACAGTAGCAGAGGATGTTGCTCCAGCAAAGAGACCTAATAAGCGCCTACATGCGGCTTTTGTAGAGAAGCATCGTTAAAAAGTGCAGAAGTATCATAAATGCAGCACATTGTAAACTATGACGACAGTAATTACAGTAGTAGTGAGGAGGGCATAAATGACAATTTCTTTGAATTCAATTACATGTAATTTGTATGTATTTTTTTTAAAGATCTCTGTCACAATTACAAAAATATCTAGTGTTAATATTTCTGGTCAGATTTTTAAAAATAGTATGAATGAATGTTTTAAAAACTGTATGTTGTACCCGAATCAAATGGTGTCTGCAACTAAAGCCTTTGTTTTATTTTTTTCTATTTAGATTAAATATAAAAATATAAATTCGGTTTGCCGTATTTTAATTACTAGTAATCAGATTAATGAACAGGACAGTATGTGCACATGCATGTAAGGTAAATTTTCAAACCTTTATTTCAAGTTAATTGAAAGAGCGGGGTTTGGTGCTATAAAACCTGGTTCATACTGCTTTTTTTTGGTCCATTTATTTAAATTGATATCAATTTTAACACACGACTATTTGATGTTAAAAATAGTTACAAATAGTCTGAAATATATTAATAAAACATTTTTTTACAGTTTATATTGGAATAAGTCACATTGTCGTTTGCACAATTTCTGACGTGTGGTTTATGTGTGTTAAAACAAACGAGTACACATATTTAAAGTATGTAACAATTGGAAAGCGGCAACACCCTTATTGATGTTGGTCGCCGATAAATATACTTTGACTACACTGCAAGAAAATAAACAATAATGAATGTTATGTTATGTACAGTCATTAATATTAGTGAAACATATTGAGTAAGATATAAAATAAACACAACAAAATGTGTCTCGACGGCACTGATGTCTCACTTCAACCGCATTAGTAAACACTCCTTTATTCTAAATTTACTTAAGTGTGAAATATTTGACACAGCCCTTCAAATGTTTGCCAGTTGTAATCTTCTTAGAACCGTGTACCAAGTGTCATGAATAGTTGAAGTCATCTTCATAAAAATGCTTTAACGCAAGGTAAGCTGGAACAGACAAACAGACAGTCGAACAAACGAGAAACGTTGAGATGACATACAAAACTAACAGAAAGAGGGCCTCGCTGCCTAAGTGGTAAGGTTGATATTGCTAGTCTACTCTTGATCGCGTGTATAAAAACTGACATAGATGGTTCGAGTGACATTGCGTGCAGAGTGTGCTTAATTGTAACCTTATTTATCAAGTATTATTTTCATTTACGTGCCACTGGCATTGTGAATTCTAAACCATTGTTATCTTGAGTGACACTTTATTTTATACCGAACATCGGGGAGTTTCAGAGGGCACTACGGCTTACTCTCCGAACAACGAGACTATACGATATAGCACTATACGTTGCTGACACTGAACCTAAATTGTAGGAAAACAATCAATCAATACATTATCAAAAACTAAAGTCAAGTATTCAAAAGTTTATAAACTTAATTTTGTAATGTGCTTAAGAATTGTACAGATTAGTTTCTACGAATATATCAACCTAAATATGTTTTACGAAGCCAACTTCAAACATATTTTTAAGTATATTTCTTAGATAAAGAAAGACTTCATTTTAGGCAAAAGGGATCAACAACTTGGCCACTTCCGATTTCTGTTTGGTATGCTGTGAAACGTGGGTCTATACTAGCATCACACCATCATCCTACAGATTAAAATTTGAATTCAACACACAACTTTCAGCTTACCATTAAAATCAGCAAATGCTAAAAATAAATTTAAACCTGGACGTTATTTCTAGTTCATTATTCATTTTATGTTCCCATGACATGCCATAAAACCTTGTTCAAACCCTGGTTTTTTTCTGAACTGCCTGCACCATCGCTGTATTTGCTATATGTGTGGAGGTTAGTTGTCAAATTTGCAGGTTTCTTTAATTTGCATTTGTGGATTATCTTTTTGACAGTTTTCTTGGTGTTTGGTATTTTTAAAATTAAATAAATTAACAACAAAATCCATCGACAACATCTTTATATATACCCAGGGCAATAATTTCGTATTCTACAGGTCATTAACGTAGATTACGATATATATGAATATATAATCCTAGATTATCGTAATCGTTGGTTTCATCCAGATACATTTATATTCCTGGATTTATTTGGGTTTATGTTAACACATATGACTATTTAAAAAGATTATTGGCGATTTCGGACTAATCCAGCACTTTTAAAATGAAGCCCGCTGAGTTCATACAAATCATTTTTGTCATCATCCTACTTAGCTTAAGTCCCAGAAAGGGGATAATTTAACGCACGACGCACGGATAATGCAGAGACGATATACAAACGTTGTTTGCAGGATGCACGAAACAATATATAATGAATGCGGTGAAACGATATGATTAAGAGTTTATCGTTTCTGATAGATCGTTTCGTCTACCATATAGTATATAGTAATTTATTTTACGTCTAATAAAGTCATTCCCGTCGGGATTGAAGATTTTCATAAATTTCTAATATTTAATAGGTACAAACCAGGGTATC
The DNA here is from genome assembly GCA_944474755.1 of Limnoperna fortunei. NCBI lineage: Eukaryota > Metazoa > Mollusca > Bivalvia > Mytilida > Modiolidae > Limnoperna > Limnoperna fortunei. The sequence goes on along the minus strand of OX104114.1, from coordinate 7,654,383 downwards.
GTTTCATAAAACGATCGCTAATAACGATTGTCATTAAAATTAGCGTTTGCATAACGACTGGTTAACGCTTGCTTTAACGATGGTTTCATAAAACGATTTTTATTCATACGTATCGCAGTCGTACTTTGACCTTTACGTATCACACGTAGAATGAATGTTTGGTGTAAAGTTTATCATTAGGAAACGAATACAACATGGAAACATCTATGCCTATATAGACAAAAACTCCCAGAAAACCTCACTTATTATATAGATAGAGATGAAATGTCAAATTTTGCGAATGACAGAAATCACGGTAAGTCACATGTGAAAATTATCGTTTATTTTCACTCTCGGGTTTTTTAGCGCCATAATGTAACTTGGGACTACTTTTTTCACAGACGTAGATTGTACAGGAGACCTAAATGCCATAACTAAAACGTGTGACTGTGTACTTGAGCCCTTTAAATTAATTTCCTGTTTCAATAATTGTATAACAAAGATATTGTACAGGAAGTCGTAAATGACCCATGGTGTTTTAATAAATATTGTTGTCTTTTAATGGAGAGACATTTCATACAACAAAACGGAATGAATAAAAAGTATATTTCTCATAGAAAACAAATACATTAAAAACTCATAAATGCTGTTACATTCCTGTTACCACTTGTCATAGAATTCTTTACAATAACGAATACTCAAACATATTCAGGCCTTCAGTAAATACAAATGAAATCCCCTTTTTTACATTAAAAAAAATGTTCTGCTTTCCAAAACTGCAAAAATGTCTGATTACCTTGATACATATAACTGTGCTATTGTAAGCCAAATTTTTGAGAATAAGGAATATGAATGGGAGGAAATTGAATTACCGGAATTTGTCCTCCACAGAATCTGCAGGGGCCCAGGCTTTATGAAATTCCAGATTCCAATCTATATCTTATGCTCACATTTACACTTTTCTAGAGCAGAACCAAAATATTAATACAAAACAGAAAACTCAGTCAAATGTCTCATTAATTAAAAGCTATCTTGAAAATCGAGTAGAATACAGAAACATTGGAAATCTGTCTACTAATGAGCAGTTTAGCACGTTCCTCTTGTCAGTTTAAAAGCGTGGTGGTACTGAGTACGAGCCTTCAACTTTAAAGGGTTTCATGTGTAGCATTGACCGTTATAAGAAAGAGAAGTACTCAAAATTTAGACTAAGTTCTGGATCTGAATTTGAAAAATGTGTACGTGTCCTTGACGCAAAACAACAACAACCGAAATGCATAGGGCTAGGAAACAAATCCAATGATTCTGATGAATTAACAGATGCGGATATTGACAAACTGTATGAAAATAAATTACTTGGTGTACATGTCCCCTTCCCCTGGTTAATTTATTGCACTTAACATTCAGTTTACATTTTGGTATGAGAGGCGGTAAAGAACAGAATGTTCTTAAGCTAGGGATATCAGCATTGGGAAAGATTCAACTGGTCATGAATTCCTATACCATAGAAAAGAAAGACAAACAAACACAAGGCAAAGGCAAAATCCTAATGACCTTAGAAAAGTTACAGCAATAGCCTGACGTTGATTCATCCCGCTGTCCTGTTATGATTACCACATATTTAGAAGCAAAAGGCCTGATAAAATGAACACTGATAAATCTCCTTTTTTCCTTTTTATAAATCACATTGTAAATGTGCAGCCAAAACAGAGCTTGGTTTAAGGAGCAAGCAATGGGAATAATCATATTTATGGTCTTGTTAAAGAAATGGTAAAATCCTGCCCTGATATTACTACAAATCCTAAATTGACTACTGTAAAAACTGCAAGATAAAGGTGTTGAAATGCACAAATCATGCAGATTAGTGGACGCAGGAATGTAGCGAGCATCAATAGCTATTCCCAGCTGAATGAAAATTAGCATACAAGTATCTGCAATGTTTTGAGTGACACTTCTGGTAACATATTTTATAATAAATAAATGTCAAACAAAACAGTTTCTTCTCAATCGTCAGTTTCTTTGGCACTTCAATCTCCAAAATGTCAACAAAATCTTGCTGCTGTTAATGCACAGTCATCAACTCAAATGTCAACACAAACCATAATGTCCTCCTATTTCCAAGGAACTACAAGCCATTCATGGTGGAACTTTCAATTTCATCACATACACAGGCAGTGATGAACATCATAATCCTATGGCAATGGAACCTTCAAGGAAAAAATTTCGAAGTATTTTACCGTTGAATTTCAGTGACTCTGAATCGGACTGAATCTTTCTTGACTGTATAACCAAGACTTAAGTGCGATATACCAATTTTAATTGTTTGAGTTTAGATAACACTCTATAATTTCATGAAATTGAGTTGATACAAGTAACGAATATTAAAATTGTTAAAGATCTTCTTTTAAACTTTATTTTTCAGAACATGCGATTATCTTTTGGTAAAAACTACACTGGCAATGTCATCTTTGAACAGGAACAGGATTGTCAGTTTTTCTACCAAAGGTCTGGGATTTCTCCGACTACTCCAACTTCCTCCCGCGATATAAACTTGACGCCACAGTATACCTGAAAAATGGCTGAAAGTGGCGTTAAACACAGTTATACAAACAAACAATTATACAAACAAAACAAGCCATCTCTGATTTCCAAATACAGTATAATATCTCATTTTTTGACATCTCAATTCTTTTTTTGAAATTTTTTTTTGGGGGGAGGGGGTAATAAAACTAAAGTCTAAATTTGAGAAAGAATCGATGCAAGTTATGACAAAAATTCCAAATAGAAAATGAATGTCTGCCATGCTTTTAGTTTGCAATGTTTTGCACAATTTCAACGATAACTTACCATTTCAATTTAAAATGGAATTCTCGAGGTTGAATAACATTTGGTAATGTTTACGGCTCTTATCATCTGTATTGTTTTGCTAATAACAAATAATTAGGCTCTTAACCAAATTGTCCATTTCTACACATACGTTGCGTGACTACACAATACAATCGATTACACATCAGGTCACATGTGTGTCTTTTCGATGATCAAGACACAAAAGCTAAAATAATTGTTCACTTATTGACCGGAACCTTCTAGAACAATATCATATAACATGTCATTTAGCGTGACAATATCCTTGTTTGTTATTTCAGAACGAAATATTAGTTACCTGGAGTCCGGATCCAGATAAGGACGGCCATGTTGCAGTTGGTTTTGTACTATACGATATTCATCCGCCGTTCATACAATTTAGGATTAAGCATTAAAATTTTGCGACAACAATTTTGATCTATGATAATAAATAGGATAATCAACTGGGCATCGTGAATATCCAAAATATGATCACGAGTGCCGCATAACGCATCTGATTAAACGAGTACGCGGAACGTGTCATAGAATTCTTTCCAATAACGTATACTCAAACATATTTAGGGATTCAGTAAATACAAATGAAATCCCCCTTTTTACATTAAACAAAAAGTTGTCTGCTTTCCAAAACTACAAAAATATCTGATTACCTTGAATCATATTACAGTGCTATTGTAAGCCAAACTTGGGAGAATAAGGAATATTAATTGGAGGAAATTGAATTACCGGAATTTGACTTTATACATTCCACAGAATCAGCAGGGGCCCAGGCTATATGAAATTCCAGATTCCAATCTATATCTTATGCTCACATTGACATTTTTCTACAGCAATACCAAAATATTAATACAAAACAGAAAATTCAGTCAAATGTCTCATTATTTAAAAGCTATCTTGAAAATCGAGTAGAATACAGAAACATTGAAAATCTGTCTGCTAAAGAATTAAATGAGCAATTTAGCACGTTCCTCTTGTCAGTTAAAAAGCGTGGTGGTACTGAGTACGAGCCTTCAACTTTAAAGGGTTTCATGTGTAGCATTGACCGTTATAAGAAAGAGAAGGACTCAAAATTTAGACTAAGTTCTGGATCTGAATTTGAAAAGTGTGTCATGTCCTTGACGCAAAACAAAAACAACCGAAATGCATGGGGCTAGGAAACAAATTCAATGCTTCTGATGAATTAACAGATGCGGATATTGACAAACTGTATGAAAATGAATTACTTGGTGTACATGTCCCCTTCCCCTGGTTAATTTATTGCACTTAACATTCAGTTTACATTTTGGTATGAGAGGCGGTAAAGAACAGAATGTTCTTAAGCTAGGGATATCAGCATTGGGAAAGATTCAACTGGTCATGAATTCCTATACCATAGAAAAGAAAGACAAACAAACACAAGGCAAAGGCAAAATCCTAATGACCTTAAAAAAGTTACAGCAATAGCCTGACGTTGATTCATCCCGCTGTCCTGTTATGATTACCACATATTTAGAAGCAAAAGGCCTGATAAAATGAACACTGATAAATCTCCTTTTTTCCTTTTTATAAATCACATTGTAAATGTGCAGCCAAAACAGAGCTTGGTTTAAGGAGCAAGCAATGGGAATAATCATATTTATGGTCTTGTTAAAGAAATGGTAAAATCCTGCCCTGATATTACTACAAATCGTAAATTGACTACTGTAAAAACTGCAAGATAAAGGTGTTGAAATGCACAAATCATGCAGATTAGTGGACGCAGGAATGTAGCGAGCATCAATAGCTATTCCCAGCTGAATGAAAATTAGCATACAAGTATCTGCAATGTTTTGAGTGACACTTCTGGTAACATATTTTATAATAAAAAAATGTCAAACAAAACAGTTTCTTCTCAATCGTCAGTTTCTTTGGCACTTCAATCTCCAAAATGTCAACGAAATCTTGCTGCTGTTAATGCACAGTCATCAACTCAAATGTCAACACAAACCATAATGTCCTCCTATTTCCAAGGAACTACAAGCCATTCATAGTGGAACTTTCAATTTCATCACATACACAGGCAGTGATGAACATCATAATCCTATGGCAATGGAACCTTCAAGGAAAAAATTTCAAAGTATTTTACCGTTGAATTTCAGTGACTCTGAATCGGACTGAATCTTTCTTGACTGTATAACCAAGACTTAAGTGCGATATACCAATTTTAATTGTTTGAGTTTAGATAAAACTCTATAATTTCATGAAATTAGTTGATACAAGTAACAAATATTAAAATTGTTAAAGATCTTCTTTTACACTTTATTTTTCAGAACATGCGATTATCTTTTGGTAAAAACTACACTGGCAATGTCATCTTTGAACAGTAACAGGATTGTCAGTTTTTCTACCAAAGGTCTGGGATTTCTCCGACTACTCCAACTTCCTCCCGCGATATAAACTTGACGCCACAGTATACCTGAAAAATGGCTGAAAGTGGCGTTAAACACAGTTATACAAACAAACAAGCCATCTCTGATTTCCAAATACAGTATAATATCTCATTTTTTGACATCTCAATTCTTTTTTTGAAAATTTTTTTTTGGGGGGGGAGGGGGTAATAAAACTAAAGTCTAAATTTGAGAAAGAATCGATGCAAGTTATGACAAAAATTCCAAATAGAAAATGAATGTCTGCCATGCTTTTAGTTTGCAATGTTTTGCACAATTTCAACGATAACTTACCATTTCAATTTAAAATAGAAATTCTCGAGGTTGAATTACATTTGGTGATGTTTACGGCTCTTATCATCTGTATTGTTTTGCTAATAACAAATAATTAGGCTCTTAACAAAATTGTCCATTTCTACACATACGTTGCGTGACTACACAATACAATCGATTACACATCAGGTCACATGTGTGTCTTTTCGATGATCAAGACACAAAAGCTAAAATAATTGTTCACTTATGGACCGGAACATGCTAGAACAATATCATATAACATGTCATTTAGAGTGACAATATCCTTGTTTGTTATTTCAGAACGAAATATTAGTTAGCTGGAGTCCGGATCCAGATAAGGACGGCCATGTTGCAGTTGGTTTTGTACTATACGATATTCATCCGCCGTTCATACAATTTAGGATTAAGCATTAAAATTTTACGACAACAATTTTGATCTATTATAATAAATAGGATAATCAACTGGGCATCGTGAATACCCAAAATTAATTATCCTATAATTAATAACCATAGATAATTATATGAACTTGTGTATAGAAGGAAAAACAGTAGTAAAATCTATAACATTTGTTCCTTTTTTGGTGTACATGTGTATTGAAGGAACAGAGTGCGTTTTATTGAATATGATTCAATATGGTTTTTTTTCAAATTTGTCTATTTCATTTGTTCACTGAAAACTCTAAAATGGGACATTTTTGTTCTTGTTCCAAGATAGTTTTGAGTATTTTACATCTTGACATCATTTACCTCTGTAAATTTTCCATATTACTAAGAATCGGTATTTCTTGGTAACTGTCTATGTGAAGTAACGAAACGTACCTTCTGCTTATTTTCCCACCAATTAATCCGAAAAAAACGTTTTGTCATATTTCTCTTAAAATCTAATAGTCTATAATCTTTTCTGAATATTATATTGCTCTAAGTATAAAAAGCTTTCAGTACAATAAACTACAAAGATAAATAAATACCGATATAATTTTTTAGTTAAAAGACCTTTCATTTAATAATCACATATTTTTAAAATATTACATTGAAGAGTTTATTATGTGCTTCTAGACATCAAAGTATTCGTTTTGTTTCAAAAAGACAAAAATAAGAATATAACAATCTTCTACAAGAAAAAGTAAAGTCCATAGGCCTGATATTTGTTACGTAACGGTAAGACGGTGCTAATCGTGTTTTTTGCTATGATTGTTTTGGATGAAATTTGACGAGCAAGCTTTTAGTGCAATGATTTAAATTTCAGACGTCACAAATTTCAAAACTGAATTAGATAAGTAATATTTTTTAATTTTTTAAATTTAAAATTAATCAAATACCAGAGACTGATAAGTGGATAGAAATACGTTCGTAATCCTTTGTTATAGACACCACACATTCTAAAGTCACAACCTGATAGCGTTTTCTCAGACGATGTTTGGGCCTAGCATAGAACTTAACGGGGAAAACTTAAAGTTTCGCTACATGTGTAGCAGGTGCTATGGAAACAACCCGCATTTAGCCTGATTTGGCATTTACAAAATACAGTGAATTATACTGACCGCAATACCAAACAATTCGGACTGCTGCACAATTAGCTGGCGACGATATGTTCGGTAACATGCCCGCTACGCAAATTAAAGCGCAAATCTTGTAACCCCAGTTTAACATAACGAGTGAAATACGACGAAGAAAATAAATTCTTATGTTACAATTTATTTGAGACGACAGTTGTAATCCGTTTGAGCTTTTTAGAAGATAAGGAAAACACTTTAAATGATATTACAAACTAAATACAATATTGAGCTAAACTTGACAATTATAATGACAAAATATGCCTTTATTAATATCACTTAACTTTATAATAACAAACATAGTCATACCTGTAACAATCGCTGGCTATATAAATTAGTTTCTTTGCTTTGTACACCGCGCCAAAATAAGATATGTTACTTTACCCTGTACTTAAGCAGCTGCTCGTAGGTCAATTTTTTCTGATTCGGCCTTGAATGCCCTCTATATACAATTTTGATTATTTATATTATTGGATTGTTGTATTTTAAGAAGATCGAATTAACAAAATTAGTAATATTGTAAGAAAATACATGCAGTATGAAATGTTAATTGAAATGCTTCTTACTTATTAGACAAACACGCGGATGTGACAGAAAACACCACCACTTACTATGGCGATTTTTTCACATTCAGAAACATTTTTCGTTTTAGAAGTTCGTTGTTTCTACAGAACAAAATAAGAAAAAAATCGAAAAAATTGTGCATTTAACAGTTTTTAGATCAGTTTTCTTTCTTTAAAAATGAATATGTGAAATATAATTTTCGTTGACGTTTGATGACCTGCTCAGCAAGGAATAGGTTATCTTTTATTTGTTACTACAAAAGGCATAAATATGCTTAAATATTTGCCCTCTATTTTCAATGTGTATATTAAATATAAGTAAGAAATATATTTTTTTACTAACTGATATGAACGGGAGAATATGGCAGATCCGAGTGTACGGAATGAATGAGATAACCGTTGACGTTTCAAAAGTTGACATTCACGGCGTGGTCAAACTTTGCAAGGGTATTAAAGAGCATGATATTGCAAGACCGAAAGGAAAGCTTGATTTACTGATAGAGACAGACTGTTGTGTTCTGTTACCGGCAAAGATTGAACAGATAAAAAAAAAACTTCAGTTGATGAAGAACCAGTTTGGTTATTGCTAAAAGGAAGCCATGCTGTGCTATGATAAGACAATCAAACTCCGCTAATCATCATGTAGCAAGAATACATCATGCTTCAATACAACATCATGAAACTTTCAGTTTATATTTAGTCAATTGTAATGGACTGAAAGATAGAGTAGATCACTTCTTTGAAATTAAAAGCGTAGAAGCGCATTGTAGCCCGAAGTGTGGCAGCTGTGACGTGGCAAGTGTCCAACTAGGAATGACAATTTTACAATAGCAGAGGAACGCAAGTTAAGCTTGATAAGAAATGGATTACATTATGACAAAGTGGGCAAATGTTGGATTGTTTCATATCGATGGATACGAGAACCGTTGGAAATGCCGGAACGCACGACATCATTGTTTATAAAAATCAGATATTGATACTTTTTAAGGGGTTAAAGCCAGATATATTTCATGAGATTTAGTTTTATTTGTTTGTTTGTGTTTTCGAGGTTGAAACATAATAATAGTTCATAACCTGACGAATAATGATTGTTCAAATAATACACTTCGTCATTGTTTGATTTCGACAAAGACATACGGACTTTGGTCTTAAAAATACTAAATGTCAATTTACATTTCGTCAAAAAATCTTCCGAATCGTAGATATAACTTACTAAATATACTGAATAATCTGCGTATTACAAAGTCTATTTATTCTGAAAATAATAATTTCATTGTTAAAGGAAACCGATTTTTTCTTTTCCCAAAGTAGTGAGATTAAACCATGACAGACATATATACAATTTAAATGGTCCTTGCTAATAACGATGTTTTAGATTTAATTTAAACCATTAAAATAAGCTTTTATAGCACAACCATTATAAAAATTTAGAGCGATCATTTTTATAATATTGAGCTTAAACAATTTTGTCGTACACTAAAAGAACACATTATAATGAATGTAGACATTGAACTCGTGGTTACTTTTAAATATCTACTACGTCAAACGCAAGTTACAAACACTCGATAAAAACTCTTGAGAACCGTTTGCCTCTGTTTACGTAGTGATCACTATCTACGAAAAGCTACTTTTGTGATTTATGGTAACACATGTATATTGTCAATCACTTCTTGTAAATGAGAATGTATTACTACGTTATTGAAGATTTAGCAGATAAGTTCTTTTTCCGTGACATTTTTCTCTTATTTTTCTTACAAAAGTATACTATGCGTCGTACTTGTACCTCGCACATTGCCTAGACGTTATTAATACTAGCTAGTGTCAACATTTACCTTCACGTAATGGTTTCGTTATGTATTATGTTTCAGCTATTGGTGTATTTTCAGTTTTATTTATGCTCATCTTAGGGTTGATGTTTTTTTAATTATTGGTAATGATGTTTAAGCATGCTAAATAAAAAATAAGTCATTTAAATCATGCAGTCTGCTGGTGTGAGTAACAAATGGATATACATTCTTTAGCATGTCCATCTGTTTCACTAATGCATTTCTTTGTTATTATTTATGTGGTAACATTGGCAGACAACTAAGTCCCGCTAGCAACCAAGGTTACAAGACAAAAGTGCGACTCATTCGCGCATTTAAAACGTTTTACCATAGATATCATTTCCTGTCATCTCGCGTGAAATAAGATTGCAGATAGTTTGTCTATTTTATTTTCAGTACATAAAGGTTGTAATGCGATGAATATTTGATGAAACCATTACTAATAGTGGTGTTTGATACCCAACCATGTTCATTACACACCAATTTACACACTACAGCTATAGAAGCAAGACTATTTTTTGTTGTTGGTTCTATAAGTTCTTTCTTGGATTTTGAATTTATTTTTTGACAGTTTCGTTGGTGTTCGCTTTTTTGTAATTTCATTCATTTAACATCAGTAGCAAATGTTCGAATACTAGAAATCATCGTTCGGGACGATTTTACACAATAACATTATTCAAATGTTTTCCCACTATACAATACCATATTGCGTTTAGCAACAGACTACTTGCACTCGAATGGGAACTAATTAGGGTCCTTCTTGGCCTATTTGTTTCGATTTGTTTTTGTAGGACCCTGTGCAGACATGCCCTTGTAGACGAAACTCTCTAAATGCATCCACCGAGAATGAACAGATATATTAACCACGATATCATGGTACACTGTTGAGTTTAAAATTAAAAACACTTCTGATACACCCAGTAAAGGACTAAACCTTTTCGGAGTAATTCGATGTATGTTTTTAGTTTTTAATCAGTCACTGCTTCTTTGTTCCGAATGCACAAAGTATGTTTTTATTATATATGGAAAATTACTGTATATTATGCTATTTGGGTTTTTTAATAGATGTTTGTCTCTACACGTACAATAATTTCTAATCGATTATTGACTATATTAGATTAATGTTCCATTAAGAGTAGCAGGAGTAATAGGTTACAGATATACGCATTGTCAACATCATATTAACATATATTTATACAAAGCAAGCACAACGTTTTTCGTCAGTAACAAGAAAGTAAAAAGATTTTTCATGTTTTTTTTTCACAGACTGGCGTGAGTGTAAATTTGTACGTATAAATGTCAGTGTTAGCTGTTTGCGGTCTGTATTCTAATATTAAGGACAACGACGGCGTGCAAAGGACGCTAAACTTTAAGCAACACTCGATACCTATGGTAAGGGTACACAGGTTTTTGATACTTGCGTAAAGTATTGTGAAGTCAACTCCAGGTATATCCTCACACAGATCAACAAAATAAATAAGAACATCGGCCTTTCATCGTATAATCAATCTAGCCTAAACCTCTCTACTACAAAATTCTTCTATTAAGCAAAATATTGAAACTGTTTTGATTAACAGGTCACTAAATTTTACAAGCAAAATTTCAAACACACACACACACACAGTATTTTATGACAATATTGTATTTATAAAAGAGGAGTTGTGTATGTTGAGCTAGGCATCGAACATATTCTGTTGAACAATATCTGACAACCTTTAACTGGAACTAAACAGTTTTGCTAATGAGCCAGAAACTGTAAATGTTGAACGAAAACATTTTAAATATTCAACCAAAAACTACAAACAAGGAACTGCAAGTTATTAACTTGAATGTTTAACTACATCCTGCAAGTGTGTGTTATTAACAAAACTCTAATACAACATTTAAATAGATACAAACAAATCAATGCAATCTGACCTCGCCTGTAAAAATCATAAATACTAGTATATCAACAAATAATTACTATATATTTAATTTATAAATTAATTGTGTCTGAGTTTTGTTTGTATATGTTTATCTATATCCTGATTATCCCTTGACATTCGGCTTTTTAGTTCTGTCGGTTTCTGTGCTATTAATTAAACACTATTAATGTACGTTAATTGAAACTATTTTCCACAAGACAGATGAAGAAAAACGTGTATCTAAGGCATAGAAATACCATCTATCGTAATGTACAACACTTATCTTCTTTTTTATCCTCATAATGGTATCTTTTTTAGGTAGGAATTTTTAAAAAAATATTAGGGATAAGGAAACAAAAAATGTTCAGCAAGTATACAATAAAAAATAATTAAACAAATAATATAAAACTACTTTTTCTGTTCTTTCCTTTGCCAACTGTACCTATTACTTTCACTTTTGCTTTAATGTCATTTGGTTATATGCCTTGATTTAAGATGCAACAGGTCGTTCAATCAAAGCAAAAAACTAGGTTTTTACTTTATAAGCTCGTATGCTGAAAAAAAGTGTTGATGGTCATGGTATAAACAAACAAACCGTTGTCGAATGTAGATTATGACTTGGTACTTGTGTCAGTACCTCACATTTGTTTAGCATTTAGTTATTTTTGTGATAAATAGGTGATACTTAATACAAATAGGAATAACATATAACGCCTAAGGTTTATGGACAACATTGCTTTACAGGTTCGGCATCTACATGTAAGTAAATTCCATTCAGGTGTTTCATATCTCTTTAAAACTTCATGAATTTTGTATTTGTCATTTAGCATACATAACAAGTATTTAAATTTAACGATATATGTGAGCCTTGTGTATAGGATATGTTGATATTATTAAAAATATAAATCGCCAAGAAAGTAGTTGGTACTGCAAATATAAATCAAGTTATTTCATAGGCACTTACATTCTATTCTAAATGAGTAAAACACTAGTTGATTATTACGAGTGAAGGTGGATGTTGTCGTTGAAATCGTTGTCGTTTGTCATGTCATGTGGCAGCCATTCTAATAAAAAATTAAATCTTTACTTGATCCCCCTTTTGTTATTGGTCGCTGCGTTGTAGGATCTAACGAAATCCTATTACAGGTCACGTCAGTGGTCAAAATTTTCAATTTTGATCGTCTAATGAAATTTCTGTTCAGATTGAGTGATTCCACCAATCAAATACTGGTTTGCATATCACACCAGTCTTTTCTGTCAATGACCATGTCCGATGCATTTTGTCGGTCCGAAAAGTTTAAAAACTATTTCAGTACACGAGAGCTCAAAGAATGATTTTGGATTGTTTAGAGAAGCAAAAGATTGCGTTGCCGTTCTTCCTAAAGCGTTGTGGAAATCCTTTCCACTTCAAATTGTATCATTTATATTCCAATGAAGAAAACGATGAACAAATCGGCATCGCGCTATTTAATTGGGAGATGTTGGTCTGCTTTTGATATTGCTTATAGAGAATCAAGTTAACAGATGTTCACAATTTAACGACAGCATACAAAGGTGCAGCTTGTAAACTTGGTTCATCGACAGGTCCCAATCAATTTGTAATTTTGAATTACAAAGATTGAGCCGTTTCCTCTAAAAGTATTCAGTTGACAGAATAATAGGGAATAAACTTGCTACACATAACCAATTTCTACTTTACGGAATGTTATACGAAATTTAAGTTTTTTTCATGTTTTCAATTGTTTAAACAGGGAAGAAGATCAAAATCAATCATCCATTGCACTTCAAAGTGATATACATGTTAAATGGACGGATAGGAATAAATTGGAATTCTTCAGTTGTTTTTATTTTATAATGCGATAATCATCTGCGTCAACAGTGTTTGAAGTTAAAAAATATCCCTGAAACAAAAACTTGGAATTATCGACTTTAATCTTGGAAATTACAACTTTATTCTTGGAATTATCAACTTTAGTCTTGGAAATTCCAGCTTTATTATTGGAATTATCAACTTTAATCTGGGAACTTCCAACTTTAACCTTTAAATTATCAACTTAATAATACTTATCAATCAACTTACAAAATATTGTTATTTTAGGACATTTTATGTGACATTTGTATAAGGATTTAAAATTATTAATCAATAAAAGTGTCTAAGTTCCTCTGTAAAGCTATTAAAAAGAAAAACAGTTTTAAAAATATTATAGAATTTAATTAATATTGCATGACTTTTGGTTTTTGAAGATAAACAAAAAATGTTAATATGAGCAAAGAATAGTTTTCTTATACTTTATTTTAGAAAGAAATGAATAGTTGGGATGGTAACATCATAGACAAAGGTGACACCACAGACTAAAAACGTAACACCAACAAATAACAGGGAGGAATTATTATTTTTTTATTCCAGAAGTAAGGTCGAAATTACCGAGATTAAACTTGGAATTTCCTAGATTAAAGTTGATTATTAAAAGAATAAAGTTAAAATTTCCAAGTGTAAAGTTGGAATTTCCAAGATTAAAGTCGACAAATCAAAAAATAAAAAAAAGGTCGCCCTAATACGCTTCCGTATGTATGATAGTTTTCTGACAGACAATTTTATAAAAGCAGTGTACATCTGAACTAAAGACCTTGGAATAAAAGGAAGGTTGAATTCCGGCTAAATGCAGTTGCAAAGAATGCAACATATGTTTCATCTAATTCTATTGTCGGTATAAAGTCTGATGATGATCAATGAGAATACAACCTGCGTGGCTATTAAGATGAAAACAAACAAATCTTCAGTATTACTTGATGGTCAATAATAAAATACTTCATTACTTGTATGGATTGTTTATTGTTTACTTATACATATGTATTCAGAAAATTATTTCAGTGATAAACAAAAGTACAGCAAAAACATTAAATAAACATAGAATTCAACCATAGACCAATTATAGGTACCAAGCAAAAAATTTCATCAAATACATGTACATGTATGTACCTTTATGATTATCAACTACAATACTAAATTTATTTATAGAAATAAGTTTGTTTATTTGAATGGTATTTAATGCGACTTTCAGAAATTTTTCAGTAATATAGTCACATCCAGTTTTATTGGTGGAACAATCTAAAGTACCATGGTTAAAACCCTGACCTTCTGTAGGAAGACTAGCAATCCTTGTAAATTGAGATTGGATTTGATAACACCTTGCCCATAATGAGACTCCAACCCGCAACCTCAGTGTTAACAGTCATGTAACCAAATTTTCAATTATATCGGTTTCCAGTTTTTATTGTGTTGCCTGTGGGGACTGGAGTCGAAATATAGGAATCTGGCAACTTTTAAAGCCATAAGTAAATCAAATTTGGTCATGTGAAAGCTTATGATAAGTACTTGTCAGTCAGTTACCGGACTTAGACCTCAATTTTATGGTCCAGTGACTACATTTAAGTTATTGGATTAGGAGAGATCCTAAGTAACCATGACACTAATTGGTATAAAGGTAGGAAAACTAGAAATCCTTGTCAGTTAAGATTGGAGTTGAGCACACCCCTACCGCAGTGAAACTTAAACCCAGAACCTCAGTGTTGACAGGCACTTGATAAATAGTAAGATGACTATGTTAATCACTCAGCCACAAAGAGCTCTGTAATCAAGAGAAGACCAAGCCCCTTAACAATAAGAAATGCACATAACAAAGATACTCCAGACCAGTAGGAGGAATTGCACTTATGTATACTATTTTAAACCAATACAACTTGAAAGTCATTACTTTTGTTATGTCGGGCTCTAATTACATACACCTGAATACAATTTGAAAATGAGAAAATGTGTCTCGATGAAATTAAAGGCTGCCTTAACACTTATTGGTAAACACACCACTTTTTGTACGATCACTCAAGCCACTTGGTACATCACTACAACATCTGGCCAGTGAAGAGATATCATTATGTTGTAACTGTGTGCCAAGTTTCATAAAGACCTGATCTTCCTTAAAATGTTTTAGTAAACCCGAGATTGGGTGGAGGAAAACACGAACCAAAAATCTTTGTCCCCAACGGGAACGAAATACATTTTACTCATTTAAACGATATAATTGCAAATAAATTAATGTAGACTAAAACGGGATGCGCTGAAGCTAGAAACTGGGGCATTGGACCTCCATTGTGGAAACTAAACTAGTATAGGCATATTATAATAGTATATTTAACATTCATTTGACATATTTCACATTTTAGTAATGTACATGTTGTTAACATGTTGTATACGAATATACAACTTTAGTTTACCTTAAAGGAGAATTAAGAATCATTCCACCTGTGCCTGCGTAAGGTAGTTATTTTGGATTGGTCTTTGTGGCCTATAATTCCTGTTGTGTACATTTGTATTAAGAAATATGAAAACTTTACTCAATCAAATTAAAATTAAATATTCCCTACTTTTTACACTTTAGCACCAAAAAAATTTAGTGAAAAGCGGGTTGACTCTTGAATGTATTTATCACTTACTATTAATTACGTGGTTGACTACACCCTTAATTCCTTAAGGTCGGGGGTACTCTCCGGGTACTCCGGCTTCCTATCCAAATTAAAATTTGCTGAAAAATTGCTGAAAGTGGCGTTAAACATTAAAACAAACAAACAAACAACATTAATTCATTTGGCAGCAAAAGATTTGGGGTACTCTGGCTCCTAATAATAAAAACTGAAGATCATGAATTTGATGAAAGTAGCAAAATACTAATAATATTTCATATTGGACATACCCTACTATGAATTTGAAATCAAATCACATCTGGAATACTATTTTCTTAGTTTAGTTTTAGTTTTACTATAGGAAGTGTAAGCCACATAGTTCAGTGGAAGAAATTTCAGTAACTGATGCAATTTCAAATATGTTCTTCATATTTTTGAAAGACATCTTCATGTCTGTGCATGATATTTGATGTTCCTGTTTAAAATAATACTTATTTATTTAAGTATAAAATATAATCAAGGCCGATATAATTCGCATGATCCAAAAGCCTTTTTTTATTACTTTCTTCTTTGGTGACGGTTTAAATTTACATGGGAGGCTTTTAAACTTGGTTATACTGTAGGAGTTAATTTTTTTTTAATTACGAACGTTTTATATTTCTGTTGACGTTAAAGTGATAGTGTCTACGATTTTGATTAAAAAAATGAAACTGTAATTTTAGTCTTATACTTCTTCTAAAAGGTTATAAAATTCAAATCTCTGGTTAAAAAGTAATATTAAAACTGTCTTTTTATGTAAAAATACAGTTTTGTAATCAAAATCAAATTTTGTCTGGTAGACAATAATTCCATCGGAAACCCGCCTACATTCACATCACATTTGTTCGGCCGGTTTACCGCACATGCGTAGTTGCAGACTTGAATGTAAACATTGTCGCACGTGCAGCAAAATGCAAGTGGGAGAAAGATAATTTTGACCGATTCAACATGAAAGAGAAAAAGACAGGAAGTGCTTGCCAAATATCATTAAGGAAGGATAAATATTGGAAGTGAAATCAATCGTTGGAATAAAATTAAGAGCGTTCTTCGAGTCGACAGTCATGCTGAAGTTGTCAAAATTGTTGTTGGATGGGTACAGTTGGGTGCAGTCCTAACATAACATGCTAGTTAACTTGAAAAGCAGAGATTCTGACTGCTTTAAGTTAACTTCGAGCAGAGAATTTGACTGGTTTGAGCAGAGATTTTGACAACCCAAGTTAACTTGGGCTGTTCTTTTGACAATTTTTTTATGCAATATATTTCTGTCCATTTGACAATTTTTTGACAATTTCTGTCCACTGGACATTTTTGTTCTTTTGACAATTTTTGTCCACTGGACTTTTTTTTTCTTTTGACAATTTCTGTCCTCTGGACAATTTTTTTTCTCTTGACAATTTTGTCACGTGACAAGTTTGTCAACAGGACATTTTTTGTTCTGACAATTTTGTCACGTGACAATTTTATCCACTGGACATTTTTTATTTTGGAAATTTATGTCCACTTTGTCAACTTGATAACCTTTCGACTGCACTTTAAAACACTTTTAACTTTTACCTTTTTAATGTTTTTTTGACAATTTTTTTTACGAAAGACCGACTGGTTGTACCGTACGTCCATTTATCTGCGCGTTGTCGGAATGAAAAGTATACGAAAGATGAAAATCAAATCCTTTGTCGTTTATTAAAATCCTACTACCAAAAAAACAATCGATAAAATACAAAATTAGTTAATGAAAGAATTTTATATTGAAGATTTGTTTGCTATTTACGTGTTTCTGGAGGATATCATAATTTATCAACAAAAATGTATTAAATCTTACGGCTCTGAAACATATTACTTATTGCGCCGTTGTTTCCTTTAATTAAATATTAATGTATAGTCCAATAAAGTGAGACATATCTTTGTTATATAAATATCTATCAATCAAGCAATTCTTCGATATCATAATATAAATTACAACTCTTGAACTTAGCAATCATTCAAAATATAAATTAAGTCTACATGTATCCAATTGAAAGTACATTGCAATATCCAAAATGTGGGATAATAATAAAAAAGGTTAGTATTTTAACCACTAAATCTTATTAAAGTACACAACAATTAAACAATGTAAAATATCTTATATTTACAATGGTAAAACCCACATTTTGGTTGCATCTTTTGGGTATCAGGAATAATTTTATATGTAAAATATGGTTTTAATTCCATCACTAATATCCCCAGAGTGATTTTATACATAAAAGTATGGTTTTTACTTTTATAGCTCAGGTCTAAGGATTGATATTATATGTAAAATATAGTTTTTTTTCCCATCACTATGGTCGCAGGAATGATTTTATATGTGAAATATGGTTTTTAATTGCATCGGTAAAGTCTCGAGATTGATTTTATATGTTAAATATGGATTTTAATTGCATCGCTTAGGTCTCCAGAGTGATTTTATATGTGAGATATTGTTTTTTATGGCATTACCAAGGCTTCAGGAATGATTTTATATATGAAATATGGTTTCTAGTTGCATTGCTTAAGTCACGAGATTGATTTTATATGTTAAATATGGATTTTAATTGCATAGCTTAGGTCACCAGAGTAATTTTATATGTGAGATATTGTTTTTTATGGCATAACCAAGGCTACAGGAATGATTTTATATGTGAAATATGGTTTCTAGTTGCATTGCTAAAGTGTCGAGATTTATTTTATATGTAAAATATGGATTTTAATTGCATCTCTTATGTCTCCAGAGTGATTTTATATGTGAGATATTGTTTTTTATGGCATTACCAAGGCTTCAGGAATGATTTTATATGTGAAATATGGTTTCTAGTTGCATTGCTTAAGTGTCGAGATTGATTTTATATGTTAAATATGGATTTTAATTGCATCTCTTAGGTCTCCAGAGTGATTTTATATGTGAAATATTGTTTTTTATGGCATAACCAAGGCTTCAGGATTGATTTTATATGTGAAATATGGTTTCTAGTTGCATTGCTAAAGTCTCGAGATTGATTTTATATGTTAAATATGGATTTTAATTGCATCACTAAGGTCTCCATAGTGATTTTATTTGTGACATATGATTTTTGATTACATTGCTAAAGTCTTATTATTGATTTTATTTGTTAAATATATTTTTAATTGTATTGCCAAGGTTTCACGATTGATTTATATGCAGAATATGGTTTTAATTCCATCAATATGGTCTCAGGATTGATTTTATATGTAAAATATGGTTTGGAATCGCATGGCTAAGGTCTCCATAGTGACATTATATGTGAAATAGAGTTTTTAATTTCATTGCTTCAGTGTCATTAGTGATTTTGTGTGTTAAATATGGTTTTTAATTGCATCACTTAGGTCTCCAGAGTGATTTTATATGTGAAATATGGTTTTTGATTACATTGCTTCAGTCTCATTAGAGATTTAATATGTTAAATATAGATATTTATTGTATTTTAAAAGTTTCAGGATTGATTTTATATGTGAAATATGGTTTTTTTAATTCCATCACCATGATCACTAAGGTGTCAGGATTGATTTTATAAGTTGAATATTTTGTTTTTATGGTATTGCAAAGGTTTCAGGGTTGAATTTATATGCAAAATATGGTTTTTAATTGCATGGCTAAGGTCTTTAGAGTAACTTTATATGTGAAATATAGTTTTTAATTGCATAGCTTTAGTTTCTTTAGTGATTTTATATCTAAAATATTCTTTTTAATCACATGGCTAAGGCCTCCAGAGTAACTTTATATGTGGAATATGGTTTAAATTGCATTGCTATAGTCTCCTGATTGATTTTATATGTTAAATATAGTTTATATTTGCATTATAAATGTCTCACGATTAATTTCATATGTGAAATATTGTTCTTAATTATATTGCTATGGGATCAGGATTGATTTGATATGTGAAATAGGGTTTTCAATTGCATCGCTTAAGTATTTGGAGTGATTTTGTATGAGAAATATGTTTTATAATTGCATTGCAAAAGTTTCTAGAGTGATATAATGTATTTAATATGGTTGTAATTTATATTTCTATTTTCTCAGGAGTGATTTGATAAGAAAAATGGTTTTAATTTGGGATTTTATGGGTGATTTGTTTTAAATTGTGGATTTGAGGTTAAAACGCATATCCTAGGATGCAGGCAGCCAAGATTTGAAAACTAATTAATATTATTTAGTGTGAAATTAAAAGTGAAATGTAAATATTAATAATAGATTTAATGATACCGACGTACAGGTGAGTTGTAACAGTATATATTATTAAATAAAAATATTACAGTTAGGATTTATACTTATTTTTATTCAACTACACAAAAAATATGATTGCTCAATCATAATAACAATAACACAATAATAATAGAAATGTAGGGAGAGCTACAGTCTAAATATGTAACCACAACGGCTTGCTTTTCATTTACCGAAACGCGGACGGGAAAGAAATCGCGTTCTTTAAAATAGACTGCCGTAGATTTTGTTAACTAATTTTTGGTGAACGTCTAATTGACAATTTGTAACGAAATGATTAAATAAAGCACATATTTTGACTTTTTGTACAAAGGGACATTTTGTGACTTGAAAATTGAAAAGCAGAGATTTTGTCCACTGGACATTTATGTCACGTGACTATTGAAAAGCAGAGATTTTGACAATTTTTGTCCACTGGACATTTTGGTCACGTGACAATTGAAAAGCAGAGATTTTGACAATTTTTGTCCACTGGACATTTTTGTCACGTGACATTTGAAAGCAGAGATTTTGACCGTTTTTGTCAATTTGACAAAAGCAGAGATTTGGACCGTTTTTGTCCACTTGACAAAATCAGAGAATTTGACAATATTTAAAGCAGAGATTTGGACAAAATTTTGTCCCGTCAAAGCGGTCAAATTGACTGGTTTTTGGTCAAAAAGCAGAGATTTTTTTTCTCAAAAGCAGAGATTTTGACCAGAGATTTGGACTGGTTCAAGTTAACTTTATGTTATGTTAGGACTGCACCTAACTGTATGTGTGTAAAACGATTAAAATAACTGTAAATTACATATAGAATTGAAGAGATTTGTAATATATGTATATCGTTCAGCTACTTCTATCTGGAAGTGTCTCTTTTGATAAATGCGCTTTTCACAACGCGATTCGTTCTGTTTACTGTAAAATAAATATCGGTATTTATGGGGTCTCCGAAGGGGAAAATTTTCCCACAATATGAATGAAATTTTTATTTTATCGTTTTCTGCAAGTTGAAATTAAATTATTTATTATCTGTTGTAGGTAATTTATGTTACTGTCAGTTACAGAAATTAGTTACCAACGAAATATTTTATCTGTTTGTAAAATGTATGTGATTACCTCGTCATCCATTTGTATGTACACCGCCAATCAGATAAATCGGCAATTATCGGAAACTAGGACCCGATGCATAATTAATTAGTTGTTATGGAAAGACTAGCGATGTTTTTTAATGTTTATTTAATATTTATATGTTTAATTTTTAACATTTTAGCGTTTTTACCTACTAATTATGACATTATAAATCAATTTCAACAACTAAAACCGCTACTATAAAATTTTCAAAATCGTAGACACTATCACTTTAAAATATCGTTCTGAAACACACAGTTGATAGCAAACTAAGAAAGAACAGGTAAACAATACGTTTAGTAACGACAAAGATAAAAGAGCTCTGACATAATAATTATGAGCTATATTTGTGTTGTATGTGTATCTACCTGTATTCTTTATCTTCGATCTTCATGTTTCGAATATTTAATTTCCTTTGATGTAATAATAGGTATTATTATATAGTAATATTTTTCCCCATTGTATTTCATATAGCAATAAAGTGCAGTATATTTTCATATTTTACACTGAATCTCGGTCTTTTATGTAATTTCCGGGAAAAGTACAGATGTGTTCCGAACATCGGCTTTTATATTTTACTGTTTTTGGTAAACAAACATGGCCGAAAATGACATAGAGGGGAAAATTAGAATTCGATTGTAGATAAAAGTAAATTTCATAGAGCCAACGTGGGATTTAAATATCGGGTACGCAAGCGGCTCGACAGTTTCAAAGCAGGAATTAATGCTAGTACACTCGAATTTTGGCGATGAAAGTGTGTCGCTTTAACGGACGTAAATTTCGCTGAAATGCATTTTATTTTATAGTTTAGGAGTCATTTGGTTAGAGCAATAAATGCAAGATATTTAAAAGTAATTTAGCCTTGTGAGCATTGTTTAAATTGCCGAATGAAGGGTAATCGCCGAATTTGGAGTATGGACGAAATTCGAGCGTGTGGCCATATATTCGCAACAATAAGGAGCAACAAATAAAAACACAAAATTGAAAAAAAACTCCGTTTTTTATTATATGTAAATCTACATCAAAATATATATCTGTAATTTTGACCACGTGAAAATATGATAATATTGGACTTAGTAAAATATTACAAAATAGCAAGATAATGAATATTCACTTAAAAGCACAAAAAAATTATTACTATATAATAAAAGGGTTATTGCATGAATATTGGTAAATATTGTCCCTCGCAAGATGCTATATTGCACTCGCAAGCTCGTGCAATATAACACTTGCTTGGGACAATATTTCCCAATATTCATGCAATAACCCTATAATACTTAATTACTAAGTATGATAGTTTATTTTTAAAATGATAACTGGCCGCGATATCGGTCTTTTACATATATGAAAACACATTCTGACAAATTTATAATAACCAATCATTTGCAGATATTAATATTGAACAAGATTAAATACTTCATTTTTTAACTGAATAATTATTTCATAGGAAAAGTAAATACACGAGTTAATATATTGTCAATACCGAGTTTATTCCGGTTGATTATATTATTTAAAGAAAACAAGAAAATCCACAACTAAATATATTTACATATAACACAATTACAGTATATAAAATTAAAATACTCCCCCCCCCGAATTGTAATAATACAATAATAAGCGTCTAAATGTCTTATTTGTTCGTTTCATAGATCAGTTAACACCAAGTCCAGTTTGCGCTGTTGAAATACAAAACACCAATTCTCCGTCTAAGTGACTTCTTATCCTTTGTCGTCTTAACGCACCATTTATGCCGTTGTCTTGCGACTTAAACCCCGTATTCCATGCGACTATGTACGTGCTCTGTCGTCCACCTATGCTTTGACCTGATAAAAAAGTACACAATTATAAATACTATAATATGCTAGAGTACGCACAGTACAATTCTATCAACTCAAATTTAATAACTCAATGCATATTTTATGTCCGAGTACACACAGTACTTCAACCTAACACTTGTTATGTCCGAGTACACAAAGTGCCATAACCTAATATATGTTATGTCAAGAGTACACACAGTACTACAATCTAATACTTATTAAATGTCATTTTGTGTCTGTATACGCACCAACAAATGTTTACAACGTTTTGGACTCCGTGCTTTGTTCACTGAGAAAAATTCAATCTTGCGCTATTGTATGCCATACGAAAACAATATCTCAAAATGCGAGGTAAAATATTTCAACCCCAAATACGAAATTGCAAATAACATGCTTACAGAAAATATCATAGAAGCTAACTGTTTAAAAATACGCAAGTGTGCGTTTAACAAATAAATTTCTCACCTCAGATATCGCGCGTGCAATCCAGTGGGTGCATATAGGCTGTCATGACTATCAACTAGTCAACCCAACACTAAGAAAAACCCATGCAACCAAGTATATATATATACTGACCACAAGAAACCTGTTTAACAAGTTAACGATTATAGCTTCGGTGTGTTCGACTGAGATTAAGGCGTTGTTTACTGTAACTATTCTAATAATTAATGAACATGTATACACAATATGTACAAAAGAATTATATGCTGTGAAGTAGGTTCGTGACACCTATATGTCCAGGAGGGACATATAAAGATATTTATAGTACATATATTGTCACTTCGTACTGATGATGTAAATTACTCTATAATTTTACAAAAAACGCTCAATGCATATTAGTTATTTTGTGATAAACGAAGGCTATATAATAAAGAAAATAAAATATAAGACACGAGCACTAAAGCGTCTCATTATAAGGTTAGTATGAACTACACTACATGTAGCTGAGCTGCAGACATTTTATTTAGATCTAGTATAGATCCTTTAACTATTATTAAATTGAATTTTGTCACTTAACAGAAGGGACAAATATTCAAAAATGACATGTATTATTATCGTTTAAATTACTGTATTTAAAAACAACCTAGCCAAGCACTAATATGCTGTTGTATTTATAGCTATATATAAAGCTACTAATCTGGTAAATTGATTGATTGATCATTGTTTTACGTCCAGCAGGCAATATTTCAACTATATTCAGGATGTGAACAGTATTATAATTTCATTATTAGAACATACAATCCTTAGGATTAATACGTGATCTCATACAATAATATAAGAGTATATACAGATAAAAAAGATAATTTAAACAATAAATGTATAAAGCGTAACAAATTCTTCTATTTAATTTTTCAATATAAATTAATTTTATTTAAAAATTTAAAAATTGTGTCGCCTGTGACAGTTTTAAATACTTAAAAATAAGAATCTACAGTATAGAAACGTTCCCGAATGTACGCCTTATCCACACAGTCCATTAAAACGTGCTTAATGTTGTATGGACTGTTGCATGGCACACATTCGGGTCGTGGTCGTTATTTTAAGATAACTATGAAAAAGAATCGGAAAAGATAATAAATTTACTCTCATCTGACGAAGCAATAATTTTTAGTGCAAGAAGGATAGCTTGCGCTGTTGAACTAAATACAGAAAAATACAGAAGACGGCGAGTTTCAACACGCTCTCCAAAGATAGCGGCCAATGCAACTTTATCGCTGTCCTTCGATCCATCTGCATAAATTGCAGAATGGTGAAGATAGGAAGATTTTATTTCTGCAAAGTGTTGTTGAACAATTTAAGGGTTTGTGTAAGACTTTTTATGGTTTCTTAGATCAAGAATAAATACCGTTTTGGGGTTTAACCATGGTGGGTTATGTGGAATTTGAAAAGCAGCAATTTCATCTAAATTTATACCAGAATTCTTCAAATGAGGTTTTATTCTGATGGCAAAAGGTTGAATTTTATTTGAATGTTTTTTTCAAAAATATTTTAATAAAGAGGTTTAAAAACACAGTCGTTAGTAGGATTGCCAGGATAAGCCTTTAATTTGGTTGCGTATTGCAAACAGAGTTTAACTTCTTTGATACAATGAAGGCACGTTTGCTTCAAAATATACACTATCAACAGGTGTGGTTAGGAATCTCCATTGCATAGGCGCAACCCTTGATGGTGTATAGTATCAAGGCTTTTGACATATGTCTTGCGAGCTGAACCATAAATAAAGCAACCGTGATCCAATTTCGATCGAACCAGCGATCTTTATAGATTGAGTAAAACATCGCACTCAGCACCCCAGTCGGTGCTGTATACAACTTTAAAAATATCTAATGCTTTAAAGCATTTATTTTGTAACATTTTAATAAGGGTAAGAAAGGTTAGCCTCGAATAAAATATGAGACTAAGAAAAGTAGTCTTTTACCATTTTGATAGGATTATTATATAATTTTAATTCAGGAACAGGATGCATCTTTCGTTTATTACAAAAATGCATCTCAACGGTTTTTCGAAATTTAAAACCATTCTTCATTTCCCTTTTCTCTATTCTATTTAAACACATCTGCAGTTGACGTTCGATATTATTCACGTTTTTTTATCAGTAACATATGAGGAAGTCGTCAACATATAGAGAACTAACAATATTATCTTTTAAAACTTAAGCAATGCTTTAAATTTTGATACTAAATACAGTTACAGAAATTATGCTTCCCTGGGGAACACCCATGTCCTGTTCAAACGTGTCAGATAAAGTGGAATTTACACTTATATACGTTTTGAAACACACAAGATGATCCAGGGTACTTTGTCTTTTTCTGAAACCACATTGGATATAAGAAAGTTGAGTGTTGTATACTAAAAACCAGACAAGGCGATATGTGGTTATCCTTTCCATGGCTTGACACAGACAGCTTGTGAGGGCTATAGCCTGATAGTTATCTTTACCCGGCTTTGGAATTTGCACAAAAGTGGCCATTTCCCAAATAGATTGTTAGACATCCTTTTCCCAAATGTTGTTAAGAAGATTCAGAAGGTATTGATGAGAAGATTGTGGCAGATGTTTTAGCAGTTGAGCATGGATATCAACTGGACCACATGCTGTATCGTGAGATTAGTTTGTAGGTCTTCTAGAGAAAATGGTTTGTTGTAATCTTCTTAATTTTGTGACTGAAAATTAAGTTTTGATTTTTTTTTAATTTTGATACGCTGAAAATCGAGATGATCGGAAAAGTGTTTTGCAAATGTTTCTGCAAGTTGGTTTGATATTTCTAACTCTGATGTTGATAAGATTTGCTTTGCCGTTTGTACCTTTAGTTTTACAAATCATGTTCCGAATTTTATTCATAAGGGTATGATTATTTAATTTCGAAACAAAGTTACGCCAATAGGTGCGTCGTCTTTTTTTCGTTACTCGCGAGATTTTGCTGGAAAAATTCGGAAATGGTTAAGATTATTTTTAGTTGGGTGTTTATTAAAGCGTCGTTCGGCTTTTATCCGGTCTTTAATGGCATCCTCACAGCTGTTGTCGAACCATGGCTTACTATGATGTTTTGGATTTGCCGAGTTCTTAGGAATTGTTTTATCAGCAATTGAAATATATGTTTCATGGAATTTTAAATTGGATCAGAAATAGTTTCACTGTTATCCGAGTTAAGTCACTCTATACAGAGTTGTTCAAATAGAGGTCATTTTGCGTTGTTAAATTTATAATAAGCGGCTCGTTCTGTGTAGGAAGAGTGCAAATATTCCAATATAATGGGAAGGTGATCACTACCACAGAGATCGTCATGGACTTTCCATGAGAAATCGGGCAACAGAGAATGATCTGCTATTGTAAGATCAATTGCCTAATATGATCAATTCCTAGGATGTAAATATGTATTGGTTCTATTAGTAAAACGGGACAGATCTTTCGGATTCATTAAGCCTTCAATAATCCTACCTTTGTCATTTATTGTGTTATCGCCTCATATAGGGTTGCATCTGTGAAGTGCCTAAGCAATAAATAAGGGATTGGAAGTAGATTAGTAAGAAGTTTTAATTAAATTTATGTTCAAAGAAGAATTCGGAGGGATATACACAGAGCATAAAGTAATCGTTTTCTCTAAAGATATTCTTACAGCAACCGCCTGAAGATCAGTTTGAGATCTACAGTGCTATGTAAAACTTGATCTTTTACGAGATTATTAGAGCCGCCAGCAGCTGTATCACTTTTATCTACATCTGTGCTGTATATAGAGAAGTTATATTACCATTTCATTAAAGGCTTGAACTAATAATATAATTTCAAGAAAATTAATCTCAAGACCTCGACTTGTACTCCATTGTATTATTGTACCCATTATAGTTTGCGAATAGGGGAATATTTGACAGTCTTTTTACGCTATTCCGCCGTTTTCTGCTGTGAGATCTACTTTTAGATCCTGTATCTGTGAGTATTGTGTACATTGTGTGGTCCAAGATACTCGTGAATAGATGATCTAGACTTCCTAATTTGTTTTGGACCTTAACGGGATCCCGAAGCAGATTTGAAGTTCGATCTCCTTTTTCATTTGCGTTTGAATTTGAATCATCATTATCATTTGATTTTTTTTCTTGAAGAAGTTGATGTTTTATATTAAGAAGATACCGAAGACGTATCATTTGGAGAATTGAAGATTTTAGGGAGGATGTAATTTCGTTTTAACTGGTAGTTTAGATGTTTCTTTTTCGTCAACAGGCCGGGTGATAATTGTCGATATTGCAGCTGTAGAGAAAACGTGTTTGGTCACACTGGCATTTGACTCTGATGCAGACGATGATGAATTATTCAATGTATTAAAAAGACAACGAGCCTCAGGATACGGGATGCATTTTTCAGTTCTGGCAATCCTTGGATGATGAGATGTGGGCTTAACCACAATTTGCACAGTTTGTTTTGTTGGTGCAGGTAAAGCCCTCTTTTCCTACTTCTGCACAATTAAAGCATGCTAAGGAGCCCCTACATTGTACCTTGCCCTTGCGGAAAGTTTAAAAAATTTAAAGTAGCGCACATGATTTTGGAATATATGCGCTGACTGTACCGTTGTATTATCGATTTAAGAACGGATGGAGTATTGAAATTTAAAAGAAATGTGTTCAGTTTGATTTTCTCTATTCGCGATGAATCTTTTAACTTTAGTTACACTCTGAGGCTCTAGTTCAGAACAAATTTCTTCATCTGTCAATTCCCACAGGCCGTAGTCTGTACGGTGGATGATGCCTTGACTAGAGTTAAGTGTTGTATGGGGAGAGGCTATTATTTCCAAATCAACACGTTCAAGTCGAAAGATTGCTGCTTTTGTGAACATTCAATTGACAGAAAACAGGATATCATTTTGGTGACGTTTTTATCGTCACCTGCACATCCCTTTATAGATGTCTCAATAACGAAAGGAGATACTTTGGAAAGAGGTTTATTTCAATCTTTACTCCACAAAACAATGAAACGTGATCTTTGTTTACAGCGTCTTCAAGTGGCAAGTCATATTTTTTTCTTTTCTTTGGACCATTTTACATTTGTGTTTCAGAAGCCATGATGAGAAGGATGCGTTCATCACCCGTCACCCACCCGCCACGGAGTGCCAACAGGGGCGATGCTTGGTCTCTGCGGATCACCAGCAGAAAACTTCAGATGTTCCAAGGAAGGTATACTCAGAAAGATGATTTCTCTGCGAACGCATGCCTATTGCCAGAGTTAATTGACGAAACAACGTTCGAAACTCTATCTACTCACTTGACCCATGAACCACCGCCTTCTTAACAGCCTGTAATGTTCTTTTAACGCCACTTTCAGCAATTTTTCAGCTATATCATGACGTTTAATTGTTGTTGGGGGAGGAAGACGGAGTACCCGGCGAAAACTCCTCGACCTTCAGTAGCAACACATATGGTAATAAGATTCATAAGAAATGATCAAGTGATAAGAATGAAGAAAAGCTTATTAAGGGCTTGGCGCGGGGTCAAAGGGGTGTGTTTAAAATCGAAACCCACTGGGCCGCATTAATGGATGCAGCAGAGATTGATCTCTCAACCACCATGAGCCCATCTTCCGCTATCACGGGTTGCAATACACGGCAAACATGTCGCTTTGCCCTTCAGTCAAAGCCTAATTGCAAATCCTTTAAGGAAGCTGACTCTTCACTGGTAAATACATATCGTGAAGTAGTTTAAATGGACAATAATGTACATGTAATAGAATAGCTAAAATGAGAAGGATTCAAAAGGGCAAGACGTGACCTACCGATTCATCGAAGTCAGAGATATCTCAATTTCAGGTCTAGAAACAGTAAGGTTTAGTAGGTTTTTGAATCCCGTCCTGTAATCGACACGGGTCGCAACACATGGCAAGTGTTCCCTCTGAGCAGACTCTTACAAAAGGCTGAGGAAGCCGTGGGCCTATTCTACTTCAACCGGGTCCCGCACGGGGTTAATCTGTTTAATAGATCGTTTAATAGTCTAAATGAGAAAAACTTTAATATATACTTACCAGTTAAGGTTGAAGATGTCACTGCAGATGTCGCCGTTTGAATATAAATTCACACAGATAATCCAAGGTCATACGTGTAATATCTCACGCGGTGAGACCAAATCGCACGCAGTTCCCAAGTTTCTCACGCTCTCACGGCGTGGACAAAAATCTTGCGCAAAACTTATGTAGCAATTATGAAAACAAATGTCATGTTTTTGCAGCTGGTTTGTCATAAGTCATCTTTACATAAGCACTATATAAATCCCGAGGTTATCGAAGAATCGGTATTGATTTTTACCTGTACAACGGTTGGATCATAATTATTAGGTGTGTGATGGAAATTAAGTGTCTATTACAACACTTAAGTGACAAAAAACAATTATTAAAATAACATTAATCGGGTCTTAGCTTCTAATTTGTTTGTTTTAGCCGTAAATAAAGGTAATTTATTGTTTATTAATGAAAATGATAACAGACAAAAGGAAGGAGTAATTGAATTTTAAACAACAATTTCTAATGACTACGTAGGCTTGGATTGCTAAGTATGAGCATATATAATGATGACTACAATTGTATTGCCACTTGTATTACACAAGGCCAAAAACACAATTCCAAAGAGTTACCAGCTGCAAACAAAACAAGCGTATCATGTAACGATCAACCATTTATGGTTGTCCGATTTTTTATGGCTGAATGGGAGCAATAACAATGTCAGCCCGGTGGACTGTTCTACCCAGTTCAACAGGAAAGTTACAGACATGTTCAAGAAAGAAGATATCGACGATGTTACCAATGCAGACCTTTTATTTACCAATTTTGTTGCTGAACACAACATGCCTTTTCTAGTTGCCGATCACTTCACAAAGTTATCAAGGACTATGTTCCCAGACCCAACATCGCCAAGAAGTTCCGATGTAAACGAACAAAAGCCATGCACATACTGAACAACGCCTTAACGCTTATCGACGCAGAAATAACATAGCTATGTACGATTGACGAGTCCACTGACATGGGTGACAACAAATGTGTAGCTGTCCTAATACAGATTTTTTACTAGTCTATTTTAAAGGGACAACAATACAAGGAATTTGAACAGTTCATAGATACAAAACCACTTTAGCTACCAAAACATTGAAGTGCAAGATAACTTAGGCTACATAAACAAGATTTTTACATCAATTGCCAGTGCTACAAAGTTACTTTGCCAGCCACAACTAAAAGCCGTGTTCAAAGATGTAACACCAACTATGAGATGCACCAGTACTACCTTTTCCTGAAGGACACCCATCAGAAGTTGAGAGTGAAGCTTTGAGTTCCTGGCATCACCAAAGGCAGAGCTACAACAAACAGATGCAAAAACACATCTTGACACTTTTTGGATACAATCATTACCAAAAGGCCATAAATCTTAGCACATTGGCTATTGCCTGTCTATCAATTGCTCACTCCAAATGCAAACCTAAAGAAAACATTCAGTACACTGAAGAAAATACAGAAAGAATGCAGACACGACATCTCCGTCAACAAATACATAGCTTACTAAGTGCTAAATTTAACGCCAATACCATCTACTGTGGATTCCAAGTAATTAAAAATTACTGAAAGCAACAAAATCGACTTAAACATTGCAGATAGACTTATTTAAAACAAAATTTAATGCTTCAAACATTGGTTATTTGCACATGTGTGATACCTATTCAGGTACTTAAACATATTGTTATTGTTATTGTTTTATTTCTTTAGAATGAATAAACCAACTAAATTTTATGACAGTTTATTACTCTTTTATTTTATCTTCTGTTTGGAATATTCTTAATCTATAAAAAGAAAAAAATTACCAACAACAAACACAATGAACACACATATATTAATGCAAAAATAGTGTCGATTAAAAATCTAAAACAGAACCATCAAATCTCACACACGTTCAAGTCAGGTCCAAACTATGGGCTGTGGGAAATATTCCATATATATATTATAAAGTCTGGTTTTGGCAGCCACAACCTAGAACATCATGCATTTTGTAGACTTGAACAATAATATTCAATCATACTATTGCGTGCAAGGTCATTATATTATTTTACCTATGTAGCCGACGCGATCAACCCACTGACGTTCAAATAGTAATTAAAAGTTTATGACACGCCTGCCAGTTTTTGTAGGCGGAATGAAAAACCGTATTTCAAAGGACGCTTTTATGTCAAGCAAAATAAACTTCCTGCAGAACAAAAAATTACAAAAAACATGAAAACCAAAGATAACATCCAACACAAAAACAAATGATCTGGATAAAGTAACAAAATAGAGCCTAGAGCTTAGATTTCGGTTAAAAAGATGCGTTAATAATGTTCTCGATCTTTACAACCTTTTTGCTAGAAAAGTTGTTTGCATCCAATGTACCTTAGCGAGCTTGAAATAAAAGATACCATTAATACACTTAGGTCGACATATAACGTAGACCTACTTTTAGAAATGGACTATAGAAAGCTACAACGTAGACTCTATGAAAAAAGGTGACAACGTTTTAGACGTTATGATGGATCCTGCAATTGATATTCCGATTTTCTAAACTGCTTCCTGTTGTTGAATACTTAGCTACTCAAACAAAGGTTGGTGTTATCCCTTCAGCAGTTAAGGTAGATACTATGACTCAATGGAGATCTTTTTGACAAATCCATCTCCCAAATACGATCTGTCATTTTTGCTGAGTAACAGGTAGTCTTTCCTATTTCCGGATTTGACGTTTTCCTATACATGACACTGCGTAACTCAAATAGCGTCTATTTAAAAGAAGTCTCTGCTTCCTCGTGCAATTTATGTTTTAATGAATTCAGGCTACACGCGTCACATTATGACCTGTAACTATGTTTTTTCCTAGCGTAGTGTTAGTAGTAAAATGTTTGAATAAAAATCATATAAAATAAAATTCCATTCGTGTTAATTGACAAGTTTGGCTAAAATTCATAAAAAGGCAGCCTTTTGTCGTCTAACAAATTGTTTGAATTCATTGTTCTGCATTTAGAAAACCGAAAAACGTAGGTGTATAGTCATATCTGTTAAATAGTAGGAGCTAGAAGTGCCCGCATAAAACCCCCACCTTTAGTAGGTGACCTGACCATCATTTTCAATAATGATTATAGTCGAGCACACTCTGCCTATAGTGACTCTCAAACCCACAATCTCAGTGTTTGACAGACCGAGTGATCATTATTAGACGAACTACCTTTATCACTCGCCCACAGATGCCCTGTTTTCGTAAAAACAATGTAGTTCCGTAGTTAGCTTGGATGTCAGTGTCAGTGTCAACAAGGTATGAACGAAGAAAGTTGGCTATCAAGTAATAAAAAGACAATTTTCCTCGTTGAATGTTTAGAATGGGAAGAATAAAATCTGTTGAATGTTTCAACTGTGGTTGCTTTCTTTTGTTGTCTTTTTGAGTTAAGCCGACATTAATTTATGACATGTATTCTGGCTACGTTACACATAATAGACATTTTACAAAGTTTGAATATTCTTAAATTAAATGGTTCATTTTTTTAAGAAGTCCTCACATAATTCTGTAAGAACCTACCTGGTGCAATGGTCAAAATAACCCCTCTTGCTGATTCTGCAAAGAGTTACATAGGTGTATTTATAATGATCAGCAATACAATGTTAAAATCTTTTTTTATGATTAAAATTTATAGAAAGCGTTTAACTTCAAAATATACTTTTGATAACATGCTAGAAAGTAGCACTCAGCACTGAGGGCAAAAATGTACAGAGCTCAATAAAAAACAAAAAAAAACTGATGTTTTGTATTTTATATATTAGGGTCGATATTCCTATAATATGAAGACCAATTGAATGTTTTAATTGTAAATACACTAGTTTCTGTTTTTAAATAAAACTTAAGCTAATATATCGTAGTTTCCCATCTAGAGCATACTTGCATGAACAGCAATACACAATTAATTACTGGTGGAAACAGCATTCTATTTGATTACATTTTAATTTCAATATAAACATCTTAATGTTTGGCTTTGTACACATAAACTAACCTGATATCATATGCTTATAATGATTATTATTTTATTACTAATTAATGTTCTGCAGTAGACTATTAAAACATTAATCATGATGGGAAAAAAATTGAAAAAACTAATTACCAATCAATACATATAATATATTTAATGGATTAAATTGTGCAAATATATTGAGAAGTCCAGTTCTTCCATATAATTGTTTAGATTAGAACACTCTCTTTCCAATTTATTTTTTCATGTTTTAGAAAATTCTGTTTGTAAGCTCTCCTCATAAGAACTGTAAAAATCTTGTCTTCTGGTCAGAACGATATAAGCCCTTTGTTCAGACGTTGCGAGCTGCATGCAATATGGTTACAGAAAATTGTACACATTTGACCACAAAAACAAAAACAAGCATGCATCAACTTAAATACGCACCCTGGGTGGTTGTTGGATGTGTTGTAACTACTTCTGAATAAAAACACAAATATGAATGAATCATTAGATTGAAGCACACAACTATAACAAGTTATCTCAGTATGCTATATACTCTAAATACTGTTGAACACATTCCATTTTATCATCGTTAGGTAAATAGTCAATTTCTTTAACAATATTATTTAATTTAACGAGGATAACAATCGTATGTTTTGTGTAATACTTAGGACTTGTTTGATGTCTGACTTTGTACATAGACTTTAGAAAAAATATAATTTAATTATCCTGTCATGGATTAATTATCTATTCATTTATTAAAGTATGTTCCACAAAGTGGATATTTTAACTGACATACTCACTACACAATGTATTAGAATTTTTGTAAATTAAATAACAATTTATTTTAGAACATAGAAGTTATTATTAAATTATAGTTCGTATTGAGATAAATAAACAACAACATCAAGACTGTGTGGTGTTATATTCCCTTTTTTAATATATAAATTAACAAAATATTAAAAACAGAAACAGTGACATTTATCTACATTTTCAGTTTAACGAAAGTTCCCACTAAGACCAGAATAAATATCAGAGTGTAATATAGTTGATTAAGTAAAGAAGGTGATGGTAATTGTTTATTTTGCAAGACGAATACACATAACCTGCAAAAAGTGCCAATCATACAGTTCATCAGATAAATAATAAAAAAAACCTCAACCAAGTACTTCTCGACGAGTGTCTAAATTTTCAATAAAACTAAAATCTAGAATAAGAATCTAACGTCAAAATGAAGTTGATGACAACTATTCGAGATATATTTAATGTGATAAAGTTTGGTAAACATTAGTATTAAGATAAAAAATTAAACTTTCGGTTTTTGATTGATTATTTGAATTGTAATGCGTGTTTTTGTACTTACAACAGCTGTATGCATGCAAATTTTTTAAAACCGGATTTATGATTTGTAGTATGAGTTGTATTTATGAATTTACTACGTTCGGCCTAATTTGAAAGTTGTTGAAAACTAGAAATAGGTCAAATATACACGAGTTACATAGATTAAAACAGTATTTTAAATCAAGATAAATCTAGTAGATACACGTAATACCAACCTCAAAATTCAGTTTATAACTAAACAAAGAGTAACAAAGCACCACAAAATCAACGAAGCAATAAAATACATAATATAAAGGAACAATATAAAGATATACTGTCTTTCAAAAGTTAGATCAAATTGTGTGTTAATATTATGTCCAGAGAATTTCAATAAAGACCAAGTAAATAATTTGTAAATTACTCCAGTTGTAAGAATTATTGTACTAATGTAAATATTAGTTTTGCTAAATGTGTTGCCCGGTTATTTGGTTTTAAGAGTTATTTTTAGTTATGATTTATTCTGTGTATCAGAGTTACAGTTTCCAATTGCTTTCCCTGCTCGGGTAATACACCCCACTTGTGATGTACCATAAATGTCAATCACTGTAATGACTCATGTCATTGGACAGATAAAAATGTTGAGAAATTTACAAATTAATCACGAAAACTTAATATCCATGTTAGCGAACTTTATGCAAACTTATCGTTATTTAATTTATTAAATTTGATTAAAAAACACCATAAGTAGAGATTAAAACTGCACAGTTATCAATTATTTGTCTCACCCTAAATATTTCCGCAAACGTAAGACAAGACATCAATTTACCTGTACCACACGTGGTTCCTGTGTATCCCGTATTACAAATACAAATATAACCGATAGGTGCGTTGTAACAAGTTCCATGGCCAGAGCAAGGGTCTGGTTCACAATCTATTTGAGTAATTATTTATTTATTCATTTGTTGACAGAAATAATTTATATTAAGCTGCATCGAAACATAATGAATGTTATTATTAATAAATTAGAAAATATAATCGCATTGCTTGAATATTTAAAAACATTTCAAGATTTCAAATGATTTTCATTTGTATTAAGTGTTCTTCTGAACACAACATTCGATTGTTATTTTTACAACTGAACACATTTGTGCCCAACAACAGTAGCAAATGAATTACTTTAAATTAAACGATTACTTGAGATTTGAAACAAATCAGCCAGTGATTATGGAACAGATATCATCTACGCAGTGTGCAAAAGATATTATTTGTTTATAAATTCATCAGCCTCACATTGGACCATAACAGTGATTAAATGCAAAGCACAGACATTTCAAACGTCGCTTACTCATACTAAAGTAACTAATAATAAAACGTGACTTAATGACTATAAATTTAGCTTTGACTTTAAGATTTAGAAGAGGAATATGGTAACTTACGGTTGATTACTGCAATAAGAAGAAAAAATCATTATTACTTAAAATGTCACGAACTGATGATTAACGCATACTTTGAAGGTATCCTTGAGAATTGGGACGAAGTACCCCAAAAGAGCTATGAACTTGAATAGGAAATCTACAAAGTAATCACAACCCATATGTTGTGATGAATATTAATAAAAGAAATTTTCTCCCTTATTTTATTTTGTAAATTTATCCGTCATTTATTCCCTTTCCGAAAACATAGCTATGCATAGTTCTACATACAGTGAAATTTAGTGCCGTATTCAAAAATTGTTATACATACATGTTAGTATAGCACACACAGGTAAGATAAAGGCAACATAAATAGAATAGTGAGCTTTGAAAAAGTGTAACAGTATATAACCCAGTGATTACACTGTATTAAATACAATTGTCGTCTCTGTTCTTTTTGTCAATAGAGCACAATATGTTGCAACGATAACGTGTGGGCATACAGTTTTTTAATGGGCATAAGAGCGTTCCAAACGGATAATAAAGTGTAATCGTGTTAATATAGCTGTGTTATTATTTGAAAACAACACTAAATTAGTAAGTGATTTTTAAAATATGTTTGGTAAAGTATTTTATGTAATATTCATTCAAATTAAATTTTATTAAGCTTATTTTAGTGCATGAGTTGTAATTTCATTACTTGTTAACTAGTTTGCTGAGGCAGAAAGTCACATCTTGATTATTTACTACGCCAGATGCGCCTTTGTCAAATACTGTTTTTTCAGTGAGGCTTAAACAAAACAATATTTAAAATCAGAATGATAAGATGTTGTATAGCTTTATCACCACAATTTCAAAAACGTTATTCCAAATACGGCTAAGGCTATATCTATACCTTTAAAACATAAAAACCTTAGAGTTCAAATAATTTTCAAAATTTCCGGGCAGTAAATATAGACAATAACTATATCAGTGACAGACCCAATGATATTCATGTCCAACACCGACGTGTGACTATTCGGAAGCGATATACCGAAATCCGACTAAGACTACTACATTTTGAAAATAGAAAAAAACACAGAATTCTTTTATTCTATATGTATATTAAACGACATTTTTGGGTTGTTTGTTGGATAATAATGCATATATGAACAATCGCTATGAAATAAGCAGAGTGTTTACATTTGTATTTGCTTTTCATTAATTGTATGTTATCTAATTCTAAATAAAAGTTAGGTATTGTCGTAATAGCGCTATCATTTTTGCTAAATGTGTTTGACGGTTATTTAGTTTACAGACTTATGTTCAATTATTTTTTAGTCGTTTTTTTCCAAATAAATCTTATATCAACGATGCATTTTATAATTGTAATTCATACTTGGGTAATAGACCACACGTGCGATGTACATGTACTATAAATCACTGTAATGACTCAGGTTAGAAGTCAGATGAAAATATGTTACGAATTTTACAAATTCATCACGATCATTTATATCCATTTTAGCGGACTATATTAAAATTATTTTGATTTTATTAATACAATACAGTTATACAATTATATATCTCTTCCTAAATCGTAACAATTTCCGCAAACATAAAAAACAACACTTCAAATTTACCTGTACTACACGTGTTTCCTGTGTATCCCGTATTACAAATACAAACGTAACCGTCCAGTGCGTTGTTACAAGATCCATGGACAGAACAGGGGTCTGGTTCACAATCTATTTTAGAAATTATTACTTCTTTTATTGTCAGGCATAAATTGTAACAAGCTACATTGGAACATTATGACTGTTATTGTAAAACAATTAAAAGTAAAGTCACATTTAATGAATAATTGTAAAAATTTCACGATGTCAAAAGTTATCATTTATATCAATTATTTCGTCTGAACAGAAAACTATTCGATTATTATTTTTGCTGAACACATGTGGGCGCCTTAAAATTAACCTTTATAAGTAAATCAATAACTTGAGATTAAAAAGAAATCAGTCAAGGCATTATTTTAAAAAAATATTGGCAAAGCAGTATGGACAATATTGTTTTGTTGATAGATTAATATGTCTATTATTTGACCATAGCATTAACAAATTAAAATAAACAGACATTTCAAAAGTCATTTACTTATAATTATTAACACATGACTGAAGACTACCAGTTCTGCTATGACTTTTAGATTAAAGAGGATGAAAAGGTAACTTACGGTTTAGTACTGCAATAAGAATAAATCAAAATTACTTTGAATGTCACAAATTGATTACTGAACGAAATACTTGGATAAACATATAATATGTTGGGATTACAATACGTTTTGTGTCGAATATTATTATTTACAATAAATAAATAAATAAATAAATAAATAAATAAATAAATAAATAAATAAATAAATAAATAAATAAATAAATAAATAAATTATGTAGTTTAATATGTAATATTTCATCTTAAATCCGAACAATTAATCAATCTATCAATGTTAGTTTTCAAGACATTATGGTAGGCCCTGCGTTGACACGCTTTATTTTGTAGCTTTTGATGTCATGGGTATTCAATTTGTTAAATAAATGAGGTTTGTTGTACGAAATTTGATGGCATCCTTGAGAATTAAGACGGTATATGCATAAACAGACCGAACTTGGATAGGAAAGCAGCATATAACTGACAACCCCAATGTAGTGTAAATGTTTTCGAAAAATATATCAAATACCAATTTGTTATCCGTTTAGAAATATTTTGATAATTTGTAAGCCTTACTTTAATGAATTCTCCGGATCTACTTATTGAAGTTATTTATTAAAAAATTATTTCTGATTAATAAAATAGAAATAATTATTAATAAAAACTGTTCTTCCCTATTATATGTTGTAAGTGTATAGTCCTTTGTTCTTTTTAAGAGTACATGGTTATCAGGTGAAAATATATATAAATAGTGTGAAATGTAGTGCCTTATTAAAAATATCGTTGTCATACATACATGTAAGTATAAGCATACACAAATAAGATAATGGCCTCATCAAATAATATTGAGTTTGTCCAAAAAAGTTGTTCAATGTTTTACTAAATTGTTTATATTTTTTTAATACATATATATGTTATTGATATATGTGTGTTTTAAAACTTTAGACATTATTCATAAGGTTTCAGTTTTATTAAGCCTATTTTAATGCATGAGTTGTAGTTTCTAGCTGTGTTCATTGGTAGAACACTGAGGCGGTTTGTCAGATGCTGTATATTTACAACACCAGACACGCATTGTCTAATTAAGTCTTTCAGGTTAGCTTCAACAAAACAATATTTCAAATCCGAATGACTGCGAGGGTTTTATAACCAATATTTTTAAAACATTGTACCAAATCCGAACAATAGTTTTTACATCTTGAAACTATAAAAACCTTAGAACTAAATCATATTTTTTAAATTTCCGGGCAATAAATGAAGAAAATGACTATACCACTGAAAGAATTAATTATATTCCTGTCAACACCAAAGTGTGACTACTGGGCAAGTGATACCTTCGTGGACTAACAGTCCACGGGCAGATTCATCGACCCATTGGTTGAAAAAAAAATGGCATCAATGATATTACGGGTAATTGAATTTACTAAGCCAGACGCGAATGTAGTCTAATAAAGTCTCATCAATGTCGCTGTAACCTAAATCCAAACGATGAATATGTTGTAGAACTTTTATCACCAAAATTTCGAAAACGTATTTACAAATCCGGCTGAGGCTATCTACACCTTAAACAAATCCACATAATTGGGTTGTCCTTTATGCTTATGAAATGACATTATTGTTGCTTGTAGGGTTTTAATGCATACAAGTACAATCGTTATGAACTTAGCAAAGAGTATGCATTCGTATTTGCTTTTCATTAATTTTATTGTAAATCAGATAAAACTATCAGTTTTGCTAAATGTGTTGCCCAATTATTGGTTTTTAGAGTATGTTCAGTTATTATTTATTCCTTTTAAACATAATAATTTTTGTATCACAGTTTCATTTTTCAATTGTTTTCCATGATGGGTCATACACCACAAGTGCAATGTGCCATTAATCTCTATCACTGTAATGACTCAGGTTATAGGTCAGATAAAATACGAAAATTTTTTTAAAATTTATCACGAAAGTACAAATAATATCCATGTTAGCGGACTATAATAAACTTATCCTAATTTAATTTAAGTGCAGGTTAATACTGCACAGTTATAAATTATATGTCTCACCCTAAATGGCAACAATTTCTGCAAACGTAAACAAGACTTTAATTTACCTGTACTACACGTGTTTCCTGTGTATCCTCTATTACAAATACAAATATAACCTGTCGGTGCGTTTTTACAAGATCCATGAACAGAACAGGGGTCTGGTTCACAATCTATTTCAGAAATTATTTATTAATGCGGTTGTTGGCAGACATACATGTAAATTGTGTTAAGCTGCATTGTAACATAATGAAAGTTATTATAAAAAAAAAGCAAATATAACCTTGAAGAAATATAAAAATGTCAAGATGTCAAAAGCTTATCATTTGTTTTAGGTGTTCTTCTGAACATACAACCGTTCGATACTTATTTTTACAACTGAAGACATGTATGTCCAACGACAGTAGAAAACGAATTACTTTAAATTAAAGAATTTCTTCAGCCAAGCCTATGGAAAAGATATTGGCTAGTCATATGCAAAAGATATTATTTATTTATAAAACAATCAGCCTAATATTGGACAATAACAGTGATTAAACACAAATCACAGTCATTTCAAACGTCGTTTACTCGTAATTAATAATAAAACATTACTTCGTGACTACAAATTTAGCTTTGACTTTTAGAATTAAAAGAGGAAATATGGTAACTTACGATTGATTACTGCAATTAGAAAAAAATTATTACTACTTGCAATGTCACGAATTGATGACTTAACGAATACGTTGATGGCATCCTTGAAAAAACGGTATAAAGTGAAAAGGTTTTTGAAAATTATATATTATGCAGTATACATATACCAATTTTCTATTCGTTAAGAAACATTTTCATCATATGTAAGCTCAACTTTTATTAATGCTGCGGATTTATATAATAATTAAATTTATTTATAAATAATTATTTCTGATTAATAAACTTAAAATTAATGTAAATAAAAACTATTTTTCTCAATTATATGTTGAAAGTGTATATTTCATTATTTCTTTCAAGGTAAATAGTTATCTCGTAAAAATATATCTAAACACTGTGAAATTTATTTCCGTATTTAATACATTGTTGTTATACATACATGTAAGTATAAGCATACACAAATAATGCCAACATAACATAACATTGAGTATTTGCAACTGTTGTTCAATGTGTAACTACATTGATTACAGTTTTTCATTTTTTCGATACATATTTGTAATTGCTATGCGAATTATAAAGCAGTTTAGACATTATTCATAAGGTTTCAATTTTATTAAGCTTATTTAAATGCATAAATTTTAATTGCTGGCTGTGTTAATTGGTAGAACAGTGAGGCGGTAGGTCAACTGCTGTATATTTACTACGCCAGATTTGTGTCGTATTAAGTCTTTTCATTGGAGCTTAAACAAAACAATATTTAAAATCAAAATGATTAAGAAGTTGTAGAGCTTTTTTTACCAAAATTTCAAAAACATTATATCAAATTCGGCTAAGGCTATCTACACATTGAAAATATAAAAACCTTAGAAGTGAGGTATTTTTTTTAAATTTCCGGGCAATAAAAGTAGACATTAACTAGATCACTTAAAGAATAAATGATATTCCTGTCTACAGCAAAATGTGACTACTGAGCTAGTGATACCCTTGTAGACTAATAGTCTACTAGCAGATGTATCGGTCCATTGGTTGAAATAAAATGTCAACAAAGACATTAGGGTTAATTGAATT
Source organism: Limnoperna fortunei (assembly GCA_944474755.1). Classification (NCBI taxonomy): domain Eukaryota; kingdom Metazoa; phylum Mollusca; class Bivalvia; order Mytilida; family Modiolidae; genus Limnoperna; species Limnoperna fortunei. Next base: position 7,612,207 of record OX104114.1, on the reverse strand, counting down.
TTCTACCAGTGTCGCTGTAACTAAAATCCAAATGATGAACATGTTGCAGAAGTTTTATCAACACAATTTCCACAATAGTATTGAAACTTGCAAAAAGGATACATTCGTATTTGTTTTTCATGCATTTTATGTAATATAATTTTTAGTAAGAATTATTGTAAATTAAATAAAACTATCAGTTTTGCTAATTTGTGTTGCCCAATTATTTGGTTTTAAGAGTATGTTCATTTTTTTTATTCCTTCTTCAAAATAATTTTTGTATCAGTTTTTATTTTTTGTATTTTTTTCCATGCTGTGTCATACACCACAAGTGCAATGTGCAATTAATCTCTATCACTGTAATGACTAAGGTTAAGGGTCAGATGAAAATGTGTTCAGAATTTTTACAAATTTATCACGAAAATAAAACCATTATTCATGTTATCGGACTAACTAAAACTTAAGCTAGTTTAATTTATTAAATTTGATAACGTAGACACTATTAAGTAGAGGTTAAAACTGCACAGTTATAATATTATATGTCTCACCCTAAATGGTAACAATTTCTGCATACGTAAGACAATACTTCAGTTTACCTGTACTACACGTGTTTCCTGTGTATCCCGTATTACAAATACAAATGTAACCTGTCGGTGCGTTGTAACAAGATCCATGGCCAAAACAAGGGTCTGGTTCACAATCTATTTGAAAAAATTAATTATTAATTCGTTTGTTGGCAGACATAAATTGTATTAAACTGCATTGGAACATAGTTAATGTTATAATAAATAAATTAGCAAATATAATCGCATTGCGTGAATATTAAAAAGAAATTTAAGATGTCAAAATCTTATCATTTGTATTAAGTGTCCTTCTGAACACAACCGTTCGATGCTTATTTATACAACTGAACACATTTGTGCCCAAATACAGCAGTATAAAAATTAGTTTAAATTAAACGACTACTTGAGATTAAAAAGAAATCAGCCAAGGATTATGTAAAAGATATTGGCTAGGCATACGCAAAAGATATTATTTGTTTATAAATTCATCAGCCTAACTTTGGACCATAACAGTGATTAAACACAAAGCACAGACATTTCAATCGTCGTTTACTAATAATTAATAATAAAACACGATTTCATTAATAATGACTACAGGTTCTGCTTTGACTTTTAAGTTTAGAAGAGTAAATATGATAACTTACTGTTTAGCACTGCAAGAAGAAGAAATATTCAACGTCACTTGAAATGTTACAAACTGATGACTAAAGGTAAAATATGTTTGGATTACAATAGTTTGATCCATTTTATTGAATTATATATTTCATTAAGATGTAATACAACTCGAAAAGTATTACGTACTTACTCACTATCAATCAATCAATCAATCAATCAATCAATCAAAAAACGAATCACTCAATTTTTACTTGTTACATTTTATTTTAAATCCGAACAATTTATCAATCAATTAATGTAAGTTGGGTTTCTAGACATTCTGGTAGGCCCTGCATTGGTACGCTTTACTTGTGTTGCATTTGATATAATGAGGAATTATTTCGTTCAATAAATGGGGCTTTTTGTACCAAATTTGATCGTATCGTTGAGACAGAGTACCAAAAAAAAAAGAACTACGCACTTGAATAGGACAGCTACAATGTTCTAACGAAAATAATGTTGTGATGATAATTAATGAAAACTATTTTCTCATATTATTTGTTGTAATGGTATTCGTTCTTTATTCTCTTGTATACAGTGAAATTGAGTGCCGTATTCAATAAAGCGTTGTTATATATACATGTTAATAACCATACACAGATAAGATAAAGACAACATCAATAGGAACATTGTGTTCTTACAAAACAAAAGTTTAACAATGTTAAACCATATTGATTACACTGTCTTTAATACATCTGTCCTGTCATGTCCTTTTTGTAAATATAAAACACCATGTTGCAACGATAACGTGTTGGCATACAGTTTTTTTATGGGCATAAGAGGGTTTCAAACGGATAATAAAGTGTATTCGTGTTGTTATAGCTGTATTGATTGTGTGATAATAACACTGAATTGGTAATAAATCTTTTTTGGTTACATATACAAACACCGAGATTGCGGGTTCGATTCTCACTGCAGGCAGGGTGTACTCTAATCCAACCTTAATTGACAAGGATTGCCAGTTTTCCTACCGTAGGTCGGGGGTTTTTCCGGGTACTCCGGCTTCCTCCCCCAATAAAAACTGGACGCCATGATATAGCTGGAAACTTGCTGTAAGTGGCATTAAACACCATCAAACAAACAAACAAACCCAATCTGCCTAAGGCTATCTTCAACTTTTAAATATAAAAACCTTGGAATTAAAATAATTTTTAAAATTCCCGAGCAAGAAATATAGACAATAACTATATCACTGAAAGACTCAATAATACTCATGTCTGTCAAACACCGAAGTGTGACTACTGGGCTACTGATAATCCACTAGCAAATTAACCGACTCATTGGCTGCATATAAAATGTTCATTGAATTTACTACTAGACGCGCGCTTAGACTTATTAAGTCTCATCAGCGGCGTTCTAACTGAAACAATATTTAAAATCACAACAATGAACATGTTGTACAGCTTTTATCATAAAAATTTTGAAAACGTTATACAAATCCCGCTCAGGCTACTACATTTTGAAAATTGATAAAACATAATTGTTTTGTTCTGTGTGTCTATTAAACGATATATGGTTGTTTGTTGGATAATGATGTATACATGAACAATCATTATGAAATTACCAAAGTGTTTACATTTGTATTTGCTTTTTATTAATTGTATGTTATAAAATTTTAGGTAAGAACTATTGTCGTAATATAACTATCAATTCTGCTAAATGTGTTGGACGGTTATTGGTTTTCAGAGTTATGTTCAGTTATTATTTATTCGTTTTTTAAAATAATTTTTGTATCAAAGATGCATTTTCCAATTGTAATTCATACTTGGGTAATACACCATACAGGCTATGCACCATAAATCTCCCCCACTGTAATGACACAGGTGACAGGTCAGATGAAAATACATGTATGTTTACAAATTTTAAAAATTCACCAAGAAAACAAAATTATATCCGTGTTAGCGGACTAAATTAGAATTATTTTGATTTTATTTACAGATTTTTAAATTTGATAACAAATGCACTCTTACCTAGAGGTTAAAACTGCACATTTATACAATAATATGTCTCACCCTTAATCATAACAATTTCCGCAAACGTAAGACAAGATTTCATTACCTGTTCCACACGTGTTTCCTGTGTATCCCGTATTACAAATACAAATGTAACCTGTCGGTGCGTTGTAACAAGATCCATGGCCAGAACAAGGGTCTGGTTCACAATCTATTTTAGAAATTACTAATTAGTTTGTTAGACATAATTGTATTAAGCTACTCTGGAACGTAATGAAAATTATAATAAATGAATTATTACTAAAATCGCATCCCGTTAATAATTATAAAAAAATCAAGATGTCAAACGCTTATCATTTGTATTAATTTTTTAAAATATTTCTTCGAACACAAACATGTCGATAGTTATTTTTACAACTGAACACCTTTGTGTCCAACGACAGTAGTAACCGAATTACTTGAAATTAAACGATAACCTGAGATTAAAAAGAAATCTGCCAATGATTATCGAAAAGATATTGGCTAATCATATGCAAAAGACATTATTTGTTTTTAAATTTATAAGCCTAACATTGGACCATAACAGTGATTAAACACAAAGCACATACGTCATTTATTCATAATTAATAATAAAACATGACTTCATGACAACCAATTCTGTTTTGACTTTAGATTTAGAAGAGGAAGTATGGTAACTTACGGTTGATTACTGAAATAAGAAGGAAAAATCATAACAATTTGCAATGTCACGAAGTGATGACTAAACGAATACTTTGATAAACTGATAATATGTTTGGATAACATTACATTTATGAAGGATACCAAATCCGGCTTAGGCTATTTACGCCTTGAAAATAGAAACATTCTATATCACTTAAAATTCACGAACTACTGACTGAACGAAATACTTAAATAAACGTATAATATATTTGGATTACGAGAAGTTTTCTCCATTTTAAATTATTGAATTATAACTTAAATTAAAAAGAAAACATTATGCAGTTACGCACAATCAATCCATCAATAAACTAATCAAGAATGTAGTTTTACATAAACGTTTAATTGTAAATCCGAACAATTAATCAATAAATAAATGTAAGTTTTCAAGACATTCTGGTAGGTTTTGCATTGACAGGCTTTAATTTTATTGCTTTTGATGTAATGAGTAATCAATTCGTAAAATAAATGGAGTTTGTTGTACTAAATTTGATGGTATCCTTAAGAATTGAGACGGATTACCCAAAAAGGGCCCCAAACTTTAACGTTCAAGCTAAATAGAACTCACAGCCCAATGTTTAGGAACGTTTTTCAAGTGACATATTGTTACAAATTGATGATTAAAACACTAGTTACTAAATTTCACCTATCCCTTAAAAACAGGTTCGCGATATTTAAGCACAACTTCCATGTATTATAGATCTACTTATTGAATAAATTTATTTATGAAGTATTATTTCTGATTATAAACTTAAAATAAATATTAACAAAACCTATTATTCCTTTTTACATGGTAAGTGTATCTGTTATTTTTTCTTTTTCAGATGACATAGTTATATTCTGAAAAAAGCTCTACTTACAGTGAAATTTAGTGCCGTGTTAAACAAATCGTTGTTATATCTACATGTTAGTATAAGCATACACAAATATAAAAATGGTAATATAACATTATGTTTTTACAAAAAGTTTTACAACATTGATTACACTGTCTTAAAAGCAATTGTCCTGTAATGTCCTTTTTTGTCAATATAGAACATAACGCGTTGTGCTTAAAATGCTTTTGTTGCATTACATGGTACAATGCATTAAAGGATTCCAGACGAATAATAAAGTTTAAATATGTCGTTCCAGCTGTGTTGATTATGTGAAAATATAAAAAAAAATGTTAATGTGTTTTTAAAATTTTTTATACATATATGTAATAGATATATGTACTATAGAGCATTTTAGACATTTTTCATAAGGTTTAAATTTTATGAAGATTATTTTAATGCATGAGTTGCTATTTTTAGCCGTGTTAACCAGGTAGCAACAGTTTGTCTCATACTGTAAGTTTATTACGCCAGACGCGCGTTTGTCTAATTTAGTTTTTTCAGCAAAGCTTAAACACATTATTTGAAATCTAAATGTTAAGATGTTTTAGAGCTTTATCACCAAAATTTCAATAACATTATAGCAAATTCGGCTAAGGCTATCGACATCTTGAAAATAAAAAAAAACTTTAGAAATAAAATTATTTTTGAAATTTCCGAGTATTAAATATCGACAAGACTATATCAATGATGTTCCTGTCAATACCGAAGTGTGACTATTTTGCTGGTGATACCTTTGCAGAATAAAAGTCAACTCGCAGAGGCATCAAACCAGTGGTTGCAAAAATACCAACAAAATATTAGTGTCACATCAGTGTTATTAAAACCAGAACAATATTTAAAATTCAAATGAAGCACATAATGTAGCGTTTTATTACCTAAATTTCGAAAACGTTAAACCAAATCCGGATTAAGCTATCTACAGCTTGAAAATACAAAGACCACTGAATTGTGTTGTTCTGTATGTTTGTTAAACGACATAATGATTGTTTGTTGGATTTTAATGCATACAAGAACAATCGTTATGAAATTAGCAAAGTGTATACCTTCATATTTCCCTTTCATTAATTGTTTATGTTATATAATTTTAAATAAGAATTATTGGCGTAATATAACTTAAGGTTTGTCAAATGTGTTGCCTGGTTATTTGGTTTGTAAAGTTATATTCAGTTATTATTTATTCCGTGTTTCAAATAATTTTCGTATCACAGTTTCATTTTTCAATTGTTTTCAATGCTAGGTAATACATCCCACATGTGATGTAGCATAAGTCTTATTCACTTTAAGGACTCAGGGTATAAGTCAGATGAAAATACGATAAGAGTTTTGCAAACTTATTCCGAAACAATTTATATCCAAGTTAGTGGACTATATAAATCGTATCCTTATTTACATTATTGAGTTTAAATTTGATAATGTAGACACTCTTATGTAGAGGTTAAAACTGCACAGTTATACAATACTATGTCTTACCCAAAATCATAGCAGAGTCTGCAAACGTAATACAAAACTTCAATTTACCTGTACCACAGGTGTTTCCTGTGTATCCCGTATTACAAATACAAACATAACCGTCCATTGCGTTTTTACAAGATCCATGACCAGAACAATGGTCTGGCTCACAATCTGTTTTAGAAATTTATTATTATTATTTATTTATTTATACATTTGTCGGCAGACATATATTGCATAATAAAGCTACATCGGGCCTTTATGTTTGTTATTATAAATGAATCAGCAGTAAAATCGCCATTTGTAAATAATTATAACAAACCAAGATGTCATAAGCTTATGGGTTGTACTAATTATTTTGAATGAACACAAAACCGTTCGTTATTTATTACAGTATTAAACTAATTACCTGCGATTAAAAAGAAATCAGCCAAACTTTATGATAAAATATTGGCTAGGCAGTATAGAAAAAATATATTTTGTTTATAAATTAATAAGCCAAACATTTGACCAAAACAGTGAAGAAATGCAAAGCACAGACATTTCAAGAGTTTTAACTCATAATTAATAATAATAATGACTGCATGACTACCAATTATGCCTTGACTTTTAGACTGAGAAGTGTAAATATGGTAACTTACGGTTTTGTACTGCAAGAAGAAGAGACATTCAACGTTACTTTAAATTTTTCATACTGAAGGCTGAACAAATTACTTGGATAAACGTCTAATATGTTTTGATTACAATACGTTTTGCCCATTCTTAAATTATTAAATGTGCCAGTTCCGGCTAAGGCTATATACACTTGTACATATAAAATCCTTAGAGATAAAATAATTTTCGAAATTTCAGTAAATATAGACAATGACTATATCACTCAAAGACAAAGAATGAATGCTATTCCTGTTAATTCCGAAGTATTACTAATGGGCTGGTGATGTCCTCGTGGACGAAAAGTCAACAAGCAGAGGCATCGACGTAGTGGTTGCAAAAAGTACCATCAAACATATTTAGGATAATTGAATTTACTATGACAGACGCGCGTTTAATCTAATCAATTCTCATCAGTTACGCTCTAACCAAACCAATATTTAAAATGATGGATGATATTGTATCATTTATGTTTTATGGTGTTTCAAGATTTTTCTGTTTTACAAAAAAAACTTCATTACTTTCATACTCATTTGCATTTATTTCCACAAACATTTTCTAGCCAACATACTATGTACAAGTAAAAGCCATGCGCGGTGAAGCCTGAGAAGCAACTATTTTAAACGTAATGAGAGTTTCTGTTTGGTAGAAACATTACTGTTACCTGTGGTAACTTAGCAATATTACTGCAAACGGTCATCGACCAACATGAAGCACAGTCTATTGACGCACAAAAGGTGAAATAATATCATCATTTGTTATAGATTCATGACAATTATTAGAAATTCATAGGAGATTTCAATGAAGGGCAGATTGACAGTGTGTTGTCTTTTAACAAAAACACTTATTTTGCCGCCTTTAATCACACGGTTCAGTCTTGACTCGAAGACTTGGAAATGTTTGGACAAAGGTTCCGACTCTTTTTATAGACGATACGGATAAGCATCAAGTAAACGATCTAGAGGAAATTTAGGAACTAATCATTTGTTGGCAGAGCAACTGGAAAAAAAATGAAAGAGATCGAGGAATCTATTTTAAGACTTCGTTTTAGCTATGAACAAATGAAACAATAGAAATAATAAAGATATGCTAAATCTCTTGTTTTCTGTAAACAGATACATACATATGTATCAGACGACTGTCACAACGCCTGGTAATTATTATTGTTATTATTATTAACAGCGGCCGATTAATATTTTCAAATTTTAATTTGTTTTATTCGGAATTGAACACAAAAAAATCTATTGGAAATTTGGTTCATCTTCTACATTTTTGTAATAATATTTTCTGCATACACAAGTTAAATAAAGCTTCGCTTATTTTTTAAGTTATGTCGAAATTTATTTTATAATTATAGTTAGTATAAATATGTTATATATATATTAAATACAATATTTGAAAAATCAAATCATGTTTGTTTTCTATTGTTTAAAATATCATGCAATTCAGTTAACATAATAAGGTTGTTGATGGCCACGGGGTACTTCCGATTTAAAGAATGACACAGGTGGTTGATTATGTTAAGGATAATCCCGCCTCACTTATCAAAGTTCACGTGTATTAAACATGGGGCGGCATCATTCGATGTTTAACGTTAATCCAGATCAAGTTTTAATATTGTGTAATTTTACAATGCAATTAATCGGAACTTTCTTTTATGTAGTTAGTGCAGTTGCGCTTGGTTTTGATCCTCATTTAAGGGAAACATTACACAGGTGACCGGTAATTAACAATACTAAATCGGCACGTGCCGATAAAATGCAAATATCTCCAAAACTACAAAATAAAATGTTGTTATTGCACATTTCTGCTAGATAGTGCACTAACTAGTAGTTTGCGGTATTTCTACGTACCCAAATACATATACAGTTATAGATTGTACGGTCTTGTAAGTAAACTTCAACCCCTTTTGTTCTACAGACAAACACTAAATTTTAAAGGTTTTTATTTTTAATTGTCTTCATTGACTCTAAATTTACACCACAGAAAAGCAAAGTGCCACAGAACAAGTAAGGCACACACTTTGACGAATGAAACTGAATCGTGTGCGCCGTTTTATACTATCGTACAAAGTTGACATGTATTCGAGAAAAAACATTCGATATATGTCCAGTGAGCAGTTGTAAGTATAATTTATAGTATATACAAATATAACTGTGTTTAGCAGTTTCGGTGTCTCTGTAAAAAGGAAACGGAAATTTTAAGCAACACCCTGTTAAAGTTTATGGTTAAAACAAATACGCAAATCGTCTCCTTTGCAAAAGCTTTCTCCAAATGTTGTACGATTTTATTTGCAAATTTGCGTGCTAACATAAGTTAACGATGTTATAGTTCGTAAACCGGGCTGATTAATCGTTCGTACGACGTTCGAGCATCGTTCGTACATCGTTAGTATATGGTTCAACGTAAATCGTTTTTCTATTGTAGAACATAATTAATTAAATAATACGTAAAATCGGCCCTAATTTAATAATATAGGGATGATTAATATTTGATAACAGTACTAATATGAAAAGGGTAATAACTTTGTATCGTTCGGACCGCAGGGCCATACGAAAAGTTGTATTACCCGATACGATTTCACCTCCGGTTTTCTGGACCAGTAAGCTATTTCGTGACTCCTTCCAGCATTTGTTAGATTGGCTAGTCATACGGACTGTTTATACAGGCTAGTCGTACGAATTTTGCTTAGTTTTAATACAATTGTTAGGAACTGGCATCTGTATTGGCTTTTTATCGACTATCGGTCAGCCGTATTGGCCCTGGACCCTACGGGTCTCGGGACCTATACAGCAAACCTGGAATCAATGCCAATGCCAATAAATCATCAGCCAGTTAGTACAATGAATCATGTTCCTCCAGCGTACATGGTAGGCTTTTTCGTTTATTCTATCGAAGTGTATAAGGTTTTTACATAATAAAACGAAATAAATCATTATATATTTAAATAATAGAATTTGAAAATCAGACTTCTTTTAGTTTTTACTGGTTCAGGTACACCACGAACATTGTCCCTGCGCATATGTACACTAGTAATAAATACACTTCAAAGACATATACACGACCTGTATTGCATTTGGTTATTGCAATTAACAACATTAACAATAATTATCTAGTTCAGATTTTAAAAAGCCATCAACAATCAGTCAAGGTGTTATATTTACGGTTAAATCATAGTATATAAAAAATTCAGCTTCATTAACCGAGGGGTAATGTAAACATAGACATAGTACATGTGTACTAGCGTGTGACAAAAGAAATTGTGTAACCAATATGGTGTGTAAGTTGTAACTCTTTTCTAAGTTTCTAGTGTAAATTTTACAAATGCTGTTTTGAAAATATATTAATACAGAGGATAAAATACAAAATCGTGGTAGAATTAGTTGTGTACGATACTAGGTTTTTAATAAAGCAAAGCGAGTGTATTCTTCTGCTAAACAGCGAAGGTTCACCTATTGCAACATACGGACTTTGTACAGTAGTGGTTAGAAAAGCTGTAAAAAAGTCGTCAACCCCTTTCAAGAAGTTAACACATTTAAATTCTCCATAAAAGTAAATAGTAATGGTTTACTAATAAAACAAAGGTTCGCGGTAAGCAATTATATCAGTGCCCGATGAAACTCTTAAAATATATCAAGCCTTTAACATGTCATTTAATTCTTTTTTTTTCAATTGGGTAAACATAATGTTCTAAGGTCAAATATACTATACAAGTATACTATTTTGATAAAATTATTGTAAAGTATCTTATAAGTCTCATTATATTTCGTGTGCATTGCTTACAAATAAAAAAGTTTTATTGTGATCTTCACAATGTTTGGAGTAGAAATTAATTTATGTTTTGTTTGGTTTTTTTTTCGCTCATAATCTGATACAAATATTAATGGTGGAGTGTTTTGCAATCGTATCGGCCATTTTTCAAATATCTTGTGCCTTTAATGTAAACAATTTGTATATTATGGAAATTAAGTTTTTGTTTTACGTTTGATTTGTTTTATTATGCCGAAAACTGTATTTAAAATCAATTTACGCCAGGTGTGTCTCATTTCATTCCCTTACTATACTTCACTCTTACAATTTAATATTGCCCGGATTTTAGCGTCGTTTGTTTGTGACCTTAAATAGCGTCTCTATATTCATTAAGAAACCATAGTTTATAAGGATTCTTTTGAATTGTCAACATTTTGGGAATAGTCATTTCTGCTAGCAATTAAAGTGTTATTTACAAATTAATGGACGACATAATGTAGTTGTATACAAATAGACTATGTCTGTGTTTGTAATCAGTAACGATGTAGGTTTGTCGTAAAAGTTAGTCAGGTATCTTCCATAACCGGACTTGCGGCAATATTTTGTTGACAATTTAGACCTGCAAGCTCCAAACATAATCATAAGGTTGTTCTGAACAATACACTTGTTCCTGTGCAGTAGTTTCGATCAACATTTTGTTTTCCCTCAAGTCGCCATCTTTCTTGGGTTCAAGATGCACAATACAATTTGCGACTATTTATGTTCAAAATTAATTTGTTAGTTGTTATAAATCCACCATTTAGTTTTACACAAGCATGTTTCTACAGTTGTATCATACTTGGACAGTTTAGGTTCAACGATATACAAAAATCAAATTTACAAAAACTGACAATTTCAAATATTATAATTAATCACATTAGAATTAGAGACAAATAGGAAGGAAAGCGACCGAACAACAAAAGCCGAAAGTCAAAGGACGGTTACAAAACCAGATTTAGAAAAATATATTCAACACAAAACAAAAAAAACTAAAAGCACAAAAACAAAAAGCTAATATTCTGAGCTCAATTAAAACCATGGATGCACCCAGATGCCTCGGACGAGTAAGCAGTCATTGCCTCTATTTAGTCACACGTCGAGATACTCATTGATATGACTAGAAAAAAGTTAAATTCAAGGAATAGGAAAGACTCAAAATATACAAAACCATATTTTTGAATATAGGTGCACATTATTTCTTAAATATCGTAGATAAAAGTGATTAAATGTAAGAGAAAATGTATCTTAAAAAATGAATAAGCGTTGCGCTTTAAAATGAATAGTTACCTGTTGTAGAATATATATAATAATATACAGTATATTTACTGATTATTTTAATTTATAATGAAAGATACTAATTTCAAATCGAGTACCTACCGCAAATTCCACAAAATTGTGGGCATCTAGTTTTTGCTACATGTTGAAGGGTTTCCGAAGAAGATTTGCACATGTTATAAAGATCTTGGTAATTTTGGCAGGTGAAAAAAGCGTCTTCCTTATCTGTACATGTTACTAGAGTAGAAGTAGCTGAAAAACATTTATAGTAAACCTTAATACGTTTATATGTTCCTCTATTCTTCGCGATTTGAACTTAATAATTTATTATTTGTTATTTTGTTCTGATAATACGTAAAACATTAATGGATTATAAAATTTACTTAGTAAATTACATAGCAACGTACACAATCGAAACGAAAATGCATGCACTTTAAATCACAAACCTTAAGGTTGTATATGGAAAAAAACGGACGATTCTACTAATTGTCTGTTTCCTCACCACGGACACAAATCGACGGTCATTGCATTCTCGTCATATACGAATTTGCCTTTTGTGCTTTTTATAAAAAGTTTTTTTTTAAATTTCCATTTATTTAAATGTGGTTTTACGAATGGATAAACGGGAATTTAGAATTGAAAATGATTTATTTTACTATTTTCCACTATCCTTATGAAAACAACTTAATGTTTTGTAGATAAATAAATTAAAGAAACAACTTGAAATAGAGAACAAATTCAAGTCTAGCAAAGTATGTTTTTTAAGGGCCGCTCTAAAATTTACTTACGTGTTTCGGTAGTTGTCTGACCTAAAATATATTGTAAATCAATGTTGTAACGAAGGGTAGCTTTTATTTAATGAGATTTATGGTATGTTTTTGATTTTGTTTTATTTTTATAGATCTTATTTTTGCCCCATTATATTACGCTTTATTTGCGCATTCGACCATCTGTACCAGGGATATAGAAACGGCATACTAGTGAAGACTGCTTGTAAGTGAAGAATAGATAAACTTGCAATAATTGAAACAATGTTATCATTCTAACAATAAATTCATTGTTGACAAAGATTCTATACCACTCATACCATTTTTACTACGGTATACTGTTTTTGCAAAATAAACAAGTAATAAACATTTTAAACAAACAAAGTACAAAAAGCTAATAGAATGTTTTCCAATAATGTGGAGCAAAACGCATCTTTGTGAGTTATTGGGGTGTGCTTGTTTATCATTTTAAGTGCGTCCTAAATTGATTGCAGCGTACAGCGTCTGTGATATGTTTTGAGGTCAACGAATTTCATGCAAAATGTGTTTATTAGTGGTTTTATTGTTTGAAATGATTCCATGCATAGCGACATGTAATATAATGTCAATAACGTAGTGTAAAAATTAGCAGCCCTTATAATAACTTACAAATATTTTCTTCAGTATTTGGATTAAACAAAATGCATTACATAAATAATGCATTGACATCAATACTAACTAAAATTCTAATTTATCGTATACAAATTATTACATACCTAGAATCATAGTGAGTGTTGTTGTCTCTGTAAAAATATCTTACCTATGAAGTTTTGTAAATGACTGCTACAAACGGTACAACATAAATATAAATGATATTAATGTAAGTAAATGTGTAGTCAACAAAATGTGTTCAGCATCACTCAGTAGAGTGATATAATAAAGAGAGGCACACTATTTGTTTCTTCCTTTAATATATATTGACTATTTAATATATTAAAAACGCTAAAATTCACATGTGAAATTAGTGGACCATTAGTGCCATTAGTGTATCAGTTGGTTATTTATTTATTTTAATACACATTTACCTTTGCAAATTTATTTACCTTTTACACGCATCATGAATATTTCAGAAATAAGGTGTTGCGTTTTCGTTGGCAGTCAGTATACATATTAATTACTGGAAAGTATTTTTAAGCAGTACAACATTTCTTTCTATCGCTCTAAAAAACACACATAGACCACACATGTATATAAACCCTTGTTTTTTTATGTTAAGACCAGATTTAATTAAAATCTCTACTCATGATTTATAAAACATGCAAACTCTGTTAAACATTCGGAAGTCAAACGCACAAATCTAAAATTGATGCAGATTTTTCTGCGATATCTTTATTTATGGCGACTGACGAATAAAAATTGCAGTGAAGTATGCATATCAACAGATCATAAAAATTAATCCGGCCAAATATCAAACCAATCCATCAGGCATTTTCCGAGGAGATGCGCCCACAAAATCTATCATTGTGTTAATTTACTGAAATGGTCAAAGTCCTATAACTCCTATAAATTTGAAGATTTTAAATAACGGTATATAAAGCACATATACACATTATAACAATTCGAATATCAAACTAATCCGTGTAGTCGTTTTAGAAGAGATACGTACACAAAATGTGCCAGTGTATTAATAATTGCTAAAATGATCAAAGTCCAATTACGCGGAAAAAATGTGAAAACAAATGGCGGAAGATTATGCACATCTACACATTACACATCATAATAATTAATCCTGGAAAATAACAAAGCATTCAGTCAATTGGTTTCAGAGAAGTTATATCTACCACTATAATATTGACTGTAATACTGAAATGGTAACAAGTCCTATAACTCCAACAAATTATGACGAATCATAAAAGGTGCTGCAGACGGAGGGAAGGGCGAAGAGCAAAACAATGTCTCTCCGACGTTTTGCGATTGGGGACCAAAAGATTGCTGGAGTTAGGCAATAAAAAAAAATTAAGGAGTTAGACACGCCAACAAGGTTTGTCATTCACATTCTTGTAAGTTCATATTAATAATAATAGTTTTTAGTGTATGTGAACTAACCTAATACCACACTTGGTGCATGAGTTGTGGCTGTAAAACAAATTAGTTTCCAATTTAAATAACGCAAAACACTAGATGCGGTATCCCCTATGGTTATAGTTAAATTGCGTACGAAGACCAATTATCCTATGTATTCGAGTACAAATTCGTCTCATTTAAAATTAACACATGGAAATTGCATAATGACTAATTTGCATAGGTTTTCGCATGTAAGATTTATGTCAGAATACTAACTATTTATTTTTTACAATTATTACCCCATCTATTACATGGGTTATATTCCTTCAATATATATTTCGTTTTGGCATAACTGTTATATTAATATAAGATTTAAGAAGAAACTTCATCTACGTAATTTTAGAATGAAAAACAACATCTTTCACAGTTATTATCGCCGCCCTCCTGGAATATTTGTATTCACTTTCGTTGCTAACGATGGATAAAGGAGAACATATTTTTAAGTACACTTAGTTACCATAAATGAACGGAATTTTGCTACAATAATGTTAATCATTTAACTTGAGTGAAAAATAAAGATTGTATATGAGGTTCGACTTCAAAATTGCTTTTGTGATTTCAAAGTTTCTTGTAATAAAAAGTTTTTTTAATATTCTATTTACGAAAGTTAATAATATAGGGAGACAATTTTTATCCTGGTACTAAGTATTTCGTTGATAGCTCTATCGACAAGCGTAGCTTTGAAAAATCGGAAACCAGAATAAAGGCTATTTTGTGTAGACAATTTATGGTTCCGAGATAAGAAGATAAGCCCCGCCTCCTTAGTTATTGTTTCTATGCGCCACAAGCTTCTTTGAAAATGGCGGCTCAGCATCATCGTGATGCCAATATTACTACCGATTGTCTCGACAAAATTCCCGAAAATATAGATATTTGTTTGGTACCTACAAGAAAGTAATTTCTTATCCAAAGAGTTTTAGAAAAAGGGATGAATTATTTCACCCATGGTTATATTTACGATAACAGAATATATGAAATAAATTAAATGTACCGTCCGCGTTGCCGTTGATACAAAATGCTGGCGATCTGTGAGAAAAAATTAATCGCCTCACAGTCTTCGTATTGAAATTAAACCTGAACCAAACTTTCTGAATTCTTTTGCACATGTAAAGCTGGGTATGTTTTTCCCTTCCGAAATTGCGGTTAAATTTTATATGTATGTAATCTGTCTTAACTGGCCGTGTGTACACGCGTATTTACATACGCTGTCAGAGAGTATTTCCTACACATCTACAGAGAACTGGGAAATCGATAACTGCTAATTAATTGGATAAAGATATATGAATATAATAAAAAAAGCGATGTTTACTAAAGAATTTTTTGTCTGTGTTTAAAGTACTCCGGCCGAGTTTCAAATCGGCAAATTTCATAGCCGAAAAAAGAACATAAATCTGTAACGTTATATAAGTAATGTTCATTAACAATTAATTAAGTCCATTGTATAATTATATATAAATCCAATAGTTTTTACACGGGAAAACATAAAAAAGAGCATTGTTCCTGTCCCATTTTTTGTATATCATAATTGAATTAGGGTAGATTCCCTAACAGACTTAAAATTTTAATAAAAATCAATTTGAAATTGAAGACGTGCACAACATCACGTAACCAATTTATTCTTTTTTAGACTAAGCGGGCATTACTCTCACAGGGTTGCTCAAATCTCTACAAGTATTGCAGCTGCTTATGTTTATTTATTCTGTTAATATTGAGCTGATCATTGGAACTTCCACACGTCTTCAAGCGTTGACATTTCTCTAAATCTCTTTTAATCTTTGGACATGGTATAAATATTGTATCCTTGCATTCGATCTGGGTACCTTTCATCGGAATTACATGTACCACATTTACAACTAAGAAAGATTTTCTTAAAACGATTGAAAATTATGCCGATCCCACAACTGTACAAATAGTTTGCTTGTGGGGCAAAGATGGCGGAAACTTTGTTTACATATCGGCTAATTATAACTGAGCATTCTGATTGGATAGTAAAAATAAAATCGGATTCATGTATTCCGGAGTATGCCGATATTTGTAAGATTCAATAAATAAATATTTTGTCAATAATTTATTTGAACCATGTGAATATTAGTATTTATGATTTAATATATGACAAAAGATTACATGTGCACAAATTTAGAAATTGGCAATTGAAACTAGTCACAACAGCAGGGCTTAGCTTTACATAGAAACTTATGGGGAATAAGTTCAAGTGTCTTGTTTTTATGAAATCACTTTGACAAACCCGTGCAGAATGTAGAATAAATCGGCGGCGAACTGATGCTTTGCATCAAAAGTTTTCTTGTAAGTATTGTGCCAAACTATAATTACACAGTTGTTCAACTAAAACACTTACCTATGATTTGGATCACGACGATGGGTCAGTCCCGGTTTGTCGATGACAGCCCACAGAATCGACTTATATTTAACATAAAATATATGCAGCCACAAATTGATTTTAAGTATTTGTTTACATGGTGCTGCAAATTTATTATTAAAAGATAAAAAATAGTATGTGTAATTACAGTAATTATAAATACAGACACCATAGATTTTTTTGACACACTTCTACAATGCTCTTTATGACATAAATAGTTAAATACCTGTTGTAGGAGCATTTGTTGTCGGTGCGTGTGTAGGCATTGCTGTTCCCGGTTGATGTGTCGGTACAGCATGAAATCCGGGTACTATGTAAAAGCACAAAATATATAGTATGTCAAACCGTTTATCGATAATAACAAATATTGTTTTGTACTGCTTTACAGTACAACACTTTGGATAATGAGTTACATGGCGAAGGAACAAATGTTTTGCATGCATTGTTGCTCAATATACCCATTTAACAACTACATACAATAAGTTTAAACCAAATTGTTATGACAAACGTTTTACTGTGATGCCAACAAGGACTGACATAATGATACATAGTTCGAATATTATTTAACAAAAACAGATACTGTAGTTACTATAAGTTAACGGTTCAAGATATGTAAATCACTCTACAAAATGCATTCAGTTTATGACCGTTTACTATTTGTATCTTTTCTTTTTGATTGCTTCTCTCCTGAACTGAAACAGTGCATGGCGGCAGTAAATAGCTGCGGCACAGTAGCTCTTAAGTTCTATTGGATATTATTGATTTGGTGGACCATAGAGCTATGCATTTTCTCTATGTAAAAACTTGCGACTCTGCGACACGATTTGTGTCACAACGTTTCTGACGATTAGTTGACATGTTAGCTTAATCAAACGTGTTTATTTCGTTTCTTGATAATTTTTCCTACACTGTACCTCTTTAATAATGCACGATGACGTTTATTCTATTATAAATCTTCAATAATAAACCAGTTTCAACAAATCCCGCCTATCATTGTTGTTTAAACGAGTTCTCGGCGATGGACCTAAATGCTACGGTTCGGCAGTTATGCAATAAGAACAATAGATTTTTGAATTGGTAAGGGCTGTTATTAACTGCGTCATAACTTGATAGTACCTTTTACCTATCTATAATGACTGATATTCTCTGAAGCAGTCCTGGAAGCAGTCCTGGATATTAATCATCAGTATTTACCTTGATTTCGAATGACTGATATTCGCTGAAGCAGCTGTCAGCCATTTTTTACCGTGTGAGGAAAAATAATATATTTCAGTGTATGGTAAAAAAGCTGTATTATATCCACAGTACTAATATTATTGTTAGTCATGCGTTGTTTGCACACCCGAGAATATTTACTCTACAATAATTTGTACATTTTTGTAAGACATTGATTTAAAATCGAATGAGGTTTAACCTGGGAATTGTTTGTTAAAAAAATACAGAATTTATTATTAAGCATGAGCTATATTTAAGGCAAACTAACCACATTTTGCATTTTAGTGCTTATAAAAATCGATTCATATATTTCACATTTTGATAATACCAATGAACACAGTTAATCAAGTTTCAGCCGGAACAGGATGTTATTATCATCTAAATGAATATGACATGTACCATATTTAGCATTGTTTCAGTTAACAAGCTTCATGTGATATCAATACATGTATGTATTTTTCCTTTTTAACTTAACTTTTCAAATATGAATAGAGAAACTACATGGTATGACCCATTTTGTCTATTTTCAGAGAAACGTTTTCTTAAAATTTCTTTATCTTATAATACGGTTGAAAATATTAACTTAACTAAAATTGTTTTCAATTTTTATAGTACTGAGTGTTAAACTACGAAATTTTCACTATATAGTTTTTATTGTATGACACATTTATATCTTTTGATAATTACTGTAAATTCGAAGTAACGATGTCATACGGACAGCATAATATTTGGTTGATGAATAAGTTGAGATACATGTATGTCTTGAGATAAACCATAAAATTTGATCTGTTAGGGAAAACAGTTTGTACAACATATGACTTTTACAAAGAAAAACAACTTTCATGTATACACTATATTTAATCATTTTGAAAAGTAACATTTGACATTTGAGTTAATATTCTTAAAAAGTGTTATAATTTCAAATCACTTTGGATGCAAACGTTTATATTAAAGTTCGAAATATATGATATTGTCATTTAGTTACAATATTAACATAGGTTAACTGAGCCCTTAATGTCTTCGTTTTACAGGAACACTATTTACTGGTCCCTAAATTTACATATATGTCGAATACCCGAGCTTCTAAATATATACATGTTTGACACATGCTCATCCCATTAGACAACATAATTACATAGGTATACACTACATTGAAATATTAGTATTCCGTTCATGCAATTATACACAAAAGTAACATTTAATGTTGTTTTGCATCATTTTCGTCTGCTGTATATTTCAAATCAGTAATTTGTATATAACTATACTGTACTTAACTTCCACGAACTGTTTCATATCCGGACAAAGAAAAAACATAATTGTAAATAACTGACATGAACTGAATACAATTTGTACTGTGATTTACATATCTTGAACCGTAAATGTTCAGTAATTATAAGTGTTTTTAATCAATTTTAAAATGTGTATCGTAATGTCAAAATGTGGAATAAATATAGGATCTTACATTGGTACGAGTGGATTATCGGATTTCTCCAATCGAGATAGTTAAACTTCCATAATTTAACTATCGAGATTGGAGAAATCCGATAATCCAAGAGTACTAATGTAAGATTCTGTTTCTCTAATTTTAAAAAGTAGTAAATTTGCGAAACGAAGTACAAATTCTGCCAACCCCAATTTTTACGTTCATGACGTGAATACGCGGTAAATTGAAGGTGTTTTGTTTATGACGTCATGAGTTCTTATTGTGACGTTATTATTTTTAACCAATCAAATGCTGAGCGGTTGAAATATTACGTCAAAATTAGAGAATGATAGTTCTTCATTTGTGTACGGTACACACTAAATATTGCTGTATGGGTAAGATAACAGTTAATTTTTTGCAATATTGTATTAAATTTTTAGGACAAGTGTGTTTATTATTGAATTATGATGAAAGTGTTAGCCATCGCTCAAAAGGTTGACTTTTGTATAAAGCAATATTTGTGGCTGATATAAAAAATTTTTTACTTGACATATAAGTGCAAATTCCATCTTGTTATAAAAGAATACGTCACGGGGTTCTATCATAAATTATTTTGTATGTGTGTTCTCTGTATTTACGTTAATGCAAGCTTGTCTTGAAAGTGAAAAAGAATGTTCGAAACAATGTTTTTAGGACACACATAAATTTATATATTATTAAGGACGAATCTTACTTACCCAAGATGTAAAAATATAATTTATCGATTTATCGTTTAACTTTACCTTTAGCAGATATAAGAGAATAGTTATATGTTGATAAGAAAATGTTAAAACACAAAAACTATCTTTGAAAAAAAAAGGTAATAACAAAAAAGCAAACACATTTTAAACATGCTTCCACTAGTGCTGCACATTATATAAAGGTATAATTACATGTACCTGTTGTAGGAGCATTAGTTGTCGGTGCATGTGTATATATAGGCATGGCTGTTGCTGGTTGATGTGTCGTTAAGGATAGCCACCCATGTTCTAATTGCAAGTACAAAATGCAACATATGCCGAAACTTGTTATATGCAGCCTATTAAAAGCTTAGTTTGATAAAAATAACAAATAACACGCAAAATCTACTCAAAGTGACATTTAAAGACATAAAGCATTCAGACATTTCTTCTCGAGAAATTATAAAAAGTAAATAGAAATTTTGTTAATTTTGTTTTAATTTTTAACACAAATGTTTGCTCGTCTTAATAATGAGGAATAACGTTAATAATTAATTTAAATGTTTCAAAAAATAATTCAATCTCACGAATCCCTTATAATGATTATTACGTACTCATTGAGTCACTACACGCTTGATCCATGCAATAACAATAATCACCAGGATGATGTGCACCTATGCATTGCATATGGAATTCCTGTCAAAAAAATGGATTATATTTTTAACATTAAATAGAAAATATTTTTTCAGATACATTTCGTACTAAAACCTGATGTTTTTTAATATAACACTGAACATGTTTTGTCCTGATTAGTGGTCAATTTGTAAATGACAAGGCAATGAAGTTACTAATTTAAATTAAAAATATAATTTAGAAACTTTAAAAGAATGCTGAATTTATAGGAATATTCGTGTATTATTTACATTGTTTTCAGTTTGTTACCTTTGAATACTAAATTTGTGTAATAATGAATCGTTAGCATGATGCACGTACTATAAGCATCTAAACTGCTTCCTTTTAATGCATTATTTTACACTCGTAACATGTACTATGTGCAGGTAAAATAATGTTTTATTGAAAACAACATGAAGAACACAGGCATGAATGAAACATACCAAAAGTGATATATTAAAACGGAAAGAAATGGTTACTAATCAACTATAAAAGAGAGTTTTATCTGATTTTTTTAAATTCCAGTTTCGCGAGATTTTTTCTCTAAACAAACTTAAGTACATATAGCAATGCTAACTTATTAACATGTGCATCTATAAATACATGAAGGACACTATTATACTAATTAACTGAAAAATTCATTTAACTGACATTCCGACGACAACTGTCGTCTTAACTCAAAGTATATACAAGGCAAACTATCACTGCAAGCAGGGTGTACTCGACTCTACTCTTAATTGACAAGGATTGCCAGTTTTTCTACCGCAGGTCGGGGGTTTTCTCCGAGTACTCCGGCTTCCTCCCCCCAAAAAACTGGACGCCATTATATAGTTGAAAAATTGCTGAAAGTGCTGTTAAACACCATCAAACAAACAAACAATATTTAAATAAAGAATCTGTGTAAAAATCAACAAAACATTGTATAAACCTGTCATTGAGTAAATGATATGGAAAACCGTTAATTGACATCAAAGATAACGTATCAAGACTCATCGTTGGTTTGTAAAACTATATAATATTTATACGATGTTTTAATCACTCTAAAAAATGTCCAAAACGTCATATACACATATACAACCATCTTTGACATGAATCTCAGCAATTCAAAAAATTATTGCAGTTTTGACATCGGAAGTTTAACGGTGACTATATCAAACTTAGTAAATTAGGAACATATAATTTATCGTTAGATTTCTAATGGGGATAAGAATTCTCATTTATATTTCTATAATACTATAGTCTAGCATGAGCTCTCAAATAAATTTTAATAATTGAAAGTAAAATCAACTATGATGTTTAACATGCTGCATCATGTTGAAAGCAGAAATCTATCAATCAACGGACTGAAATCATTCCATTATATTCCTTTTGTTAAATTGGCACAACTATTAGTTGAGTGATATCGTGTCATGTACGGACTTCGTAAGACTACATTCAGCAATACGCTGCTAAAAAATCTGGGAATTGGACTTTATTTAAAGGTGGAATATATTAGGTATGTAACAAAGAAAGCGTACATTTACTATGCGGGGAAGTGTTAATTATACTATTCAAAGTTTAAACCAAAGCCTTATTAATTTATCACAAATCAGACTAATAATGACTGGCACATTATTAGCTATTCGCAGACTTACCCCATACCACGTATAGCATCTTTATTTAGTGAAAATGTGTTCATCACACCAAAAATTACAAAATGTGGCAAACAGGTGGCCATCTAATTAAAGGAAAATGCATTGGGTTTTTTTTTAATTTTGTATTTCAAAATGTGCTGTACGACATTTGATGTGATATAGAATACTGAATTGAATAACAGGTAGACGACGTCTTCTTTTCAGGATTTGATGTTAAAAATCATATTAATTATGTGTCATTTGCACTTATTAGCAAATTAATTAAAGAATCATGCACTAATTTTTCTTCTTTCCAAATTAACAGAATGTAATAATATTAACTGAAAACACACAAATGATAGAGATGTTTTCATTTTAAAAAGTCAAATGTGTTTAATTTATGCTTATCATTGTATTTTCAATACTGGCCAGTTTCTCTATAATTAAAACAATCATTTTTCAGATTATGATATTAAAAAGAATATCTTGCGTTCAGTGTTAGGACAAACAGAACAAACCAGTGGTAAATTGTGACACAAATTATGACACAAATATTTGATAATTGATAACGAAAGTATTTGTTGTTAGCAGACATCCTCGATAAAGAAAATAAATCGGAACAGAAAATACAGAATCGTATGCCCTGATCAATTAGGAGGTGTAAACTCCATATGCAGGAGCTGCAGTAACGTAACCTCATAAAAATGGAATATTGACAGCAGTTGTCAATTTAGTTTCCAACCGATCTAAATTTTCAATTTTACATGTAGGTCAATCTATCAGAGGACCTAGCCGTCCTTAATTCTTAAGAACTTTCTTAATGTCCAATTTCCATAACTTTCCTAAATTCGACGGTCTGTTGCGAAAAATATATAAAATTAATGACACAAATATTATATTTTTCATATAGCATTTGATGATTTCAGTAGAAGGGAATGTTTTGTTAGAAACACATTTAGCCTTTACGAAATATGATTTGTCGCTTGTTAAAACCAGATATCTTTCTAAAGATTTGCATTTTTTTAGTAAAGTGGAATCAATTCATTTTTCTAGGACGTGTCAGTTTGCATTCACGTTTAATCTCTTTTCGGTCAAGTGATATGACGGACGCCAAGTGATGGCAAAAGCTCACCTGGATATTCGGTCCAGGTGAGCTAAAAATCATCATTGATAGGTAATTTCTACTGCAAGGATTTGCCACGAAACGACAACTGAACTGATTTGTAGGACGGCTGGCTTGCTAATAGCTTTTTTACAATGTACATCTTGTGCCGTTTTTAAGTAAAAAGGTAATCATTAAACTCTTTATAAAAAACTTCATAGAATGGCTACATATCGCGTCAAAAGTATTCCAAAGAATGCAGACCAATAGAGTTGTAGGTGGTACTAAGTCATTCGAAGATTTAGTATATGGCAAAGATAATACTGTAACCCTATCATGTTACTGAGTAAATGACCTAACAGTAGACCGCAGAACTTCTAAATAGTCGAATAGTGCCCATCTTACTGTTATGTGCTGGTCATGGGCAATTTGTGTTATAAATAGTGTGACCCTATCGTGTATGGTTTTTGTTTTGGTTCCCTTTTTGGGAAGGTAAAGACATATATACACTTTTGCTTTTCAAATACATATCTCTAATTATTCTGAGGAGAAAAGTTTTCTCGTGCGTCTGAGCAAATATCGCGCAGTCTGCACAGATGCGTCTTCTAAAACGAATGGCGGATGTTAAAAATCTAAGTCTACTTGTCAGATAAGTAAGTAAACTTGTCAGATAAATAAGTTTACTTGTCAGATAAATAAGTCACTTCCCAGATAAACAAGTAAACTTGTCAGATAAATAAGTCTATTTGTCAGATAAACAAGTCTACTTGTCAGATAAATAAGTCTACTTGTCAGATAAACAAGTCTACTTGTCAGATAAATAAGTCAACTTGTCACATTAATAAGTCTACTTGTCAGATAATTAAGTTCACATCCCAGATAAATAAGTCAACTTGTCAGATACACAAGTCTACTTGTCAGATAATTATGTAAAGGGCAAAAACGCAAAATACGGTTTTTTTTTCTTAAAAATATTACAACTTTATTATCTGACAAGTTTACTTAAATATGTGTCAAGTAGACATAATTAAGTGACAAGTAGACATAATTAAGTGACAAGTCGACTTATTTCCCAAATTATGTAGACTTAATTATGTGACAATTAAAAAAGTAGGGGCAGATATATGCCACCATAATCCACGCCTTTCACAAATTGTTTTAATTTGCTCTCACTACAAAGTAGGCAAAAAAGGAAACACTGTATTCAACGGCCAAAACTGCCCTAAGCTCTATATTTTTATGATCATTAACGCGGTCCAAATATCTGATTTTGTAAAACCAAAAATTAAGTTTTCACGTTACAATTTATATTCGACAAAAACTGTACAATATCTGCTTTCAACTGTCGCTTGTTTGTAGTGTTTTACATATTATGCGATCATGCATTAATTCTAAGCAAATTTAAACGTAAAAAGATATCCTGCATTTTACCAATTTAACTTTACTACTTCTTTCGCGTCCGCGTTTCCCATCCCCACCTTACCATTCTGGTTTAAAGTATATTTATTTTTACCCTTTTCTACAATATGATAATTCATATTATTATTTTCTTCGGGTACTCCGGCTTCCTCCCCCAATAAAAACTGGACGCCATGATATAGCTGAAAAATTGCTGAAAGTGGCGTTAAAACACCATCAAACAAACAAACAAACATATTATTATGTCCTTCTACCTGAAACTGGGAAGATTTGAATTGATCGTTTTGAATTTGAAAGCTTTTCCGCCTACTGTTATTTGACTTTTGTTTCAAGATTTCTTTTATTCGTATGTATGACAAACATATAAAAATCTTAAGGTCACGTTCTTAATGCTCCATACTTTAACCTTTCTCTTTTAACTGATATCAAAATAATGCAACCATATCTGTTTAAAAACTAACAACAAAGAAAGCCCATTATCGTTAGCACACTTCAAAAATTTTAAAGAAGTATGATTTGATCGTTTGTTTGTTTGTTTTAAAGTTTTTGTAAACGCCACTGTCGGCAATTTTTCAACTATATTATGACGCCCTGTTTTTTATTGTAGGAGGAAGCCGGTGTACCGCGAACAATCATGACTTTTGGTAGGAAAACCGGCAATCTGTGTCACTTAAGATTGAGGTTGAGCGCAACTATCCGCCGTGAGACTCAAACTCGTAATATCAGTGTTGACAGACCACGTGATCAATAGTAGACGAACTACCTTAACCATTAGGCCACTAGGCCACCGAGGCACCACAAAATTATTTGAATCTTATCAGATCAGATATAATTTTTACCTTGGTTTGGTCACAATTCAATATTAATTATGGGCATTTTAATCGGTTTAGGACAATATTAAGTTTTCAGTAAGCAAATTATCGTGCTTTGGACCCCATCTATGTGGGTCATGATCTTTTCAGATATATACTTGCATATGGAAATTACAGTACAGACAGAAATATCAAACGGACCTGCTGTGTAATAGTTGATGGTATGAAAAATTTGTTCATCAGGGACAGTGTACAGAAGGGAGTCATGCGGGATCCGGGTGGCAAAAAAAAGAATAGACCGCAGTCGCGCTAGCTTGTCGTAAAAGGCGACTAAATAGCACCCAGTACCCTGACCGGCGTGTCAGGTCGGTTTGCCTAAAGACTGGGATGTGTGCCCCAGGTGGTTGAATGGGGTACCCCTGGCAAGCTAGGGTATGTATTGGACAGGTTAGGAAATGTAGCTAATATGGACATGAAGTATTAACAAACAGTACTTACCGTCATACAGCTTTTTAGTGATTAAATTCCATAATTTAATAAATTTGCATCAGTAACTAAATACATCTTTACGAATATTATAAACGCGTTTCTGTGTGCAAGTTATTACGCTGTGTTCGAATTGTATTTGTTGTATATTTGTCTTTTTTTCTACTTGTGTACCGGTTTGTCTGTGCAATATTGTTTCTCGGTTTCAGATTGTAAAAACATTTACCTATTATGTATATTTTATGTTGTTTTGATTTTAATTAATTGTTGTATTTATCGGAGAAGATAATTCTTAGTTGTAAAACTTGTGTCTGATGCATTAGTTGCTTTTTAGATACAATAAAATATGTTAAAATTAAATTGCAGGCAGTCTCCGCAGTATTTTTTTTAGAAAATATAATAATTAATTACGCGTACATAAGGTATTCAGATGATCCAATTTACTTTGCCATTAAAATGCAGAGGTTTGCATTTTTTAACGACATGAGCACGATATAGTGAGTAGTTAAGATTAGGGATTTACAGTTTGTTTACGATTAGTAAGTTGCATTATTGTATTATAAGGAGCAGGATAAATCAATTTCCAAGTTTCGTGATTATGAATTAGGAGAAAATGAACATTAACAGAAATTCACAATGAATAAATTGATCTTGACTTGAAAGGTAATGTGTCAAAGGTTAAGGTCACATCATAATTTTAAACATCGTGTTGTGTGCAGATCTTCGTTTTAATCATTAGAAATACATAACTGTGATATCAAAGTAGATCTTGTTAAGGTCTTTAATTGTGATTTAATTATTTTCATTCGCCAATTGTAAGAGTTAGTCAACTTGGATCGATTATAGTTTATTTTAAAAAATCAATATCTTTTTGATTTGAAAGTTTTATAATGAAGTTGTTTTCTATTTTAAAAATAAGTATATTTCTTTAAAGATTAATACCTCGTTTTACTGTCAAAATTTCAAATGAATACATATTGTTTTTGTTGTTTGTTTAAAATTTGCAATTTTAAGGCTTAAGATTAATGACACCTTGTAATTTTGATAATAAAGACGTCAATCAAATTCAATCAAATGTTTTCTTTTCGAGTTATATTGTTGGTTCAAATAATTAAATTATTAGTAAAAAATATCTTGTACTGAGATACTTTATGTGGAGGCATCTTATAAAAAAATGCTATAGTATACTCGAGTTCTAATTATCAGACAATATTCAAATTTTAAACGTCTCTGTCTTGGCGTTTTATTCAACATTCTTTAATGAGTTGTTAAAATCAAAATGTGATTTCTTTGATTCCGTATGGAAATAAGTCAACTGCCGGTTTTATCACTACATATTTGTAATCTGTTTTCATTAAACCTGTAACCCAAAATGCTGTTGCGTAAAGACAACCGCTACGCAGCCATGCTACACCCGAGGAACAGGAATCAAACAATGCAAATAACTGGGGGAAGAGACTTCAAAGACGACAGCCAGCCAAGATGCAAGAACAGCCATTCCAGCAACTACCGGAATTGCAAGTAATGCGCAACATGGAACAGGCAATACTTGTTACTTGGTAGACATCAATTCAAAAAACTTCAAAATATTTGGTCTATTTTGAAAAGATTTTGGAACAAAGGAAAATAACTTTTTAATTAAATACAATTTAAATATTACCCAAATTCAAAGCTCTTTAAAAATAATGTAAAGTTTATTCATTTAGACATGCATGCTATTTGTGCAAAAAGTGATCAAAGAGACGGTGCTTTACAAAATATGTTTAATCCATTCTTGATTGTTAATTGTTTTATGTTACCTTGAATACGATAGACAGCTTTTATAATTATTTTAAATAATAAAATTTACCAGGGAAAAAAGGACTTTCTTCATTTAGTTTTTTGGAATGTTTATAAAATATGTGCAAATGTCATCTCTTTACCGATTAGCAAACGTGTCCAAACTGAAATCATTCTAACTTTAATGTCAATTTCAATCTAACAACTTCTCCGTAAACCATATAGTTTGAAATTGATATTTTTAGATTTAATAGTTAAATAGTTTTATTTAAGTTTGTATAATTTCATGATGTCAATTTTGCCACAATTTCGAATCCTTACAAAAATATAGGCTTGACCAGTCCATCGAATGATCCAGTTGTATTTTAAATGATAGTATGTATGCTCTTCCAAATTCCAGAACTACGCTTTTAACGATTTTTTCTCTTTGCATTTTTTTTTAGATTAAAGTTACATGTTTTTGATCAAGTGACCCTTAAATAATTAAACTGATTCACTATTTCATTTTTGTTCATTTTTTGATGCCTTAAGCGCCCAAATATCATAAAAATATTCACAACATTTAATTAACATTGGCTATATTCTGGCGTTTAGGCTAAGAGGGCGGTGTATACTGCAGATTAAAGCTATACAAATTTGCAGAACAATTTCTTACTCATTTTATGGTGTGTTTGATATACTACTATATTTGTCTGATACATAAAATCTTCTAAATCATTAAGGAAAAGCACAAAAAGAAACAAAAACGATAAGTTTTCACCTTGTATCCGAACCGTTTCACAGTTGGCACACAATTGTTATATTCAATACATTATTTTATATTAGAATACATGTTAAAAATCATATTTGCATTTTCACATTTATTTGGATTGGTTCAACACAAGTTTATGATAAGACCGTCTCTTCACACTCTGTCAAAAACCTTTTCAAAATCAATAAAGGCGCAGTATTACTTTTTCTTTTTTGATTTAAGTATTTGAAACAGTGTAAATACTGAAAAAAATATTGTAGAGTAATTTTGTCGGAAACAGCATTGATTTTCTTTAATAATTGAAAACTCTTCCGTTATTCATTGAATCGAGCATTCAGAACATCAAATAATACTTATACAGCTGACTATAGTAATGAATGTATAGTTTTTGAGGTCGTTTCCTTTACCTTTATTCTTATATAATGGTTTTCTTATCCGAATTAATTAGCTGTAAACCAGCAGTGTACCCAAGAAACAAATTTAGTAAATGACGAGAAGATTCAAATTACAGAAGGCATCAAACAAAAACCTACCTTTGTCTGAAGTAGACGGGGATTTACTAGATCCTCCCTAGTTACAGCCATCGTGTCTGTGACTGTGTTATTGTGTTTGCGTGATAAAAACTGCTTACCGCATTTGGTCGAGCTTATGCTCCTTTTGTAGTTCCAAAATGGTGCACATGTAAATTAATCAGCATTTTAAAAAAATTGGTTGTGCTTTCATTTTGATACAAAAATGCGTTTGCGATAGAGGCAAAAGTCTCGCAGTTGTCTGAATAACACTGAACGTCTTTGTTAACCAAGCAATGTCATCAAAACACAACGTAGTAAAAGACGATATGTGTGACGTGTAAACAATAAAGTCATCTTTTAAATTATGGACAAGTTACTGAGGAAATTTTTCTTAATGGATTTTCATAATACAGAGTTACAATATAAAATTTTTAAAAAGGCAAGCAAAAACATCAGCACATGGTTTGTGTGATTTTTTAAATGTCTAAAACAGCCAAATTATGTTGAATATTTAAATAGAGGTTTGTTTTCTAAGCGTTTGAAGGACGCCATATTAGAATATGATTTTAATTTCAACAGTGGTTGTTTCCGATTTATTCTCTCTTATTTGCATTTTTGCATCGAGTGTAATGATATGTACGCAACTTCTTGATATCAATATAATGATCCCACGGAAAATATATAGCAAAGTAAACCGACCGAACAACAGGACCCGAAAGTCAAGGGACTATAACAAAACGAGGATATAAACAAACATATACAACTCAAAACAAAAAACAAACAATAGAAAAACAGAACGTTAAAAACCCGAACTCAATAAATAAAAACCATAGGTACACTCAGGTGTTCAGAACTAGTAAGCAATACCTACCTCGTATAAGACATCCGTCTAGTTACTGATTGTAATATCTAGAAAAAGTAAAATCCAGGAACTGTAAAGACTAATAGGTTCTTTCATACGTTTCTGGTACAGTCCGGTTGATCTCTTACGAGTGAAAGAAATTATATGTCTTTTCGCGAGTAGAGCTCAGCGGAACGAGACAAGAGACAAAAAAAAATCTATCGAGAGTGAATGATCACACAGGCTGTCCAAAAAGCATGAAAGCACATATTTCTTCCGTAAACCAATAACTTGCACATTGCTAAATCCTTAAGCCTCTTCATTGTTTTAGACTCCTTTGTCTCTGACATCCAATCACAACGCAAGAAACACGAACGTCAAAAAAGAACGTTTTTATGCTTCCATAACAACGTTCTTGTTTTGGGGGTTTTGATTGGATGACGAAGCAAGTAAAGATGTGTGCGTGTGAGCTCATCTGTACTGGTTCATCTGTACAAGAAATCGGCCATTTACTGAAGAATACCTATAACTAACAGAAAATGTCAGATCGTATTTGAGAGATTGATTTTTCATAACGATCTATTAGGTCATGGTGACGACTATAGAAAAATCAACCTGACAGCAACCGCAAGATTTTTAAAAGTTAATCATCCAATTATAAATGGCTTAAAGTACAAAAACCGTTACTTTATTGAAATATAACTTGATAAATCGTTCATCGCAGATCATGACAGATTACATGTTTGTACATGTAAGTTAGGATGCTTCTTAATAAATATTAACCTTTCTTTGAAACATTATCCTAAGACAGATGTAACAAGGACTTTATTTTAAATGATTTTTATATTCTTTAATTATCATAATTCAACATTACCAATTGAATCAAAATAAGTCATTGAGAATCAGGATATAAATTTGAAAACGAAATTAAACTAGGTATAAAAGAAGGTCGCTTGAGTACCGATCAATTTCCAATTTAAGGTGTTCCATTTTAGGAATTGTGTCAAAAATGTCATCAGGGTGGAGATTGATTATAAACCTATCATATGCAGATTTATGTAGTGTCATTAATTTCTTTGATGAAAAATTTATATTCGAAGGTTCAGTACTTATCATTTGACTGCTTTTCCTTAATGAATAATTAAGGAAACCGCGGTTTGAATGGCAAGAGAAATATCAAATTGGCTTGCAAGTTTTTGCTGATTTTTTCTGGTGGTTTTGATCTTTCAGTATTTGATTGGATCATTGGAATTATTTTCTACTT
This sequence comes from Limnoperna fortunei, assembly GCA_944474755.1. Taxonomy (NCBI): domain Eukaryota; kingdom Metazoa; phylum Mollusca; class Bivalvia; order Mytilida; family Modiolidae; genus Limnoperna; species Limnoperna fortunei. Next base: position 7,580,448 of record OX104114.1, on the reverse strand, counting down.
TTATACACTTTATATAAGTTAGCAAAGAAAGTGGCTCAAAAACTTTAGACCATTATATAGCAATTTGTTTTTGGTGAACAAAAATTAGTAATTGTGAGAAGATAACGGGGACTGGTATTTCTGTTTGTAATCGATTGGGTGTTTAATAGCTCATGAAAAGACTGACGGGCCATAAACAGTGATGAAATATTTGGGTATCACTTCAGATACACATTAAATGTAAATAAGAACATCGGAAGAAAATGTTAATGAATTGCTGAAAAATATTAATTGGCGGCCATTTTGAAAATAAAAAGTCCTTAAAAATCGAAAGTGTATGGATTTTTATGAAAATTAGTACAAGTGAAGAATGTTATAACACTCCATATAAAGCACACGTTGAGTTATTAAGGCCATGCTGAATACAAGACGGACGCCTAAAACTAAAAATGTACTGATTTGTACGAAACTTGGTTTTCAGGTAGATTGAGAAGTTTCGAATAAATGTGAATCAAATAAATGTAATTTGTTTGTGAAATGAAAGAAACATCTTTTAAAAATAATAATTGATGGATTTTAATGAAATTTGTATTTAAGTGGACAATATTATACCGATACCACGCCATACAATGCGAATGTTGACTTTCCATTGCGACCGTGTTTAATCCCGGATGGCAGCAGAAAATTGAACATGATTCGATTTGCACGAAACTTGATTTTCAAGTAGATTAAGATGTTGCGAATGAATGTTAATAAAACAATTTATTTGACCATGGCAGATATCTGAAAATGGCAGCCATTTTTAGATGAAAAAAAGATAATCAAAAGTCTAAAAGTGTATGGATTTTGATGAAAGTTGCTATATAAGTGGAGTAAAAAAGTTATAACGCACCATATGACACAAATGTTAACTTTTTATTGCTGCTAATTTGAATATCAAATAGCCGCCGAAAATTCAAAATGGTCCGATTTGCATATAACTTTACAAACAGATAGATTAAGATGTTACGAATTGATGTTAATCATAAAAATGTTAACTTAATCGTGAAAATGAAACCAAATCCTTCAAAATCTAAAAAAAAATGATGGATATTTTTTAAAGTTAATTTATATATTTTTGTTATATATGTTATACTGCACCCTATGACGCACATGTTGTCTTTCTATGGCGGCCATGTTAAATCAAAGATGGCCGCCGAAAATTCAAAATGGTCCAATTTGTACGAAACTTGATTTTCAGGTAGATTTAGATGTTGCCATTGAAGGTATTAACAAAATGCTGAACACCGATGAAACTGCAAAACAAAGCAATCCACCAATCAAAGTTCGGGAAACATGCAAACTCCAGAACAAACAACCAAAAATATAGTAACTACAGCATGGTACTGATTTAATGCAGGCATTTCAAAAGAAAGGGTTGGGTTATGTTTATAAACAAAATGCATTTGATCTAAAAATTGCCACCATCTTGAAAATGGGAAAATAAAATCTTTAAAAATCTAAAAGTGTATGGATTTCTATGAAAGTTTGTATATAAGTGAATTATATTATATGGCACACAAATGTTTATTTTGGTGGCAGTCATTTGGATTCCAAGATGGCTTCCAAACATTGAAAATGCACCGATTTGCACGAAACTTGGTAGATAAAAAATATTGCAAGTGTATGTTAGTTTGTTAGTACAAATTTGGCGACTAAGTTGAAACGGCGGTCATATTGAAAAATGAAAAAAAATTAATAATTCTTTCTTAATTCTAAAGTTGATCGATTTTAATAAACATTTGCGACCATTTTGAATCAAAGATGACCACCAAAATAAAAAAAAGTAAATTGATAGATAAAGTGAAAGGATGTCTGAACTTGATAGTCCATAAACCTTGACAAGAACATCATATTGGTTAGAAATATGGGAATGTTAATGTCATCTTTGTACCTTTCATTCAAGGGATTGTCAGTTCCAGTTGGGTTTTCATTCTGGAGCCTATGACAATGGAATAATATGTAAGTATTAAAACATTCAATGTTTGCTATTTTTATTAAGAGCAAAATGCTCCCTTCTTCCCTCATTGTATTATCCTAGATATTACCGCGTAACGTTTGGAGATATAACAATTATAAACAAATCATCGGGCTTGAAGAAGGATAAAGTGGGATCGAGAAGGTATGTTCACAAACATTTTCAAATAAATTGTCAAAAGCAATACTCCAGTTATAAAACATACAGATTTGCAAGATGTTCATTCAGCTCTTTTCGCTAAAAGTTGTGTACATTGTTTTCTTTTTAAGGCATCGAACTTTATATTAATGCTCTTCAGTCTTGTCCTGAAGAATTTATTGCTTTAAATGCGTTATAATATCTGGAAATGTGACGTTGCTTTTTTCGGCTGCTAATTTAATTATTGTTTTCGGATACCTTTAGTGGTAGATTAGAATAAGGCTTCATGCTAATATGGCGGAATTTATCGTTTAAAGCTGATCTGCTTTGGAACAACCTAACAGATTTAAACATTGTGCTACAATGATTATTTATTTTTATTATTTTCTCGTCCACAACTCGTATGTTGGCCAATAGACATATGAAGTTGAATTTAATTTTTATTAAAAACATGCTATGACAAAAAAATTTGCCAAAAAGTTGTTTGTTATCATTTTACACAAAATTTATATGCACATGTTATATTTTCCATCAAACATGCATGGCATTAAGGCGTTTTTATGGCATCATTTGATGTTCGTAATCTTCAAACTAATAAGTCTGATGAAGTTTTTTATGCGAAAGGTTACAAATTAATATGGTTGTTGTGGTTGCATTCACAAGCCATATTAAATAACATTCCATCATAGAAAAAGAATGCATACAGAAATGTAGTTTTATCCATAGACCATCATGACCTTTGATCTTAAAAAGAAAGGTCTAGGTTAAGGTCATGTTGTATATGTCGTCACCATCTTGTTGCCGTTAATGCTATTAAACGTAAAAGGTTGATAGAAAAGTAAAAAAAAAATGTCGGCTCTATAAATGCGCTACATTGTTAAGGTTAAAGGGAAAGGATTTGATTACATGCAATACAAGGTATTTCCCATTAAAACAAGCAAATATTAATTTGTCATATATTACCTATTAACTACTTATGGTATTGGCATGAGAAGTTCTCTTAAAATAGGTCTGACTTGTAAATGTTCATAATATCAAGGTCAAGTTTTTGACTTTTGCTACTTTTGTACGTATTGGAATTATTGGAGTTAACGTAGTCATATAAGTTATTACTATTTAAGTGATTATCTCTAGCAACTAATACAGAGAATTGACAAAACGCAATGTCATACATTTTTGAAAATTTTTATGTCTTGACTTAATGAAAGAAATATCGATTCAAATTTTTTATTATGTTATTTATTAAGCTTAGGTGACATTTTTTTTACTGTTTAAATTTTTCAAATGCTGATCTCCATCAAATAAAAGGAATATTAAAATTCTGATAGAATAGTCAAAACCGGACAACTTGCAATGTTTATATTGTTTTATCATTTTTGCCAGTCTTAATTATAAGAATATGAAAATGACTTTTACAAATATTTTAAGACATGATGACAAATTAATCTAATCAAGTAGCTCGCGAAAAATGTTCATTGTTTATTTTTTAAAATTTTTGATTTCATCATGTATTACGATTATAATGATTATTATAATAGTAATTATAATATAGTTACGGCCTTTAACGAAGGGTAATATCCAAAATTATTAAATCAAGTAAGGTTATTTGTCCGAGGTTCGCAAGACTGAGGCAAAATAACTCTTTCGCTATTTAATAATTTGGATATTACCTGAAATCAATTAAAGGCCAAAATTGAACTAAACACAAACAAGAACAAAGGGACTGTGTAGTCACAACTGAGTAACCCTTATAAATTTGGTTCGCTTTTGCACATCGGATAAATAACTAGTTATTTTGTATACGTGCAAATTCCCAAACAGTTATTTTACCCACGTGCAGTTTTGAGGGAGAAAAAGAAGTTATTGCTTATAACATCTACTTTATGGTAGTACTGGTTACTATAGTAAAGTATAGTAATATACAATTTGGTCTATATTGAAGGTAATATCCATAATTACTAAATCACGAAGAAGGTTATTTTTTTCGAGGTCCGCGGACCGCGGAAAAACAACTCTTTCAAGATTTAATACCTTGGATATTACCTGAAGTCAATTATAGCCATAACGGTATTATTATACTGAACTAAACACAAACAACAACAAGGAGACTGTGTCGTCATATCTGAGTAACCCTTTAAAATTTGGCGCGTTTGCACGTCGAACAAATAACTGGTTATATCCCTTTCAAATATACCGTGCTTTGGCCCGTCGAACAAACAACTTATTTCGTCTAAGTGCAAATTTCCAGACAGTTATTTTACCCACGTGCAGTTTGGAGAAAAAAAACAGTTATTGCTCCTAATATCTAATGCTGGTTATTATTATTATTATTTGTATTATTAATATGTAGTAGGCATCGCCAAAATGCGAGCACAGACAATAGAGTCCTTTATTATTTGTATATAATGCGCTTTCATAATTAACGTTACTTCCAAATACCCTAAAAGTGCCTCGACTACATTCCAGTGATAATGTGACGTCTTTCTTTGTAATGGTGACGTCATATTAAATGTCATATGATTGTCAGTTTTTAAAGATTGATTTAGAAAATAAAAAACATAGTATGACACTTTGTTTGTTATTTTTAAATATAACAATTATTTTTTATCGATGTCAACTTTATTTTTAAGTCATTCTTTTGAACTAATTTTAGCCCTTCTTCATTCACTTTGTTACAGTTTTTTGACGATATCAACTTCTGGACGAAAAAAAAATCAATATCAGCATTAAGCAGATTTTGATCACGTGATTTCATTTTGACCACGTGACACGTAATTGCCGTAGAGCTCACCGCTCTTCGCGGACAGCTTCGCTGCCCGCTGCGAGCTGTGCTCGCTATTATTATTAAAATTGTTTAATAAATGTTTTATAATATGTGTATATAATGATTTGTGTATCCAGACTAAACACTTATAATGTGATTAGAAAATTTAATGTTTGTTTGTTAAAGTGATGTTTAATGGTACTTTGAAGAATTTTTCAGCTACAGCATGGCGTCCATTTTTAATTGTGCAGGAACACGTGGTACAAGGAGGAAACCCCGGACCTGCGGTAGGAAAATTGGCAATCGCTGTCAATTAAGATTAGAGTCTGATAAACCCTGCCTGCAGTGTGCAACCACAGTGTTGACAGAACACGTGATCAATAGCAGATACTAACTCCCTTAATATCTCGGCCACCGAAGCCTCCAAAAATATTTAATTGAAGAATGAAACTTATGTCGTTATAAATATATCAATTTATTAATGTTTTATTTTTAGCCAAAACTAAATAGATATAATTACAAATTCCGCCATATGTTTGCTATCTTAAAGATGGAAACCAAATTACACATATCAAATTAGCCCTAAGGCCTAAGTGGTATAAAAGACCTATATATTCCACAAACAATATGCAATCTAACGATTTCATTTAATATAATTACGTGTGCATTACCACCATGGTGAGTATAACAGTTCACAGTATGTAGCTGTAAATGGAACTCGCAATACTGAAATAAAAAAAGTTATTTTATTTACAAAGTAAAATGTCTACATTTTTACTAAGTGCCGTATGTCAACACAAACTGCATAAACATGATATCGTATATCAAGCCAGCGTGTTCCCATGCGGTGAATAAAAAAAGGCCTCTTGCAATTGCCTATCAAGCCATGATGTGAAAAGCCTGGCCTGACCAAATAATCTGTCCCATTATAGTGGCATTTAACATTATTTGCACTCGAGTACTATTCGTTGTTGATTTATTGTATTTTTAAACTAGTTTTATCCTACATTTGACTGAAATATTGTTTGCTAGATATAAAGCATCCAATCAGAATGCTCTAATTAATACCACACGTGACACAACACTTTTGTGGCTAATATAATTTCAGCTTTTGTCACGCGGCTCATGGGTAAACCATTTGCTTGTTGTATACAAGTTTGTATAGTTTTCAAACCAAGTGCTTTTATTTAGATGTATTTACTGTCGTTAGTTTGGTGTTTAGGGCCAAGATTTCAAATAAATCATAATGCCCTACTGGCTACAAAAATGACTGTAATTACCAGCTACATGTTAAATTCCCCATCGGCTCGAAAAACTTATAATAATAAGATTACTATCCAAGATTAAGATTCACTTTTTGCATTATTTGGTTTATTTGTGTGTAATAGTTTCATAGAAGATGCTGTTTTATGATTTTCAATAAGGTTCCTATGGTCTACGGTGGCAGCCATATCGGATTTTGGATCGGCACTAAAACAAAACATCAAACTTTTTAAAGGACCTTCTTCGGTACATTGCTGCAATATTTCAAATCAATCTGGCAAGCGGTTTGTAAGGATATTATTTTCTTTAAGTCAGCCAATCAGGACAAACTTGAAGCCCTAGCAGCCATGTTGAATTTCTAATTTGCTAACACCTCAGAATAATACCTATCCAAGCATCATTTCTACATAATTTGTCATTATTGTGTGGAACAGTTTCCTAGAAGAAGCTATTTGTGTGTTTTTTTTTCCCATGGGGTCCTATGTTAAGCTGTGTTCCACGGTGGCGGTCAACTTTGATTTTAGATCAGACTTTGTAGAGGACCATCTAAGCAATAATTCAAACCAATCTGGTATGCCTTTTGTAAGACGATTTTTGAAATTTCAGCTCATCAAAACGCATTACATGCAGTGGCCCTGGAGGTCATGCTGAATTTGAAAAACTCAAAACAATAAGTTAACTATTCAACCTTTATTTCTTTATAAGTTGGCTTCATTGTGTGGACCAGTTTCTGGGGAAAAGTTAAAAAAGTTGTTTTATTTACAAAGAAATAAAGTGTTTCTCAGAGCGTTCTATGTTAAACAAGGCCTGCGATGGCCTTTTGAATTTTGATTCGACAAGAAAACTCAAATTCTGTAGAGGACCATCTACAAAAATACATTTCTGCAACATTTCAAATCAATCTGCCAAAGGTTTTATGAGCAGAAGATGAAAATTTTCGGAATCAAACAAAACAATCTCTATTTGGAAATTGTGCGATTACAAATGTCATGCAAATAGTCCCGTTAAAGATATAAATTGATGTTTAGATAAATTTGTTCTAAAATCCTCGGTATTGAAGACAGTAAAAGGGTCATCATATGCTAAAAGATAGGGCTAATTGTTCAAGACCAATGAGAAAGGTCTTTCCCAGTTTCCTGTAAGACCTTAATTTTTCTTCATCTGTTGTTTTGAACATGACTACAAAAGTTGCTGGGCCATAGGCGGAATAGACCATTTCTGTGGGCCTGAGTAAAACAATACATGGTTTTCAAGGACTTTTTTGTCCGCTGCTAAGGACAAAATGACACTTCCGGTTGTAAAATGACATATTTCTGTAAAGTACATCATCCTGATTAAAAAAAAATTATATGGTTGCTAAGGACTTTTTGTAAAAATTACCTTGTTGCTATGGTATAACCCTGACCCGTATCCTTTGCAAATGGGCTCAAATTGAAGGCCTTGATTTGGTGATCATATTAAACCTACATGTTTACTATATTATCTCTATCCGTTTTCAAATTGTATTAAAAAACTGATTAATCGAAATGAGTCAGGGGCTGTAACTCCAAACCGGTTTATAATAATAATAATAATAATAATATAAAATACTTATAGAGCGCCCTATATAAAACAATTACTCTAAAGCGCTGTACAATGCATAAAAATACATACAAACTATTAAAATAAACCCTACATTGACAGTAACTAAAAGTTGCAAAATCAAAGAAATTAACAAATAAACAAAAGATAGGGAAACAAATCAATACTCATGACATACCAATAAAACCTAACACTTTCATAAGGAAAAGAAAAATTGTATAAAAACTACTTGCATTAAATAAAGAATAACGACACTTGATCAATAGTTTAAAAGAATATCTTATAATTAAACAAATAAAACCCTAATAATGTTAATACTATGATAAAAATTTAAAAAAACAGGCAAAGGGTACACACTGTCAGCTGTTTCATATATTCAAATAAACGACTAACATGAAAATGCCATACGATAAAAGTGTGTCTTCAATTGTTTTTTGAAACTGTCTATTGTTTTGCATTTCCTGAGATCTACTGGAAGATTGTTCCATAAATTCGCAGCCGCCCATTTAAACGTTCTATGCCCATATGTCTTAGTTCGGACTCTTGGAACCACTACTGTCATTGTTGACTCAGATCGAAGTGAGCGCATCGGAGTATACAAAGTTACAAGTTCTTGAATATATGCTGGAGCTGTTCCCATCAGGGCATGGTATGTCAAAGTTAAGATTTTAAACTCTATGCGGTACTCAACAGGTAACCAATGAAGCTCAGCGAGAATTGGTGTGATGTGCTCGCGTTTGCCCGATCTTGTCACTAGTCGTGCCGCAGTGTTCTGCACTTTCTGGATTCTGTTCAGCTCTGATTTGTTGACACCATACAGAAGACAGTTACAATAATCAAGACGGGAAATCACAAGTGAGTTCACAAGTGTTTTACATGAGTCAGTCGTAATAAACCTACGAATACGTCCAATGTTGGATATGTTGTAATGACAAGATTTTACTAATGATGATACGTGTTTTTCCATTGTCATGTGTTGGTCTAAATACGCTCCAAGATTCTTTACACATGTAACACTGTTAACGATGTTGCTACCGACTTTAAGTTGTAGATTCGGTACATTCTTCACATTATGTTTTTGAGTAAAAATTATCAGTTCTGTTTTGTCTTGGTTCAGTTTTAGCAAGTTTCTCGACATCCAGGAACTAATATCCAAAAGACATAACTCAAGTCTAGCAAAATAGTTACTCCAATTCTCAAGGGGTTTTATAATCATATACAGTTGAGTGTCATCTGCATAACAGTGATATTCCATTCCGTGTTGACGACATATAAATCCAATTGGCCGCGAGAATAAACAGTACAACTTAGGCCCTAAAACTGAACCCTGTGGAACACCGAAGGTAAGTTCATGTTTATCCGATGTGGTAGAACCTATGACTACACGCTGACACCTTTCACTTAGATACGACCTGATCCATTCAAGTGCGCCTCCCGATATTCCATATGAATAATCAAGACGCTTTAACAGAATTCCATGGTCTATTACATCAAAGGCAGCCGAGAGGTCAAGTAATACAAGAACTGCTGATGACTGTTTGTCCAAAGCCTCGTTAATATCGTGACTTACTCTAGTTAACGCAGTCTCGGTGGAGTGGCGTTGTCTATACGCTGATTGTAAAGGATCACAGAGGTTGTTTGCGTTGAGGTGCTCATCCAGTCTTTTTGCAATAACCTTTTCTAACACTTTCGACATGTATGGCAAGTTAGAAACTGGTCTGTAATTTTTAAGAGTGTCCTTTTCGAGTCCAACCTTTTTAAGCAGCGGTCTAACAAGGGCTTCTTTGAAGGCCAACGGGACGGTACAGCTTGCAATTGATGAGTTTATAATGTTCACCGCAAACGGTGTCACCACATATAAACACTGTTTAATCAAATTCGTTGGCATAGGATCTAGCTCGCAAGATTTGTTCGGAGTTTTTGCGATAATAGCGACCATCTCGTCTAAAGTGGTTGGTTGAAACGAGTGTAGCTGTGTACCACTGAACTGAGTGTCCGACTCAAGAAAGCAATCATCACCAGTATTTGTTGGATTACAGCGTTTTAAACCGTCTCGTATCGTGACTACTTTGTTGATGAAGAAGTCAGCAAAGACGTTTGCTAGTTCAGCCTCAGATGATGCAGTCGGTAGTGGGCTTTGTTTGTCCTTGCCCATTATCTGTTTTGTTAGTTTGTATAACTGTTTATGGTCATTACCGATTTCACTGATTTTGTTCGTATAGTAGGTCTCTTTGGTCTGACATAATAACTTTCCAAGTTGAATGCTTTTATCCCTAAATAACTGATGGAATACTTCTAGTTTGGTTCGACGCCATTGTCTTTCAGCTTTACGCTTTTCGCGTTTTGCATTGCGTAATTCGTCCGTATACCACTGTGTATTAGGTCTCAACAGAAATGATTTCGTGAATAACGGTGCATGCTCGTTTAAACTATCACCTAAACCTTTATTGTAGATGTTGACTTGTTCGTCGACTGAGAGTCCATCAACGGTTCGTAGTCTTAACTCGAGATCTTTCTTAAATTCCGACAAATCGATGTGTTTGAGTTTTCTATATGATATTTCTCGTTTCTGGTGACGGGGCTTTGCACAAGACAACGACGCACTAATTGCAAAATGGTCACATGAAAGATTGCCATTTGCATCGCTGATGAACGGATTATATACAGTTGGAATACCATGAAATAAGCCTGTGTCCTTTCTGGTGATAACAAGGTCCAGGATGTGACCTCGAACATGAGTTGCCTCACTGATGTGTTGACTCAAATTTCTATCGTCCAAAGATTGTTTAAATCTCAAAGAATCGTGATCGTTTGGATTGTCCATGTGAAAATTAAAATCACCAGTAATCAACACCTCTTGCGAAAGGATAACGTTCTGATCTAGGTATGATTCCCACTCATCAAAGAAGGATGTACTACGAAGACCATTCGATATAGAAGGTGGAGGCCTATATATAACACAAAGTCTAACAGACAGGCCACTGGAACGAACAGAAAACTCCATATGTTCGAACTGTTGGAAAAGACTGTCAGTATTTGTAATATCTGAAATGTCTATACCTTGTTTGAATAGAAGTGCGATTCCACCACCTCGGCGATTGCAACGGTTTTTGTTAAAAATTTTATAACCGGTTGGTATAAGCTCTTCTAAAACACCATCGTCAACTATGGCACAGTTTCCGACCAATATATCAAATGTGAGTCTTGATGAGAGGAGTATTTTTCCTATTTTTGTATTCTTCTATCTTTTATACTTTTTGAGCTGTAATGATCACAAGATTAGAGGCCCAAGGTCGAGGTCAATTCTGAAATTTGACTTTGAGATTTTCTTTAAGGACATGTCACAGAACGACAAATGGTGAAGACTTTTCATCATTTAAACTTAAGGTTTGTGAGTTGTTGTGTTAAACAGAGTCCTTGAAACATTCAAATGATACCACTGGCCTCCGCTAGACTTCCAAATATACCTTCAGTACACAAAACTTGTCGCAAAAGACCAAAATGATATGTCACGTACTTTTTAAACTGTTTGGCTAGAAAGTTGGCGGAAATTTATATATTTTTATAAAGTCAATGCATAACACTGGTACAGATATAACAATAAACATTGAATAACAACAGCTGTATACTTTATATACCCACATGTAATCAGAGAAAAATAACACAGATCTAATAGCCTGAAAGAACAATAACAGCATTTATATCTTTTATAAAGTTACAGAGTTTCGTAAGATAAGTCTTTCTCTTACTTGACATGAGTTCTGAAATTTAATAATATTGTGTCTATATATAAAGTAGTGGGATAATGCTTGTTTACGTTTCTCGTTTAAATAATCGCATTCTAAGAGATAGTAGTATTTATCTCCATTTTGTAAACTATTGCATAATACACATTTACGCTTTCCCTCGGAATATTTTGCCATCGCTCCTTTTAGATTGGAAGTTTATTGTTTGTTGTTCTTCAGCTGAAGAAAAGAATTGCCTGTTTTAATTCTAGTATATTAAAGTATTCCTCTAATTTAAAATTTGTTTAAAGGTTCTATAATGTATAGCTTTCGTTGAATTTTGTACAAGAGAATTCAAATTCTGAATAAACTGATCCTATAGGCGTTGCTTTATTGTATTTTAGCCATTCATTATTATTGAAGTTTTCAGTTTCCCAAATATAAGAGAAACCACAGTCATTAAATATCTTTTTTACAAATGTGATCCAGCTAATGTTCATTCATTTGACGACACAATCTGTACATAATGTTAGAGTATGATGATTGCTTGCCAGTTAAAAGCCTTGCCCAATAGCATACATTTCTTACTTTTATATCCATATAAATAGGTTATCGTAAAAGCTCCCCATACACAATATAGCTAGGTGTGGATTTTTTTTAATTTAAAAGAGTCTTACAAAATTTTAAATGTACCTTTTCCAAATTGTCCTTATTACTAAAGCCCCACACTTTACACTCATAAAGCAGTTTCGGTTTGATCATTTTGTCAAATTGATCAAGTTGACATGTTAATGAAAGTTTATGTTTCTAAATATTTTCAAAACCACATACATAGCCTCTAATGCCTTATCAGCTAGATACTTTTTTGTTATGTTAAAGTTTCCGGTTTTAGTAAAAATTACACAAATGTAGTTAAAATTTTAAACTATTTCGAGATTTATATTATTATAACTGAAACTCAAATTTTGGTGTGATCTCCCATTTTTATATACCATGACTAAAGTTTTATTGATATTAACATTTAATTTCCACATTTCACAATATGCATAAAAAGCATCCAGGAGATCATTTGCTGGCTCAGCTAATAATGCAGTATCATCGGCATATAACATAATAAAAAGTTTTAAGAAAATGTCTAGGTTGTTTTCTATGTCACCAGAAATAGTTTTTAGTCCTGTTATTTTTTTATTTTCGCAGAAGGTTTCTAAGTCTTTTAAGAAAAACGAAAAAAGAAAAGGCGACAAGTTTTCCCCATGTCTCACGCCGTTATTACAATCAAAATATTCAGACATACAGTTGTTATATGAGATACATGATTTTGTATTGTCAAACATGCTTCTAATAACATTATACATCTTGCCATTGATATTATTTGACAACATTTTGTAGAAGCCTTTTCAAAGTCTATAAAGGCGCAAAATAACTTTCTTTTTTAGGTTCAGTATATGGAAAAATGTAAACAGAGGAAAAATATTGTCTATAGTTGAGTAATTTTGACTAAATCCAAACTGATTTTCATTTATAAGCTTAAATTCCTCTGATAATTCATTAAGTCTTCCATTTAAAATTGACGTAAATAATTTCCCTAGACAACTGACAATTGTAATCGGCCTTTAGTTCTTGTTTACGATTCACCCCGGTTAATGAAGCTATATTTTTTATATAGCGTATTTGGCCGATGGGTCTAAACCCCTGGACATAGTTCGAATCCCGCTGAGGGAAAACTAAAATTTGACAGTGTTAAAAATCTAATTCTAACAGTGTTGGGCTTAATTTGTAGACGTATACATAAAAATGTGATATTAACCCTGTATTTCTGATGTTTCAGAAATCCGCTGGATAGATATATTATACGGTTGTAACAAATACTTAGACGTTTGTATCTATAAAAAGCAACTATTTTGTGTTAAGTTGGAAATGAGAAAGTTTAAGATTAATATGTTATGACTTGTTTACGTCATTTATTTATATTGACATTCAATGACTAAGGCCATTCGTTGGTCAGTCTTTGTCTAAATTTTTGACAAGAGACACCGTCATTTGTATCGTTGCATAATCTTCTAGACTTGTATAGGTAACTATACTTTTGTTTGTACACACCTGAAGATTGTTTGTAAACATGAAAGCGCTAGTGTAAATACAGAACAAAGACTCTGGTTATGTTTTACTTTTATTGGACACATATACACAAACTGTATACAAGTGTAATTTTTCCCACAAATACACACACATATATATATATATATATATATATATATATATATATATATATATATATATATATATATATATATATATATATATATATATATATATATATATATATATATGTAATCATGCGTTTCGTCTACCTAAGACTCATCAGTAGCGTTTAACTCTAAATGCTTAAAGTATTTTTTCATTTAGTGATGGAATAATATAAGTCCACAGGGATCGTGTAAAAACACAGTACAGGTAGTTCAAAATATTATATAAAAAGTCTAAAGAGTCTACCAACCAGTCAGGTTATTAAGTATCGGATCGACAAACATGACTTATATTATTCCATCACCAAATGAAAAAATACTTTAAGCATTTAGAGTTAAACGCTACTGATGAGTCTTAAGTAGACGAAACGCGCGTTAATAACAGTTAATTAGCAATAAACATCTAGCATTTTAAGTGTGGCTTTAAACTACGTATAAAACGTATTGTCTTCCAAAACTTTCTATAATGGGAAAATGTTTTTAGTTTTATATAAATTTTATTATTTAAATATATAACTTTTATTAACGGTAACACGTTTACCGTAAAACATAATATAATTTGTAAAACTAAAACTGTTATATATTCAATTATTTGGGCAAAATGTAACAAATTCTATATTGGACAAAACTAAAAATGAATTACGGAAAGGAATGACTTTGCATAGTCAACAAACGTCAAGAGAAGAACTACGCTTAATGAAAGTCAACAAACATTTACACGAATGTTCAAACGAAAAATTTAATATTTTCCCATTATAGTACCAATCATTTTTCATACTAAAGTCTATCATTTATTTCATTCTTCCTCGAATTGTACATATTATTATTTCCTAATAGCTGTAAAGTTATCAATATCAACACAACTTTATATATTTATTTAGTCCAATATAAAATAAAAGCAAAAAAAAATAATAAATGGAATTACTTGCCTGTCCGTTGCTACAGGTTTCATTAATGCTATTGAGAGCACTTGCTTTACCTACAAATACAAGACATTTGATACTACTGTATAAGGTAAATAATTAAAATGTGTCATATGACATGTAAACAGAGAAATAATGTTATCTTATGATAGGGGACTGCGATTTATAAAAATGGATCCAATGTCCGGAAATTGCTAAATATATCCAAAATAAATGACCAACAATACCTAGCTACGTTAAAGATGATATGGATTTTTTAAAATACATTCCGGAAACAGGTGTCACTAGTTTATACACTAACATTCCGTATGAGTTAGGGATATCAGCTATACAATACTGGGTTGATCGAAACGGTAATCTCATCGATAATAGATTTACAACCGATTTTATAGTTGACGCAATAAAAACAGTTTTAGAAGATAACACATTCTTATTCAACGGCGAATACTACAAACAGATCAATGGAACGGCAATGGGCACAAAAGTTGCACCAACATACGAAAACTAAGTCATGGCTTTTTTGGAAAACATACTTTATCAGAAGGTTGGAGAAAGATACGACGAAGAATTTAGGGATTATATATACAAACAATCGAAACGCTACCTAGATGACTGTTTTATATTTTGGAATAAATCATTTGAAGACTTAGAAACTTTCCATGAAATTTTAAACACACTGCATCCATCTATAAAATTTACAAAAGAAACGAATTATATACAGCTCCCGTTCTTGGACATTCTAGTCAAAATAGATCAAAATAAAGTTATAACGGATATTTTTTATAATAAGACTGATACTCATCAAAACCTTAATTTCAAGTCATGCCATCCTTCCCACACGAAACGGAACATACCATATACTATGGCTAGACGAATATGTGCAATTGTATTGGATAATAGTCTACGCACAAAAAGATTGGAAGAACTAAAATCATTCGTTCAAAATCAAAATTAACCGATAAAACTTATTGATGATGGAATTAAACGAGCTAACGCGTTATCAATAACAGAACTGAGAAAACCAAAAGAAAAGAATGAAAAGTCCAACCTCATCCCTTTTGTAACAACACACGATCCCGCACTACCTAACATTTTCAGCTATATTAAGAGTAACATCCCGATCTTATATCAAAGTGAACATCTGAAAACTCTTATGAACGATGAGTCAATAATATACAGCAGAAGACAACCAAAGAATCTAAAACGTCATTTAACAACAGCGAGATTCAATATGAATGAAAATTCCTTCTGTGTAAAAATATGTGGTGATAAAAGATGCGGTGTATGTTCATCAAGGGAAAATTTCAATTACTTGCAAACTGGTTCTGAAATACATTCAACAACGGAAAGAATTTTAAAATAAAAGCCAATATGACATGTAAAACGGAAAATCTAATTTACTGTATTATATGAACAAACTGTAAGGAAGAATACGTTTGCCAAACAGGAAACAGTCTAAGTGAACGCGTTCGGATCCGCAAACAACAAATCCGACAACCGGAATATAGACAAATTCCAATAAGCGAACATTTAGAAGTATGCGCGGGGGGGAAATTTAAAATTTTCCGTTTTTATAAATGCCAACAAGATAATGAGGAATACTGAAAATAAACAGAAAGAAAATTTATAAAACTGTTCCAACCGAAACTAAATGCACTATAAACAATGACGCTACGTCACAAATATGCCCCATTAACAACGTTACGCTAGGTAACAAAAACAATCTTGAAAAGTCCCATGATGGATGAAAGCTCTAGATTTTCGGAATTATGTGACACTTATTTTGTGTAATTGTTTTATGTTATATAACGCTGCACATTGTTTATAAAAGACTTTATTGTATATATTTATTAAACGTTGATATTTGGGGAATATGGACAAGCGGAGAAGATACTCTCAATCAATTTGAAAATACGGCAAACTGTATTTACCCTCGAAAAAAACTCGAGATAAGATCATCAAAGATACGATCGAATTTCTTGAAACCAAAATACAAATTTTAAACGGATATATTGAAACAGATCTTTATTCAAACCACCATAGAAAAACCAAAGAATCAATTCCATATGGCCTTGGTCTGAGATTAAAAAAATTAATTGATTGATTGTTGTTTAACCCTTACTATGCCAGAGAGCCTAAAAATAGGCTTTTTGTACCCCTTTCATTTTGCCAGAAGCCTTATTTTAGGCTTAGATACTGTTGCCAATACAATTAATACGTCGATTGTTCCGACACAGATATGGTGACGTCACAAACGTCGGCCATCGGGAACATGGGGTATCATAAAGGGAAATGACCGGATTTAATCTTCTAACATAGAAAATTAAATAAACAACCAAAAAAAAAGAAAAACAAGAAATGAGGAAAATAGATCGTTTGTAGAAAAAGGTAGGAAAATTGACATTATTTACAAACGAATTCTAATATAACAGTACTTTAGATCAATGTTATTCTTGTAAATATCAAAATTTGTAAAATATTAAAATTGAAAAAAAATGATATGATTTGAAATTAATAACCCAAAGATGTTAAAACCGACAGGATATTTTAATACTACTAGTAATTAAATACACACACATGTTGCTTTTCGCAATTGCAAATGCTAGTTACGCTTTTGTACGATTTTTTAGTTTAAAGAAAACGCGATTATATATCTCGGTATTTAAAATTATATATAAAAACGGATTAGAAAAAAAATATCGGGCAGAAACCTCCTACGTCATAATTGTGCAACGACGTCAAAATTACGTCACGTCGGGTAGTTGCGTTAAAAGTACAATCATAATGGCTGCTTGGTTCCGAATTTACCCACCGGAACCGGACGAAGAACTTGATCAACTTCGCTCTAATCCTGGAACAAAGAACATGCCGCCAAGAAATTCTAAACCAATAGTTTACTTTTACCTGATGTTCACACTGAATATTCTTCGAAAGATAGTAAAGGAAACCAACAGGTCAACGAACAATTCTTTTTTTTTTAAACTTTGCAATCATGGATTTGTTTAAATAAGTTAGAAGTAACAAAAAACCTGAGATTGAAATTTTAATCATATTTTCTTTTCAATAATAGGCAAGCGGTAGTGATTTCAATAAATAAACAAAAATGCGATAAAACTTTAAAAAAAGTATTAAAATTTTCGAGAGAGAAAACAAGGGTTGCAACCAACTTTCCAGGCTTGAACAGTTCAAGAAATTAAAACAGGCTCAAGCGAAAGATTGAATATATGCCAAATCAAAATAAGATTAGAATGAATACATAATACGCATCTTTACACTTCAAATGAAAGCAACAATAATAAGGTAGAAATAAAATTGACATATTTAAATTTGCTCTGAATAATTTGTCTTCTGCTGCATATAAATATTACATTTGTATTTATCTTGTGTTTAGGTACGCAAAGCAAGTAATCCGCCTTAAAACCAGACAAAACAACCTAGGACATCTTCAAGATTTAGACTGTGGACTCAAATGACGATTAATGAGCTAAAAGGTTTTCTGGCCGTTATATTTAATATGGGGATAATTCGAAAACCTACAATATCTATGTATTGGCAAAAAATAGTTGCTTTTCTACACCATGGTTTCCTAAAATGTTTCGTAGAAATCGGTTCCAATTGATTTTGAGATTTCTTCACATGGTCGACAATACAAAAACCCCTCAACGAAATTCAGTTTTATAATCCGGCGGCTTGGTTTAAACCGTTAGTGGAGCATGCAAACATGGTTTTTAAGCGACATTATATTCCCAAAAGAGAGTTATCAATTGATGAATCACTTGTTGGCACGAAGGCTAGGACTGTAATGACTCAGTATATTCCGAGTAAGGCTCATAAATTTGGAATTAAATTATGGATGTTGGTTGAAGCAGCTACTAGTTATATAATCCATTTTTTGCCCTATCGCGGTAAAAGGTACGACCCAGTCCCAGCCGGGGAGACTCAAGGAACTCATGTCGTATTAAAACTTATGCGCGAATCCAATCTTTTAAACATGAAGTATCACGTTTTTTGCGACAATTTTTTCGCATCCTTACCCCTGGCTAAAAAACTGTTGAACGCTGGAACATTTATGACAGGAACTCTTAGAGCTAACAGAGAAATGCCTAATTTAATCAAGAATGCAAACCCCAGGGAACATGAGTGCGTGTATGCTCGACAAAACCGTATACCTTGCGCGGCGTACAAAGAAAGAAAAAATCATAAAATAGTTCGTTTCATTTCAACGGCAGTTAAGGCAACTAACTTTGCAGAGGACAAACCTTTGGTTGCGAAAGTGTACAGTAAGAGTATGGGAGGAGTCGATTTGAATGATATGATGTCAGTATTATACGACGACAAACGAAAAACAAAAACTATGTGGAAAAGACTCGCCATAAATATATTTCACCGCATGATGCTAAACACATACATTTTGTACTCACAAAATACAGACGAGAAAGTACTATCCAGACTTGACTTCATACAGGAAATAATCCAATCTTTGTCCGACAAATATCTCAATAATGATGAGCGGCGGCTTGTACGAAACCGAGGAAATAATCTTGCAAGATTACAAACACTTATGCGCGCAGCGTAGACGTAGGACAAGTACATACTTTACAGCGTGTCTTAAAGGTGTACATGGCATGTGTTGGCACCACCACCAGTGTGAAGCGTGAGAACAGTAGGCTTGATCTCAGTAAAAATTAAAAGTGTAAAATTAAAGGATTTTTTTAATAGAATAGAATAAGAAAAGAATAATTTTATTGACGCAAGCACATTATAATAATGACACAGGCCCAATGAACAATATATAATAACAACAGTGTTTTACAAAAGAATATATGATCATACTTAATGACTAGAAATTTACACAGAGTATACAATAAACTAGTTATACAAATAATAACAACCAACGACCTAAACGAAAAAAAACCAAACTAACTAACAGGGAAAACATGAAACAATACAAAAAGAAACAAACAAACAAAAACAAAACAACCCGTCGAATTCCTCAACGATAAGAGATACATAAAAAGAAAAGACATTAATTCACATTTTAAATTTAAAACTGAAAAAAAACTTAATAATATCATGGAAATGATTTTTTTTCATCACGATTTCCTATCTTTTTATTTTCTAAAGACGTCGTTTTTCCTTTATTGGTTCTCTTTCTTGCGACGTTACGCTATTGTTAACGTCACTCACGTAGCAGTTGTATTTGAATAGTCGAATGTTTGTCTGGCAAAATAAAGAAAAAGGCACTGAAAGGGATCATCCTTTCCATGGTTTTACAAAGACAACTTGTGAGGGCTATATGCCGATAGTTGGACGCTTCAGAGTGATCTTTTGCTGGTTTTGGAATAGGCACAACAGTGGCCATTTCCATATAGATGGTAAGTCACCCGTTTTCCAAATGTTGTTAAGAAGATTCAAAAGGCATTGGAGAGAAGATTGTGGCAGATGTTTGAGAAGTTGATAATGGATGTCATCTGGACCACATGCTGTATCGTGAGATTTGTTCAAAGAGGTTTTTAGCTCTTCCAAAGAAAAAGGTGTATTGTAATCTTCTAAATTTTTTGAATCGGGATGATATTTTTCAGCGGACGAGTGTTTTGTAATTGTTTCGGCCAATTTGTTAGATATATCCGACTCTGATGTTAACAAGTCTTGTCCATCCTTTAAATGATGGACATTTGCTTTACTGTTTTTACCTTTAATTTTACGAATCATATTCCAAATTTTATTCATCGGGGTATGGTTATTTAGTTTAGAAACAAAGTTGCGCCAGGAGGTGCGTCGTTACCCTGCGAACTTTCGCTCGAAAAATTCGGAAATGGTTAAGATTTTTTTGAGTTGGGCGTTTATTAAAGCGTCGTTCGGCTTTTTTCCGGTCTTTAATAGCGTCCTCACAACTGTCATCGAACCATGGTTTACTAGGATGTTTTGGATTTGTCAAGATCTTAGGAATTGTTTCATCAGCAATTGAAATAAGTGTTTCATTGAATTTTAAAATTGGATCAGAAACAGCTTCAAAAGCGACTCGTTCTGCATTTGAAGAGTGTAAAGATTCCAAGATGATGGGCAGTGATCACTGCCACAGAGATTGCCATGGACTTTCCATGAGAAAAATGGCAACAGAGAAGGATCTGCTATTGTAAGATAAATAGCCGAATATGATCCATTCCCAGGATGTAAATATGTATTGGTTCCATCATTAAAAATACACAGATCCTACTGATTCATTAAGTCTTCAATAATTTTACCTTATTCGTTTATTGTGTTACTGCCACATAAAGGGTTGTGTCCGTTGAAGTCCCTAAGTAATATATAAGGGGCCGGAAGCTGGTCAGTAAGATGTTTCAACCGGCTCAAATCCAATGAAGAATTCGGAGGGATATACGCATAAACTAATTGTTTTGTCTAAAGATATTCTAATAGCAACCGCCTGAAGATCAGTGTTTAGATCTACAGGGCTATGTAGAACTTGATCTTTTACAAGAATGGTAGAGCCGCCAGTAGCTCTATCATTCTCGTCTACATATGTGCTGTATATAGAGTAGTGTTTTTAAAGATATATTATCACTTCGTATTAGGTGGGACTCTTGGAGGCAAAATGCAACAGGAAGAAAGGCTTGAAATAATAATGTAATTTCCAGAAAATTAATCTTAAGACCTCGATAATTCCATTGTATTATTGTACCTATTACGGTTTGCGAATAGTTGGGAATAGTTGACAGATTTTTTGAGGCTATTCCGCCGGTTTCTGCTGGGGGTCTACCCTTAGATCCAGTCTATCTGGGGGTAGTGTATCCATGGGAATTTTATTATAATTTGAAGAATTAGAATTGGAAATAGTATTTTTTATTTTTTTTGGGGCTGGTTGAAGAATTAGTTGATGATGTAGATGGTGGGGAAGATGTAGCAGTTTGAGAGGATGAAGATTTCCGGGAAGATTGAATTATTTTGTCTGTTGTTTGAACTGGTAATTTGAAAGGTTCTTTTTTGTCAATATGCCAGGTGATAATTGTGTGCGTTTCAACTGTAGTGGGAACTCGTTTGGCTACACTGGCGTATGACGTTGATGCAGGAGACGAGAGATTGTTTGAATTGAAGATGCGCCGTGCCTCAGGGTATGTGATATTTTTTCAGTTTTTAATTTTTGAATTTCTTTTTCTTTTTTGAAGTGAGCACAATCCTTGGATGAGGACATGTGGGCTTCACCACAATTGGCACACTTTGGATTATTTGTGCAGGTAAAGCCCTCATGTCCTACCTCTGCACATTTAAAGCATGCCAAGAAGATTCTACATTGTCCTTTTCCGTGGCCACATTTCTGACATTTAAAGCAGCGCACAGGATTTGGAATGTATGCGCTGGCTTTAATATTGTACAGTCCAATTTTTATTGATTTAGGGACAGATGGAGTATTGAAATTTAAAAGAAAGGTATTAAGTTAACTCCCTGAGGTTTCAGTTCAAAGCAAATTTCTTCATCTGTCAGTTCAGAGAGATCGTCGTATCTGTAATAAATAATACCCCCGACAGGAATTTAATGTTCTGTGAGGCGTTGATGTAATTTCCAAATCTAAAACTTTATGTAGTTGTAATAAATTTACGGATTGCTGTTTTTAGAAACTTCAATAAGTAAAGAGCCAGATTTTATTTTAGTGACGTTTTTAACGTCTCCTGCACAACCCTTGATGTTTTTTTTTCTATGACAAAAGGAGACATTTTAGTAGTTAATACAATAAATTTTGTCCAGTGTTCATCATCACCTATGTCTTCAATCGGAATTTCATTTTTTTCTTTTTTTGGAACTTGTTTGTATTAAAGGTGCATCGGAAGCCATGATGCAAAAAATGTTTCATCACCCTTGTCACCCACCCGCCTCGGAGTGCCAACAGGGGCGATGCTTTGTGTCTGTGGATCACCAGCAGAAAGGATCAGGTGTTCCAAGGGTGGTATACTCAAATAGATGAATTTCTGCATGAACGCAAGCTTCTTGCCAGACTCAACTAGCGAAACAACCGTTCGAAACTCTATCTACTCGATTGACCCATGAGCCACCGCCTTCTTAACAGCTTATAACTGAACAACTTTGGAACTGAAATTTACAAGATATGGTCAAGTGATTAGAAAAATGACGACGCGCTTGTTACGGGTTAGGCATGACCAGCCGATTGACCGAACCGGGTCCATCCGGTCTCCAGTCTAGTTGAAGTCAGGGCCAAAGTGGTGTATTGAAAATCAAACCCGCACACCCGCACTAATGGATGCAGCAGAGAGTGATCTCCCAACCACCAGGATCGCTTCCTCGACCATCACGGGTTGCAATACACGGCAAACATGTCGCCTCTATAAAGCTGAGGAAGCTTTGCCCTTCAGCCACCTCCTTCTTTGCAAATCCTGTAAGGAAGCCGTCTATCAAATTGTTTATACATTTCGTGGATCAGTTTGAAGGAAAATAATGTAATAGAGTAGCTTAAATGAGAAGGATTTACAAAGGGCAAGACGTGACATGCCGTTTCATCGAAGTCAGGGCTAACTCGATTTCCCGTCTAGAAAAAGTAAGGGTTCAGTAAGTTATCGGGACCGTTTACCCGGCCTACTGAATTCCCGTCCTGTAATCGACACGGGTCGCAACACACGGCAAGTGTTGCCTCTGTTAGCAGACTCTTACTGCAGGCTGAGGAAGCCGTGGGCCTATTCTCCTGTGCCCCGGGTCCCACACGGGATTAATTTGTTCTATATCAACAGAGTATGAAAGGAGAAAAAATGATTTGAAAGAACAGCTTCAAAACGGGTTTACAAAACGGAACTGATCAGTAAACAGCTAAATAAAGTAGACAATTTAGACATGTAAGACCTTCTAAAATACAAAACGAAAAAATAAATGGCAGAGTGCCACTGGTATTGACCTATTGCGATGCCCTATCTAACATCCATTCCATTTTACATAAACACAAACGAAATTAAAACTATTGTGGAGGAACAAAACAGTGAGTACATAATATCGGGAGCTCCTAATGACTTAACTTTGAGACCGACCATAGCAGGCCTTGCGAGCCCAACACATCCCCTAAGCAATTTAATTGACATTATTCTTAAACCATTAAATCAGTTTGTCTCAAGCTATGTTCGCGATGACATAGAGTTTTTATCACATCTACCACAGCAAATCGAAGAAAGCTCTATAATCTAGTCAGCTTTGACGTAATGAGTCTCTATACTAATATCCCGCACGATTTAGGAATAGAAGCCATAAAATATTGGGTAGAGAGACTCAAAAACATAATCTCAGAACGGTTCTCTATTGAATGTATATTAGACTCCGTTACATTTATATTGGAAAAAATTACTTTAAGATACGGGGTACAGCAATGGGAACAAAATTCGCCCATACATATGCCACCCTAGAAATGAGTTATCTTGAAGAGAAACTGTACCATAAAATAGAAGAAGCATTCGGGACCAATATTTCCGCTCAAATTGAAAGAACATGGAAACGTTCCTTTGACGACTGTTTCATTATATGGACACAATCGGAAGAATTATTAAACGAATTCACAGCAATTTTAAATAATTTACACCCAGCCATTAAATTTACGAGGGAAACAAGTCGTACACAATTAACATTTATAGATATTATGGTGCTAATCAAAGATGGATATGTTAAAACTGATATACAAAAGTACCGATACGCATCAATATTTGAATTTCAACTCATGTCATCCGTCCCATACCAAAAGAAATCTTCCTTATTGTTTGGCCCGCAAAATTTGCACCGTTGTAGATGATTTGGAAACTAAAAATCAAAGACTCCATGAATTAGAAGAATTCCTGCGGAAACAGAAATACCCTAAAAAATAAATTAGAAATGGAATAGATCGTGCTAAAAAATTACAAAGGGAAGAGCTCTTGAAAACACAAAGTAAACCTTAAACCAGTGACGCACAAATACCGTTTGTTTTTACCCACAACCCAGGAAATCCAAATCTTTTCCAAATGGCACGATCCAGTTTGCCGATTATCACACGAAGCGATAAACTGAAAGATTTAATTAACGAAAATACAATCATTCAGAGCAAAAGACAACCAAAAAAACGAAAATACAATCATTCAGAGCAAAAGACAACCAAAAAATTTGAAACGGCTATTTCCTAAGGCCAAATTTGACCCACATAGATCGGAACAAAGCTATACTGTCTCTAAATGGAATGATTGTGGTACTTGTAACTATATTCACTCTGGGTGCAAAATGACATCTAAAAATGGAACTAAAATATACGCAAATGCAAATATGAATTGCAAATCAATTAACCTAATTTATTGCATTAAATGCTCTGTATGTGACGAAATATACATTGGACAAACGGAAAATTCACTTTCGGAACGAATGCGGGTCCACTGTCAACAGATAAGAGACCCCGCCTACAGACAAATACCACTAAGTTCACATCTTGAAACATGGGGAGGGGGGTTTTTTAAATCTTCCCTTTTTACAAAATATTTAAAGAAGACGGATTTATACGAGAAATTAAGGAGAAAAACTTTATTAAAAAGTTTAAACCATCTCTAAATGGACGATTATAATTTACAATATACAATGTATATCATTAATTATTTCTACATATGTTTATCGAATAAGTTATCTCCCTTTTAACAATAACGTAACGTCACGTAAACGTATATACATACAAGTCTAGAAGATAATGCAACGATACAAATGACGGTGTTTCTTGTCAAAAATTTAGACAAAGACTGACCAACAAATGGCCTTAGTCATTGAATGTCAATATAAATAAATGACGTAAACAAGTCATAACATATTGATCTTAAACTTTCTCAATCCAACTTAACCCAAAATAGTTGCACCTTGTTGGAATATTTGAGCAAAGCCAAGTAACAGCACGGCACGTCCGCGGGTGGCGGACTGGGAAGCAACTATTTTGGAACCTTCAGATATCTTACTTATACTTTCTTGTATTGAAGTGTAAACCTAATATTTCTGTAGAAAGTATGTTCTTTTATTTTAATGAAATTCAACATACATGTAGCACTAATTACCCAATTAACGATAACATTGCCACATGTATTTGAACTCATTTTTGCTATTATATTCTAAAAACTGTTTGATTAATATATACGATTTAACTATCCAACAATAAACTACATTAAACCCAGTCAACACAATAAATGTATAAAAAAAATAAAGATACCGAGCACACAATACAAGTACAAAATTTCAAAATTCTGAAATCGTTACAAAACACTCTTGAAGATAAACAGTAACAGAACACAAAATCCAAACACAGAAATAAAATTAATTGAGCAAATCGCTTATTAGGTGAGAATATCGTATATAGTTTCGACCGAAATCAACGGCATTGAATTTTTTATGTATATGTCTAGATCAATTATGTTTCAAATATCATTCATATGAATGCTCTGAATGTAATGGCAAATAGTGAGCATTTTTTATATTATATTGTTTTAACAAAATTAATTTTAAACTTGGCTACTGGTTCATTAAAATCAGGGAGCTATGTGAAAAGTCAACAGTTATACTTACAGTATATTACTACAACTAGGAATATTGTAAAGAGTCTCGTCATGTTCCAATTTATATCGGCATATTGTCCTTACAGTGATAGGTATTTATACTCTCCATTTATACTTGGATATGTTTTGACCTTTAAGGTTAATATATCTTTGGCCTACAATGTTCATGTAAAAGTATAAGCTTTATCTTACTTGTAAAATAATTGTAACCGTATAACTTTTAAAAATCGGTCTTACAATATAAATATATGCGACCGGGACAGAATTATTTGACTTATTGAGGAACTTGCAATATTTTTTCACAAAATTGGGAGCGACAAAGTTGTTGAACGTAAAATTTGCAATAAACAGCTGTAATCAGTTCAAAGAAAAATGAACACAACGACGTAGCTGAAAATGGGTAGCAGAGGTAACAGTTAGTACTTGTCTTGCTACGTTAAGGTAAAAGAGAGAAAAGTAGCGAAAAAATCACCATCCAATTATTAGATCAGGAAATTGAAACTTGGAACAATATTTGTAAAATCTGTGACAAAGAGCAGGTAGAGCTCATTTTTGAGCCAAAGACAAATGGAAGATTAATAATAATATTAATGTAGTTGTCGATGAAGTATTATTTAAAGATTTATATAGTAGTTTGCTGAAACACCCTTTTGTTATAATATTAAATTTTCCTCAATTAGGCTCGAATATTCCATGTTCTCTAACTTCGATGTCTATATTTAGATCTATGCTTCTCCTGCGTACGATGCCTATATAGATGTATTGATGCTGTCCTTTTACTTACCAACCCTCAATTTGTTGATTTTATTACGTTAATAAAATGTATATCCTTCAGAACTGTAATTTAGAGGAAACAAAGAAACTTCTTTTTAGTCTTACACCTCGAATTTACATACGAGACGATTTGTTTTCAAATTTATAATTTTTCTCGCTTATGGGGCAAAATTCCAGGTTCTCCTTCAAACGGTGTCTATAATTCTCATTAATCAGACTTCCAAGAGCTTCCAGAGACTATACTGATTTGTGCAAACGTCAGAAAATTCTTTGTGATAGCCTTAGTAACCAAGGTTACCAGAAAGTATGACCCATTCGCTTCTTTATTATGTTTTACTATAGCTGTTCTTCCTACAAAATAATCTATATTTTTTTATAAATATGACTGCAGATTGTTTCATCTTTTGAATTCAGTAAATAGAGATTGCAATCCAATGATAATTTGAAGCAATACAATGATATTTTGAAGCACCTATTGCTGTTAGCGGTGTTACCCGACAATGTCCATCATCACACCGACGCACACACTACATTAATGGAAGTAGGAGGTTTGGCATGTCATACCATATTATATTGTCTTTTGAAGTATCTGTAACTAATCAGGTCCATTCATGTAGTTGCTATATTTTTGGTTGTTGGTTCTATTTGTTTTCCGATTTCTAGTACTTTGATTTTACGCTTTGACAGTTTCTTAGGTGTTCGATATGTTGTTTTTCCTTCTATTTAGCATCCGTAGCATATGGTGGATTACTAGAAATTATAAGTCGGGACGCTTCTACACAAGTACATAGTTAAAATGTTTCCTATCTTATAACACCAACTTCTACACTTACAGTGGGTGTGAAACATAAAAAAAAAAAGCCGATAAAAAAACCAATGATTATTCAAACCTAAAGTTGCTGCGTTTAGCAATAGGCTACTGATATTCTTATAAGAGCTAATTGAATTCCTTCTTTTGTTGCTTTGTTTTTAAGGCCCTTTTAACGCATTATTGATTTCTTATTCCGCTCTTTGTAACTAAAACTTTCTACTTCAATGATTAAGATCCTTTACTGTATATAAGTATCTGAACAAATCAGTTCTTCCGTCGCCAAAATTAACTCTATTCCGATTTGTCTTGTAAGAGATGTATTTAACTTTGCATATTTTATTGCTTACTCAATGTACAGCAATTCAACAAAATAACAAGAATTAGTATTTATATTAAAATAACTAAAGCAAGTCTTAAAGGAATCTGATCTCGAGAAGATTCATCTAATACATACTATTTCGTGCAAAAACACAGAATCTGGGAGTTATTTTAACGTGAACTTGATACATATAAAACGTCTGCTTCCATTTCGAAAATTTTTCAGTTTAGCGTACTATATAACTAGCTCATGAACTCATACTACATGGTATGTGGCGATTCTCGTTTATAAACTTTTCACATATTTTATTATATTCTTTCTATATGTCGTCTTTATTTTAGTAATGTATTGTTGGATCTCAGCCTGGTTACTGTAAATATTTAAAATTTGTGCTTTGTTTGCGTTTGTTTAAACAACTCGTTTTGAACCAAATAAAAGAAACGAATCGACACTCATTTGCTTATTTTCAGGTACAAACAGATTCTTTGCTGATTAAAGAGAATTCGTGTAGACCTTTAAGACAATGATGTGTAATGTGACAATTCAAATCCGTATAATTTGCAGAACTTGTTCAGGGTTGCATTACATCATTCTTCTGGTTGAACAAAATTGTCAAGTTTACCTGCACAGTAAATCATTATTCATCGTGAACAAATAAAATGCACATGCTAAGTATTTGTAAACACCGCTTTTAAAAAATATGTCCTTTTTCTATGTTCAGACCGCAATCAATTCAATGACATATGTACCCCCGCGTGGAGACATGCCCTTAAAGACTGAACTCCCTCTATGGTTCCTCTGGAGATTCGAGCAGATGTCTTATCCACGATAGTCGCCGTAAATATACCGCTGTGGAAAAAAGATTACTTCCACGGTGATTTTGTGTTTTTATGGTTTTTTGTTTTGAAGTAGATATTAGTCTCCACTCGCATGCTGATTTGTAATTGCTCCTTGAAATTCGGTTTCATGTTTCTTAAAAAGTTGCAGGTGAATAAAAATTATTGTCAACTATATATTTATTTATACAAACTAACGGCAAAGCACAGCGGTTTTCTTCAAATTTGTAATAGTGTGTTCTAATTGACGAGCAGAAAAATCACAAGCAAGTAAAAAAACTTTTAATTTTTAATGAATTTCTCTTAGATACAGAGGTGAATACACGTCAGTTTTATCTGTTTGCAGTCTTGATCCAAATATTGTGAACAACGAAGGCTTGGAAAACCCGCAAAACGTGTAGCATTACTCGATAGCTATGTATAGGCTACATAGGTTCTTGATATTTCGTAAAATATTGTCCAGTCAACTCCAGGTTTATGATAACAAAAATCTACAAAATAAATGAAAACAGCTGTCTAACATCGTGTACTGAAATGAAATGAATCTTTGTACTACTATTTTTTTTCTTTTGTGCATAATACTGAAAACAGTTTTCATGTACCAGCCGAACATTTTACCTTTTGGGTGTTATCCTTTTTTGCAGACATTTTATTAGAAATGTCACTCAAAAAGTCAGTAAATGGTACAAGCGAAAGTTTCACACATGCAAGTTGAAATTATACTTTCTCCCTAGAATATTGTATTAGAAATAGAGGAACTGTGCATGTTGAAAAACGAATTTAACAAATACTAATTTTCATTTTGAATAATGGACAAGACACCGTATTTGTTGAAAAAAGAATTTTAAATATTGAACAGTATCTACAAAAGAGGACATGCGAATTATTACAGTGAATGTTTAACTAGATGCGGCGTATGAGGCACGGACAGAAGGACGACGGACACTCATATTTATACGGAGAATATAACATAATACCCGAACACTTAGTGTGGCGGGTTATAAAAATAGTAAATATATAAATCTATAAAATATTCAATATGTTGTATGTATAAAATTGCTGGCGTCTGGCTTTTTGCATAGGTTTTTTCGCATATATTTGTTAATATCCGGGTTTGTCGTTGTCAGTTGACTTTTGGTTCCGGTCAGTTATTTTATTTAAAAAAAAACTAAAAATGTACATTACATTTTAAATTTTAACTAGTTTTTAAACAAGGTTTAGAGCAAAACGTATTAGGACATAAAATAACAGAATTTGTAATGAATGATGACCGCAGATAGAGTCGTCATAATGATGGACCTATATTATCTAAAAAACAATACCAGCAGACTAAACACTAATTTGCTCAACTAAATATTGGATTTATTACTCTTAAACTTGCGTACACTGTCGACTTGCGTACTTTTTAGATTCAAGGGAAAATGTTTTACTTCTACCATAGATTTTTTTTAGACAAACGCAGCATTTTTGTTTTATATGTTAGTATTTGCTACAAACAACACATAGTAACTATTATAATTTTGCTGACTTTTCAATATCTTTCTGAAACACCTAATTTATAGCATTATTTATAGACATCCATCTTTAAGCTAACATGAACCTAAGAGTAATCTGGAAAACATAGAGATAGCGAAATATTATCCCAATGTCAAGATCTATCTACAACAAATTCTTGTTTTGGGTTTTACATAATTATCCAAAAACAATAATTAAAGTCATAAAGAAAACAAATAAATTAAAATTCTTACCAGTCTTTTGATAGTAATTCTAAGAGACCCTTTTCTGATTGTTTGGAACGTTTACACTGTTAATATAATTTAAAACCTATTATAGATACCAAAAATGTTAACAATAAAGAAACCAGCATTACAAGACGCATATACATTTCAGACAATGTCATATCTGACACCACTATCTGATAAAGACAGCTATAGGTCAATTGTCATCCAGGCTTTTTGAACCCTCTTGACACGAAATTCATCACCGGGTGATACAGGTTACAAACAATTTTTAAAGTTAAGGCTTCAACACAATCAAATAATTTTGCATATAAGAAGTAAGCTAAGTTAAATAGTCCTTATAGCTTGCAGTACTTGAGATTGAAAACGCAACTTATTTAGCAATCTGTGAGCGATACGTCAGCGTTCCAAAATCCGTCTTTAATCAGTTATCAATGATAGCAGTGAGGTCGAGTTTTTTTTTATTATAAACGCTTTAAATATCATTTGTCGCGGTGTTATCAGAATTTTCTTTTTGTATCACAATTCCTAAGAATTTCAGGGTATAATACTTAATTAGTAAAGTCATATATTTAAGAAATAAGTATATGGCTAGCACAAAATAATACTTATAGATAGATACACATAGTGTGTGAATTGTATTAAAAGATTGTAATGCATAAACATTTAGTAGAATTTGTACATATCTAAACAGTGTTACATTTACTACTAACACTTCAAAAACATTAAAAGCAATACCACATAGAGTGGGTTTAAGATCGTCGTATAAGTGTAAGCATCTGGTACGATGTAAAGTACTACAGACTAAACATAAAAATGTATGTATTGCTAAAATTATAATTTCCACCGAATTTGTTTAATCAGATAAACCATAAACCTCGACTTTCTGTTAGTAAATATACATTGATTATATACTAATAACATAATTTGCATTCAAAAACAACCTAGTAAAATAATATACTCACTTGATTCAGCTGGCAGGTTATATTTCCACATTGGAATCCTGAAATGTTAGTATTGTAAGAAAAAACGTACAGACTAGTTTATCCATCTTTCCTTGAACTATATTTAAATTCTAAAATTTTCAGTGTTTGTCATATTGTGAAGATATTTAATCTGTCCAAATAAAAAGTTCGCAAACAATTTGTTTCGACATCTTACTGGCAAAAGTCCTTTCTTGTGGCTAACAAATCAGACAGATAAAAAAGATTAAGTTAAACAACCCCCAGTTAAACCGGGGTGAATCCAGGTGTTCTGGACATGTAAGCAACTCTATGTACGCTACACTTGCTACATTCTAAGTTATTATTAAAGTTAACATACGGTAATTAGTTATATGCGGGGTTAGTCGTAATGGAGTAAGGAGGATGAAAAGTGGTTACGACAAATGTAACAAACCAAATTTCATTTTTGATACAGATAAAATCGTAACGGTATTCTATGTCATGATGGTGACCGTAAAATTTTTTAAGTGGTGACTTCGATATTGCATCTCGATCCCTGGATATAAACACGTTTTCCTACCACTATCCTTGATGCCCGTCTTCCCAACCACGCTGATAGATGCTCATAAATATTTATCATAAACAAAATTAAACATGCTGAAAATTGTTCGTTATTACAACACATTAACTATTCATTTCGACTTCAAGTAAGGATTCTTTGTGGTCATGTTTAAAGTACGATCGGCAAAATGAAATCCCACTGTTAAGAACTTCTTATACTTAATCCTGCAAAATAGGAATCCATATCGCAAGGAAAACACATTTGAAAACATAAATAAGCTATTCAGAAAGAAATATCTACTATGCGAGCCATGCTCATAATTTAACCCATTTTATTACTAATTGAGAAAACATGTTAATAATATTTGTACCAATATATACTTTCACTAGTTTCATAGCAGAATTTTAATATTTTAGCCAAAATCCCTTGTTCCTCAATCGTATAACCTGTTTTTTATAATAAATATCTGAGCACTGGTACGTGATTAGTTCAAATTGTTAATAGCCAAACTGTCAGCTTCACATAATACAAATTACATTTTTAGAAAAAAGATTAAATTGTATGCCATTTTGAATAAAAAAGAAAATGAAGGACATGAATTGGCACTAAAAAATGTTTTGGACAAAATGTTTCCTCTGGTGTCAAACCGGTTTTTTCTCTGGTCTGTTAACATTACTGGCTAAAAAAAGACCAGTTGCAGTCGTTGTTCGTCTGTCACTGACTGGGATTGACTGCAAATGACTGCAAAAGTCTGTAAAAGTCTGCAAACGTTGTGTCAGACAATAAGTTTTACTGTGACATTCATTTTATTTTGTCCATCTCAGACATTTTGTCCATTTAAGCATATCCGTTGCATTGGTAAACAAATATCTGTCGCAGTAATTTTTTTCGTTAACTCCGTCGATAATCGTCTGTTACAACGTCGATTCCGTTGTATCAGTCTAAAAATGTCGGTCACAAACTCTGTTGTATCAGACTGTCACAACGCCTGGTATTTAATATTGTTAATTTATAAACAGCGATCGAATACTATTTTTTTATTTCAGTTTGTTTTAAAAAATGTTAGGAATTAACAAAAATATCTCTATTTGGAAATTGTGCATTCGCACACTTTACGATTACAAATGTTATTCAAATAGTAATGTTAAAGATAAGTGTATGTTTAAATAAATGTTTCTAAAACATGAAGACTGCTGAAAATTATAGGATTTGTTCATTCCTTCTTTTATAATTATTAAACTGAATTAATAAATGGTTCACTTACACATCTGATGAAAAAAAATCGCCTTTTTTACATTTGTACAATAATGTTTTCTTAAAACACGGACAAAGTTTTAAACAAATACATATAATAAAATCGCCAATTTCTTTAATCATGTCGGAAACTGTTTTTGTTTTATTTAGTACGTCTATATACTTTACATACATATCATTTTTCTGGTCTTTCAATTGAAATATTAAAAAACCCAAAAGTAATTGATTTGTTTTCTTAGTTCCATCTACTGTTGTTTCAATGGATCTGGTAATTTAGTGAAGACAATAAACTTGTACATGTCCAGTTTAAAGAATGACACATGTTGTTAATTAGGTTACAGGTATTCTCGCCTCGCTGATCAAGAAAATGTGTATTAAACATTTTGCGACACCATCCGGTATTTTTCCGCTTTCATCTGTAACAAGGGTTGATATTGTGTCATATAATGATGTTATAAATACATTTATAGCTACGGATGAATGGGTAATGTTTTCTGCTTCTGCCCATCCGCCCTGGTGGTAAATGTCGAACTTTTACACACTAAACACTCAATTGTAAAGGTGTATTTTCGTATTATAGAAATAAAAAATATTCCAAATAAATAGCCACAGAAAGACCCGATGATCTCTATAATATCTCGCCTGCAATTAAATCTAGTTTGCTTTTAACAATACAATATTATGTCAAGCACGAAACATAATAAGAAAGAGAATTTAACTATACAGGACATTCTAGAAGAACTAGCCTATCGGTATAGTCTAATTACGAAATGAAATAACTACTTCAAAATAATAATAATAAAATGTACTTTAACAAAGTTGTTTATGTTATTGATACAATTATTTCTACTTAGTATTGTTTGCAATATTGATTTAATAAATACAAACCTTTAAATTATTCTATTACACACTAAATATTTATTAAAGAAATTGAAAGACCGTGTGCACAATAATATACTCTAGTTATTTGTTCTTTTTTAAATTTCAGTTCCAAGCATCGCTTTTTAAAATCTGAACTATTGTTTATTTTGTTAATTACAATAACGTGTGTATTTCTTTGAAGTATATTTATTATTCGTGTACATATGCTGAGGGACAATATTCGTTGTGTACTCGAACTTGTTAAAATTAAAAGAAGTCTGATTTTCAAATTCCTTTATTCAAATATATAATGATTAATTTCGTTTTATGATGTAAAAACCTTCGACAGAATAAATGAAAAACCCGACCATGCACGCAGGAGAAGCCATGCTTCGGTGCTACTAACTGCAGGAATATGTATTAGCTCTGGTATTGATTTGAAGTTGCCTGTATAGGTCCCGAGACCCGTAAGGTCCAGCACCAATATAGTTGACCGATAATCGATACAAGGCAAATACTGACGCCAGTTCATAATAACTTTAATTAAAAAAAATCAAAATTCATATGGCTAACATGTATTAACAGTAAGTATGACTAGCCAGTCTAACAAATGAACGAATGCAGAAAGGAGTAACGAGATGTATAACTGATCCAGAAGACCGGAGGGGAGATCGTATAGGGTAATACAACTTTCCATATGACCCTGTGGTCCGAACGAATACATAGGTTATTAATCTTTTTGTTTTAGTACAGTGATCAAATATCATCCCAATATTAATACATTAGGGCAGATTTTATGTATTTAATATTATATGTTCTACGATAGAAATACGATTTACGTTTAAAAAACATATAACGACGTACGAACGATGCACGAACGTCGTATGAACGATAAATGCCCGATGTACACCATTTGTGGAAATCTTTTGCAAATGAGGCGATTGTGTATGTGGTTCAGAAGTGTTGTACAAATCTTTCGTTTTCTTTTTAGAGACAGCGAAATTCCCAAACACAGTTATATTTCTATATCCTATATATGATACTTGCAAATGCTCACTATACGTATATCGAATGATTTTTCTCGAATACATGTTAACTTTGTACGATAGTCGCACTCGATTCAGTTTCATTTGATAAAGTGTGCCCGTTACTTGTTCTGAGGCACGTTGCCTTTTTAAAGTATGATTTTAGAGTCAATCTAGACAATTAAAAATAAACACCTTAGTGTTTGTTTGTAGAACATAAGGGGTTGAAGTACTTACAAGGAAACCTAACAATCTATAACTGTAAATGTATTTGGGTCCGCAGAAATAACTCAAGCTATTAGTTAGTGACTATCAAGGAGAAAAGTTCAGTAACACCATAACAGTAATCACAACAAACAACACATAATATCAAAGAATAATTCATATAGTTTTTACCAAATTTGTTTTATTTTGTAGTTTTAGAGATATTTGCATTTTTATCGACACGTGCGGATTTTATTATTTTATTTAATTACCGGTCACTTGTGTAATGTGTTCACTCAAACGAGGATCAAAAACAAAAACAAATGCACTAACTACACAACAGAAAGTTCCGATTTATTACATTATAATATAATACAACATTAACACTTGATTTGGATTAACATCGAAATAATGTCGCCCAATGTTTAATACACGTGAACTTTGTCAGCGAGGCGGGATTATCTGAAACATAATTAACCACCGATGTCTTTTAATATGCCCCGTGGACATCTAAAACTTTATTATTTTTACTGAATCTCCTGATATTTTAAACAATAGAAAACAAAGATGATTTGATTTGTTTTAAAATATTATATTTAAAATAGCTAAACATATTTATATTAACTATAATTTTAAAATAAATTTCGACATAACGGAATAAATAAGCGATGTCATCAATATTGTTTAAGTTTGTTTGCCGATATTTCCAAATAGTTGCTTTTTATTCCGACAATTTTCATAAAATAACTTGACATTAAGAAAACTATACTAAATTTTACCGTGTCCATCCGACGGGTTTTTGCCGGACAAAATGGAAAACTGCTACCGCGTTTTGTCGAGTTTATGTTCCTTTTGAAGATCTCATATTACACTTTTTGAAATCAACAATTATTTTCCATGGTTAATCGGTGTTTTGAAATGCGGCTGAATTTTCATTTTGATAAATCAAATGTCCATAGGAAGTCAGCCATTTTTGTTTGTAAAGGGGTCTAATGTTGTTTACAAACGTTCGTCTGTTTTTGAGACGTTCAATGGTCTTCGGACAAACCGCGAGACTTTTTCCGCCTTAACTGCAGACGACATTTCCCGAAGGATTTCGAATCGACAACAATAGAATTTTCCTAACGTACACATCCGTTCAAAACGAGGTCAAAATTTAGTATGGAAAATCGATCTGTCAAAATGAAAAAACGGCCGCATTTCAAAAGGCCTATTAACTGTGGAAAATAATTGTTTCTTTCAAAAAGTGTAATATGAGATCTACAAAATTAACATAAACTCGACCAAACGCGGTAGCAGTTTTCCATTTTGTCAAGCAAAAACCCATCGGATGGACACGGTAAAGTTTACTATAATAGACAGGTGCAACAACAGGAGTTAAAGCATTTGTAATCGTGGAGTGTGCGAGAGCCCCTTTTCCCAATAGCGATTTTTTTTAAATTCCGAACATTTTCAGAAAACAAATTAACATTAAAAATATTAATCGACCACTGTTGATAAATTAACAATAGTAAATACCAGGCGTTGTGACAGTCGTATTTTGTCTGATACAACGGAGAAAATGGATCTAACAAACATTTTGGACTGATATAAATGTAAAGCCGTTGTAACAGACAATATTGAACGAAAAATTGACTGCGACAGACATTTTTTAACTGATACAACGGATATGCCGTTGCAACAGACAAATTTTGACTGCGCCAACAGAATAAATGTCTGCGACGGACAAAATATTTCTGTGACAGGCATCAAATGACTGTCACAGTAAAAATTATTGTCCGACACAACGTGTGCAGTCCTTGAGAGACATTTTTTGCAGTAATTTGCAGTCAATCCCAGTCAGTTACAGACGAAAAACGACAGCAACTGTTATTTACAATCATTTTTTAGTCAGTAGTGATATATTAACTTATTGCACTAAACCGAGGGTTGTTAATTCTAAGGACTTCATGAATATATCTATATGTGTAATTAAAGGACTTAGCTTATGCGATCTTCTTGTCTATAGACAGACGTTGAAAACATTAAGTTTCGTAATAATACGGGAACACATCAGCAACAAGTAGAGAACAGTTTGCTGGAATTCCGATTGCCTGCTGAAAAACATATCATAAACAATTTAAATGTCATCGAAGACACTAGTTCTATAACATAAAACCTCCCATTTCACGTTGTATTGATAATTTTCATCTGACTTTTCCATATTTTTTTATTTTTTGAAATGTGAGGTTTTCTCAGAAGTTCTGCATATTTTTATATTTGAAATATAATGAAATTAACACAAACGCAAAGAATATACCTGTTTTCAATAAATTAAACTATGTTCAATTAAGAAATCCATGTTTGAAATATCAAGACGAAATTTTTCTGCGGCTGACATTTTGAATTTAGCAGTTTATCAACATTGCGGAATCAAGTTATGCTTAATGGTGGAACGAATACAATTTGTCGCAATCGTAGCACATGGAAAATTCGTTTCGTCAAAAACAGATCCATAAGATAGATTTAATTGGGGTCAGTTATTGAATGTAATTGGAGTTAAGGGACACCTTAAATAAAGCTTCAAACAGGACTTAAAAAATACATGATATACTAAGGTTAGACAATTTTTAGAAAATTAAACTTAACTTAAACATTCCGCACGATTTTCTTGCGGAATTTGCGCACGGGAAAATGCGTTTAAAGATGAAACCTCGAATTTCACTAAAACCATAAAATATCAATTTCAGATAAAAATGTCGAAAATAAACATGAAATGAGAGGTTTTATTATTTCTTACACCAGCAACGAAGTGTGACTACTTGTCTGGAAATACCATCGGGGACTTACAGCCCAACAGCAGACGCAACGATTTGTGATTGCAAATAAAATGTCATCGAAGATACCAAATATTAATATAATTTACTCCACCAGACGCACGTTTCGTTTAATCAAGATTCTTCAGTTTTGAAATTTAAAACAATTAGTAATTTATTAAATGACCAGCTAGATTTTTATTTACGAGTATATACACGAATCGCTCATATAAAATAATACAAATGTATTGTGTACACAAGCACTCTAATGAAAAGCAGAGGAAATGCATTTCTCGTAAAGCTAGGTACCAGAACTGTTTATTTCACATGACTACACAAAATCTGAAGGTATAAAATTATATATCTTTTACAGGTATACAGGCATATTCTTTTTTATTTTATCGTTAAGTACGTAAAGTATACTATTGTAGTAAGAATAATTCGAAATATCATAATTACTTGATATTGTTGCCTAAATATATACCTCGTTTGGAAAAAAATGGAATTGCAGATATAGTCTTCCCTAACCAAGTTTTGAATTAATACACCTATTACTGCCTACTGGTGTATGATACCCAATCAGTTTCATCAACACTACAGTAATAGAAGCAGTAGGTTTGTTATGCCATAAACCCTGGTTTAACTTATCCTTTTTAAGTGCCTTACTGGACCATTGCTATATTTTTGGTTGTTGGTTGTTTTGTGTATATATTGTATTTTTTTTTACAGATTCCACGTGATCGGTACTTTTGTGTTACCTGTTTTCATCTTAACATAAATAGCTCAAAATATTCATTTTGGTTTAACTACTGCCAGTCAATACATTTTGTTGTTGCATTATTTCTTTACTGGCGTCACCCAAAATAGTCGATTAATTGATCACCGATGTGTGCACAATAGGTTAGTAAGTTTGAGTGGTATTTTGTACAGCGTGGGATCAATGCTAACAATAATGGGGAAAACTGCTACGGTAGGAAACTTCTTCTAAAGTGTCTCTTGTTATATTTTAAGATAATTTGTTATTGCAATAATTTGTTGTTAACAATGCCTTCAACGACAGAGCGTTATCAAACGTAAAATTTTACCCAACATATTGCGTCAACATACCAACTCCGTACTACAGAGTACAGCAAAGGGGCGTGGCATGTAATCAAATCTGGTTAACCCACCATTTCGTTTGATATCCAGGTCGGGATCTCATAAACAAACATTGTACTTTTGTATCAAATGGATGTGACGATTAACATATTCTTCATTTGTTTAATATTATGCAGACATTTAAAAATAGGTTGCGGTTACGTAAAAGTTACAATACGCCTTAATCAGATGAAGATATGCATAGCTGTGCTTTTAATAATGAAATATATATATTTTATATAGTCACTGTGCGTTGTTAAAGTAAATAAGTGTTATCAGTCAAAGCACCATTATTTCAAAAGATAGTGTTAAATTATAAATAATTAGAATGATGTTAGCTCATTGCAACATAAAAATGAAGCGGTAGAAAACCACCTCAAATTGGTAGTTTACAGCCTAAATCGGTACATATGACATGTATGCTAAAACAATATGTTTCACTACTGTACTTAAAAGATGTATATATTTTTACCTGTAACTGTAAATTGTGTCGCATTATATTTTGCACCCAAGAATAATTAATGGTAAATATTAATTTGGATTAGTTTTATTTATATGCAGAATATAGATTTTGATAATATATTTGTTGCTTGCATCTAAATGTATGTCTGACCAAACTATTACTTATTTATATCATTATTACCAAAAGGAAATGCAATGTATTGTCCTTAACATTTATTTGATACCATAGACTACGACATTAAAATTAATTAAATTGTTGACCTAAATAAACTTCAGTTCGTTGCAAAACCGTCGAATTTAATCACCTATAAATCGTGTCATGATAAGAATAGGTCAATTCCGTACTACTAAATGTTCATGACATAATCAACCTTGTACTATGCATTGAATAATGAACTTGTCAATCCTGTAGAAGTCTTGTTTTTGACATCAATGTAGACAGACTAACAATAGATTTTCTGCAATTTGCACAATTTAAGGGCTCATATTATTGCATTTACTGTTCGAGTCTGTTTTAATTATGAACTAACAACAATCTGTGGCAATCTGTGAGATTTTAAAACGATTTATGGTACATGTAGGTGTTTTTTGACTGGAATATTCATATATTAAATGCGCTTAAAAAACGCAATGAAAGTATAACAATTGATAACTAAATAAAACTAATGGTTGGTCTTTGTAAGATTTAAAACAAAATTGATATTTCAAGTGCAAACAAAAAACTGTAAACTTTGTAAAAAAATTAAAGGGAAACTTCGCGAAAAAATGAAAATTTGATATGTTATTTTTCAACTAAAAAGAAACACATTTGCCTCTTGATGTTTTATTATATTTTCAGTGGTTAAGTTTCTTCATGGAATTTATCGTGTAAAAATGCACTGATGGAGGTCCGCCATCTTGTCACCATCTCGTCACTAGATGGCGATACTAGACATCCAAGTACCTTAAAAGTCGTCGAATGATAATAACGCGAAACGGTCAATAACAGAAGGTTGTACTATAAGACAAGGTTGTGGAAAGATTACGTTTCGTATTCCTGATCTATATATAAGCAAAAATTGTGCGTGTGCGTAACACAGTTTCCAAAATTTTACATGTTGTGTATATTTGAGTTAACGTGTAAGTTTTACGTTTCCTCTGACATCTAAAGGTATTCGAAATCCTATATGCATCCTGTGTTCTGACACTTCGGTGTATTCAAATCATACCTGTCTTGGCAGGAGGGGGTGTGCCTTTTTAATTTCGAATTACATGAATAACCTTTAATCTGGTTAGCTTTTGAAAAAGTCCGAATACTTCAAAGTCGGCGTCAAATATTCTAGTAATTGCAATAAACATCCTGTTTGTTTACCTGCTAATTCTGTTAATTACCCTTCATAGACGAGTAATGATTTACCTGTAACATTTTCACGTCCAGGTACAACTGCCGTTTCAAGACGTGCAAAATTATCCACGGAATTTTATTTTATATATAAAAATAATCATATAAATATATCTTTTATTACGATTATTATTTAGGTAAATTATATCTGAATTAAATAAAGACAGGTTAAAATTTGTGTCTAAAAATACTTCTATTAAAACAAAGATCATTAAAACATTAAAACGTATTTGGTAATCTTATGTTGTCAGCCGGTCATTAGTCATCGCTACAGTTTATATATTCTTCAAAGAGCTAAGACAGAAAAACATATTTTTAAACTGGATTATTTATCATATTTACTGGATAATTACATTTATCACGTCACAAAAGCAGTCACGTGTTAAAATACTGTCAATATGGCGGCCCCCATACACAAAATTGTATCACCTTTAATCCACTCTAGAATACAATAAAACATCAAAAGGCAATTATATTTCTTTTTATTTGAAGAGTAACATATCAAATTTTCATTTTTTCGCGAAGTTTCCCTTTAATCATTTTAACACTCTTTACAATTAAAATTTAAAAGTGAAATTTCAACAATAGAATATTCACAAATTAATTGATATAATATTTGCTTAACAAATTTCAGCTATATTAAGGATAAGAGCAATCAACAAACAGGAAAATTAATGACTAACGGGAACAATTTTGTTACATCTTGTAGAAAATTTGTGTAGGGACTGATAATTTCTTGTATTTGAATCAACAAACATCGTTTTCATTGTGCATGGAGTGTGGTGCTCACCATACACATCATCTACTGCGGTCTACAACCAGGTTTTCCGTGTAAAAACAACTTGACAAAGCGCTGCCGAAATGGCTGCTATTATCCATCAAACGGGACGTACTAGTTTGCTCTGTGGGTTGAGCGATGTAAACTCTGCCAGTATGGTCCAAACATATTTATAATTACTGGCGTACAGTTATAAATTCATTTCGCAAAGGCAGACACTAGAAAAAGTGTATTTATTCATCCCCAACATTACATGTGTATTTCAAGCATTCAGTCATAATCTTTTTAACTTTAAATGACGCTAGCAAGTCACAAAACAACCTTTGTTACATAAAGTATTCAAATGGAGCTTAACACATCAAGTATAGAAAATGTGTCAAAGCAAATAGTTTCGAAAATATTTCTTATATTGCCGAAAAATCAATTTCATATTAATGTTAAACAGCCCGTTCTGTAAATGCTTGTATATAAAAATATTTTAAGCCTTTTTGTTTGTGTTATTAACGGACGGTATAAATAGAATGATATTGATTTGCTCTTGAATGTGTTAAAATTTATCTTTAGTATTCACCAAAGGGTTAGTGTAAGGGCAAATACATGTAACGATTCATATCAATTATGTATAATACGTGTTATACATTGCTTAAATATTAAACAGTCAACAAGTGTTTTCGGACATGTATTTAGAATTTACACAGAGGCCGAAAGTAAATGTGTTTATCTTATTACATCATAGATCTGACGTTGACTTGTTTAACAATACAAATGAAATGTTATTTAAGATGTTATAAAAATATCATAAAACTGTCAACTAACGGGAGAAAATTCAACAGACACTACAAACATAATTATAATGTTAATTTTTATATTATATTCATTTTATGTCTCTTTTACACACTACCAATAAGAGGTATTAAGGATACCACAGCATAAGGACAAACGATGAAGTTTTACGGACAAGAACTGCACAGATCTATGTTCATCCAACTAAATAATAATACTTTTAACCACCTGACAACGATACAAATATTAACTATGCAGATGGTGTAATCAGAATAAATTACATTTAATTCTGTGTCATCTCAACACGACAGCAACATACTTTCGTGTTATTATACTTCAATTGCAAGTGTTCACGAGTGTAAATGCTTGAATTAAGTAGGCTGAATGAAACAAGAGGAGAAATTGTGTAGTGACAAGATGTATGTCTTAGTGATACACAAATGAATGACGCGTATCGGAGTTATTAATTTGTGGAGAATAGAGTACCATTTCCACATTTTTGTTTT
The DNA here is from genome assembly GCA_944474755.1 of Limnoperna fortunei. Lineage (NCBI taxonomy): Eukaryota > Metazoa > Mollusca > Bivalvia > Mytilida > Modiolidae > Limnoperna > Limnoperna fortunei. Next base: position 7,537,098 of record OX104114.1, on the reverse strand, counting down.
TAGACCAAGAATTTTAATTTTTTTAACCTTGATCAATATCGCAGATCTGGTAAACAAAGGACGACAATTTTGTCGTTATAATCCAAACAATAAATTCTTCTAATAAACTTATTAGTAGTTCTGACATTGATTCCTACAATACAAGGAACAGAAATAAAAACAATTAAGCCTGGCTTATTTTCATTCGACCCATTGTAAAAAATTGTTCATTTAGATATGAATGCACTTCTGCAACACAATAAACAACCCTTAACTATTTACGATTCTTAGCATAACAAACATAGAAAACACAATCGCTTAATCAAATTTAATAAAATAGAATTGAAAGTAGAGACACGAAACCAATATTGGAAACACTAGTCTAATATTTAACACTAGCAAAGTCTCAATTGATTAACATGTTATTTTACAACGCATTAATTGATTAATTTCTTATCCTTTCCGTTCCGCACATCTATTTTGTCATTCGGTTCCTGTAAATGAAAATTTACTTTTACGTAATCGTCAATTAGTACGTTTTGTGAGAAAAGTATTTCTTCGAAATACTCATTTTCTTTTTTACTTTATTTGTTTTGCAGCAAACTGTACTATTGGTAAATTGTTTGTATTCGAATCAATACTAGCGATGTTATCAACAGTACATTTTTCACATTAAACTGTAGAAAGTGGTTTCCATAATTCCTTTTTCGTTTTGCTTATTACATCTTCAGTAAAAGAACACTTGTCTTTAATATGTTGTTCTAAATTTAAATGCTTTACAGTCATATTTGTATTTATATATAAAGGGTTGACTTTGCTTATGTGTAATTATTTTTTAGCGCACTTAACAGTGCAACTGATTGTTTGTGATGTAATATGCAAGTAAAAAAAGCAATGAAGGCGCATGTAGACAAATCTGGACCACGCAAAACAAAAACGAAAAACACACCAACACATGGTAACCCGAACCCAATAAAAACCTTGGGTGCACACATGAACTCTAGACTAATAAGCAGTGCCTGCAACTCTAATAAGACATTCGTGGAGTAACTCCATGTCATTTCTACGGAAAGTCAAATCCAGGAAATTGAAATACTCTCTTTGACGCAGCAAAAGATGTCCAATCGTTTTTGCAAGATTTGATTGCTAATAACTGTCAATGAAATCAAGATGACTACCGGAGATTTTTTGTGTTACAAACCTTATATGAGTAACTTTGTAGTCAACATCACATAGCGGTCTAGATCAGCGGAATACCGATTGCAGGATCTAATTGCAGGATCTATAATAAGGTATAAATGGTCAATTGTACATTACATACGATGTAGTTGTAAATTAGTACATTATTTAACTGACTCATAAAAAGTGTCTTATTGTATCACGATGAAATTTCTTCCTTATTATCGGATTCATGTTAGTGTTATTTTACATTGTAGTATTTTCCGGTCCTTACGCATATCAGAAGTTCTAGAAACAAAATTATCAATGACAACAGTAGAAGCCTTATACACGATATACACAATCTTGTGGATATAATTGAATAACTTAATATAGTTTATTACTTTATTTGGAAAAAATTAGATTAATTATTTTTGATTAGGATAGTAGATCAATAACACGAGTTGTAAGCGGACATGTTTCAATTATAGCCTAGCACCCGATTTATTTTGATAAATATCAATTAGAGGAAAGAATGAAACTCGTCTTTTAATTTGTGGCAATACTTTGTAATAATGTTTAATCATTTTGTTTAGCGAGAATACGTATAAACGTTGGTTTCTACTATATCCAATCTCACGAAATTTTGGCGACATTTAATGGCTATACCTACTAGTTCAATACTGTTAATACATTGTGTATTTTTTATTTCGATTTGCGACCACGTTCGTTTAACACATCAGATTAAACACAAATATTTTTGTTCTAGCAAGTTTTAGCTCAGCGCGTCCTCGGATGGCGGATAGGACAGACCCCCCGCTTTAGGGGGTTGTCAGGTCATAATACGGAAAGCCTGACCGCGATCGTAGTGGGTAACGTATTTGGAGTGTACAACGCTCCTTGTACGTTAAAGACCCCTTTTGTAGATTTCGAAAAAGATTAGGCTCATTGCAGCCGGTACAAATGTCTAAATTTTCCGCCCCAACCCAAAACTCCATACTTTCCAGTGGCAGTCAAAATTGTATTCCCTGTGACCCATCCCGCCCCTATTTTCCGTTGATTTATTGTTTGTTAACTTGTTACCGAACCGAATATAGCTGAAATACTGCTCACTGGACGTAAAGCAGACATCCAATCCATCAATCTAATAAGTTTTATGATAGAAACCATTTCATTTTTGAAAAAATTATACCTGGTTGAAAATAAGATTGAAGGAAGTTTTCCCAATTTTTGATTTCAGTACTTGTATGTAAGGTATAGAAAGAGATGATAGAGTTATATTTCTTTGCATACTATTACAGTTAATTACATACAGATAAATTTTTGTATGTAAGGTATAGAGAGAGATGATAGGGTTATATTTCTTTGCATACTATTACAGTTAATTACGTACAGATAAATTTTAAAGTTACTTATTGATTTGACCACAACAGATTGACTGGTTGTTTATAGTGAGGTGTTCTCTATTAGTGCGGCGCCTGGCAACTGAAAGGAAAGAATGTGCTAAAGTACCACATGCTGATACAATGTAGTTTATTTATCCAAACAGGATTGATCAATACAGAAGATGTCTCATCAGGGTATCAGTAACGCCACAGGTAAACTGCACATTGACAAGGACTCAGTGGTCGGGTGGTAACGATACTACGTCTACTATTTATCGCATTGTCTGTCAACACTGAAGTTGCGATTTGCAGTCTTCAGAAGTGTGCTAAAGTTTCTTTTTTTTATTTTTTAGTTTTGTATTATTAATTTTCTTTTGTTTCACTTTGTTTCCAAGTGTAGTGAGATAGTGGTAAGGTGTGCATATTCGTTTATTTGATGTTGTGTCAATTGTGTATCAATGTAGTGGTGAAGGCTGTATAGTTATTTTGTTTCAGTTTTGTATTTCTATTTAATTTTTCATTTCAACCGACTGATCAACCTATACGCCTTTAGTTTTTATGTAAAAACTCAACGGACTAAGAGTCACTTCGTAACAATGTGCATAGTGATTATGATGAGATTATTATCGGTTACACCTGCTTATGACCAGTGGAATATGAAACCAATTATTTTCATCAACAAACAAGTTTACATACTACAGTAATCGAAGTGGGAAGCTTGACATGCCATTAAACTTGATTTAACCAACAGTTCCTTCCGAAATGCCTGCAAGAGAAGTCAAGACTATTGTTGTAGCGGATATATTTTGTTTGTTGGTTTTCAAGTTAACTTGTTGCCTAGACTTTAATTTGTGAATTGTATTTTGTGACAGTTATTTGCGTACCCAAAGTAATTTGTGGTGTTTGTCATAAATATATTGGATTGGTGGACCTTTTTTACATACAAAATAGAATGATTCACATTTTGTATTGGTTTATCTTTCTGATTTTTTTTTTGTGTTAATTTTTTAACAATTAACATATTCATATAGAAAACATATAATGTCTCATTACTATTTTTTATATTGTTAAATGCTAAAGTACGTATACATGCATTGTTAAAAGACATTAAGTTTAATATGTAACTGATTCAATTGTTTCAATAGATAACATCAACAGTACAACAATGAACGATGTGTTTTATATTCAAGCGTTTGTCAAATTTACCAAATTAAGGTTCCGAAAAAATTTTACAAATAACATTAAACAATATCATTCTTATTTACCTTTTTCACATAGGGTATTATTCCCAGCATGTTGTCAAAATCAAACAAAACAACCCTAAGCCCAAAGGAATCTCATGTCAATTACTAAAATATATGTGGCATCGAATCATATGAATCTGATGAGTTGTATTTGGTGCTTGTGCTTAGGACCACTAAACCTCTTCATAATACCAATTGATATAAAATTATAAAGATGAATGACGTTTAGTCATGAAGAGCATTGTCGGTGCAAAGCTATATATTTTATATTATAATTTAATATAAACTTCACCTATGTGCTGTATTCAGTTGATGAAATATACTGAACAAAGACGATTTTGATACTATGTATTGTAATGCAACTGAAAAAAAATGGACCACTAAAATATCATACATACTAGAGTTACATGGTTTCGCCAAAAAAAGCAGAATATTCAGCTAACAATCCGCTTTGTAAATCTTAACGATACAGTCTTGATCAAGTATAACCATTTTTCCTCATAAAAATCTGGATATAGACAAACATACACTGCGCAAAAGGGATAAACACAAAAACAGAAAGAGATTAACACAAACCAGTAAAAACTATGGGTACAATCAGGTGCTCCGGACGAGTAAGCAGGCTTAACTCTAATTATACACCCGTCGAGTTACTCATTGTCATGTCTAGAAAATAGTCAAATGTACAAGGAAGGACAAACGGCTATATACTATGATGTAAAGCATCCACGGCTTCTATGGCGATCGAGGGTGTTTCCGAAATATCTTCGCTGGAATTCTTTATCACCTGATTCCATCAAGACAGAATATAACCAAACAGTATTTACGATACATAATAACATTTTACGTAAAAAATGTATATGTGCCGATAACTCAATTAAAGCAGGATACAGTGTGTGTTCAGACATTTCATAGATTGCTTGTCTTATTAAACAAACGGAAGAATAATGTTCAGATGAATACGATAAATTAATTATGAGCAGCATAGGTATAACGCCATTTGTTACTAATGAATATTTATGATAAATGAAATGAAAATCAATAGCTTTGCGTCTATGTGTTACCCATGTGTGTTTAGCAGACCCACTCGCTCGCGATACTCGTGGACTGATATATACATTGTTAACTAATTTTGGTATCCAATGCTGTCTTAGGTTACAGCTTTCCCCATTATTAATAGTATAACTATGTAATGTACAAAAATAAGAAAAAACTGGTCATCAAATGAAAATACATTGCAACAAAATACTGTGTTACACACAAACAATTCAGTCAAAAAGAAAAAACTCTTGCCAAATCATAAGACGTAGATTATTAGTAATTTTTAGTAGATTGGAATAAAATTTTATAACGCACCTCGGAAATTTCAGAGAAGAAACAGGTCACATATGAAATGCTTATAATGCACCAATTGAAACAGGTTATATTAATGTTAATTTACTATAGTAGCTCTACAAAAAGCTATTTTATTACACGAAATAATCAGAAATAACGGAAAAACACCGATTATACAACTATACTGTTTAGCTGCACTAAGTGTACCTACCGTGACAAACATAATGGTTATAACATGCAAAATCATATTTGACAGCTACATATTAAACCACAGGTAGGACCATAATACCAATCACCATAGTTTTTACAACTGATTTCAGATGCTGAACCATGTGAACAGTGAACAAAGATTTTGTATTTTGTGGCTGTGTATTTCTGCAAAATTGTCTGTTGCCGCGTCTACACAACCTGCTGGTGTTGTTTAAATGTCAGGGCATGGTCACAAAACAGCTTTATCGCAAGGTTTAATAAGATTGTAAAGTAAACTTGGACAGGGTTAAGACGAATGGTGACGCTTTTGTCGCCATCACGATTTCATAATTTGCCAAATGCAAAAAAACTATATATTCAATAATGAAACTTCTACAGAGCAAATTAGTTAATGACTGCTCAAATTTGGTACATTCAACGTGTAATATAACTATTGTCTTTGTGTAGCCTATATTTTGAACTAATAACTTCTTTTGTTTTTCAGCGGCCTATTGATATACTGATAGTATCTTCGATCCATTTTGTGTTTGTTCTTTGCAACCGATTGTTGTCACTTCATGAGTTGATGTTGCACGATTTTCACATTTTGATTTATTGTTGTAGATATCTACGTTTCCCGAAAAGGATTCATAGATTGTTTGGTAACGTATTTCCTGTTTCTGGCAAGAATTGACTCTCTAGTGTTCCTAATGGTGCACTTGTATTACTCTCTTTGTTGTTGGAATAAAGTTTTCAGAACCTGACCGGCTATCTGGAACGGATTTTGATTTATTCCCCTCTAGAAACAGTGTCAGATCTTTCCCTTTGTCTTTCGTTTTCAACACTGCCTCTTTCTTTTGCTTACTGAGTTTGTTCTGTTTTAGAATGCTTGTCCTACGCTCTCTTGTTTGATCGAAAACATGAGTCAGGTCGTACATTTTCCATCCCTTGATAACGAACGATCTTGTGTTTCGCTTCTGTAAGTCTATAGTTATGATTATAATCTTCTTTTGCCAGTTCTCCTGATATACAAGTAGTTCAATTGTAGCATACACTACTAAGGCGTATTTTTTCTGTGGTGGAACGTGCATGTTTGCATATTGTCTCGTCGTGATGAATATAGAATACTTTCATTGTCTACCAAATACCAAATGTTTTTTACAAAAATAATACACATGTGTATAGCATTATCTTAGCTTACACATTCATCAAATCGTTTGGGTCTCTTGAACGTTTTTCCACGACTAGAAATACTTTTTCTACGGGGAAACGTAAATGACAAGTCACAACTATCATTTTTGTATAAATCTGATTGTCTATATTTGTGTCTATATCTTGGTTTTTATGTTCTATGTTATCTTCATGAAGTTTGTATGAATTAGTAGACAAATTTACCTCTTTTTGATCGATACCTGCTATAGAGTTATCATCCTCATCCATATATATGTCAGGTGTGTCAATTAAGGTTTCGTCTGACAATGTGAATTTGTTTTCTTTTGCGCTAAACTTATTTGGTATATTTTCTCCGATATAAATAAAGCTGTAATCTTTTAGAATTAACATCTTTTGGTTTAGATCTATTATTTCCTGAATAATATAAGTTACATCAGTAAGGCTTTCCATAACTACAAATTGTGCTTCCTAATATGCCATCATAAAAATGGATAAATACAAAATTCAGTCTCTTTGATTATCTGAGACAAACATCGCTAACATGTTTTCGACTGTCGCGTTTAACCCCTTCAACATTCCATCTCCTTCGGGATGAAGTGGTGTTGTTCACGTTTTTTCAATGTCTAACAGAACGCACATTTCTTTAAAGACATTTGATTCGATATTTGTTCTCTTATCGAAGTGTAATTGGTGTGGTACTCCAAAAGCAGCAACAAAATTTTGTACTAAAATTACAACTAGCCTATAGGTCAGGAATGGGAAAATCATCTGTCTATTATGTAAAGTAACCTTCTTAAACTAAAATATATGTTTCCATCATCTTTCAGTGGTAATGGCCATTAAACAACAACAGCAACTCTTTTTAAAAGGGCCCCCACAATATATTTCTGAAGTGGTGTTCGCAGTGATTTATTTGATTTTTTTATGTCTCGAACAGGTGTCATATACTCGACACCATTGCTTTAAATCTTTACGTAGCCCATTTCGAAAAGCATTTACCTTGCTTGTGCTTACTTTAAAGATGGCCTGCGGTCACTGAATCATGTATATGTTTCAAAACAGTTTGTCTATACACATTTGGTAATATCAATCGCCAAATGATTTCCTTACCATTGTAATTCTCCCATTTTCTGTACAGAACCATAGACCTTACATGAATTGTTTTTCGCCTATTCCAGTAATACTTAACTGATGGTGACAGGCAGGTGAGAAATAACTGTCCAGTCTGGGTGTTTGTTTGTGACTTCCTTGAGTTTAAGAATAGGGCCTATTGATAAATCATTGAGCTGATTTTGTCTCATTTGTTTTCTTGTGTTTTTTCATGTGTGTTATATTGAAGGTCATTTGATGCAGAATCCAGGTTATCATTGTCGATAACCAGAACAATTACGTTTATATTTTCCAACTCTCCATATTTAAGCTTCCATATTTATCTTTTGTTTACATGTTTATCACATTTCGTTCTAAATCAGGCATATGCATTAGCATAACTTTGTCCCTTTCTATAAACAATTTAAAATCATGTTCAAACAAAGCCTCAAACTAACAAGCTAATTTCTCCTTTAAAGTTTTTTAGCCATTTTAGTGAATCGTGATAAGTTTTTACAGTGAAATGGTTTCCTGACAAATAGCAGCTGTAATGATTTAAAGCTTCTAAAAAGGCAAGTAACTCTGAACGGGTCACACAATATGATCATCTGTTTTAGATAATTCTTTACTGTATTAACTAATATCCCTTTGACCTTGTGGAATTTGGCTAAAAATATCCCCTATTGCGACATTGCTGGCGTCTGTATCTAAAATTAAGTCATCTTTACTAGTCTGATTGCTAAAAACGAGAACTCATGTTAACTTAGATTTTAAAGACTCAAAAGAAATGGAACATTATGTAGACTAAATAAAGTTTTCGTCTTTCTGTGTTATTTTATGTAAGGATTTTGCAGACTTTTTAATTCTTCGGTACTGGCCAATTTATAACAGATTATCAGAATCAGTAGATATTCTAATTTCTGATACATAGTGTCCCTAAAACTTAACCTTTTTTAAAGAGACCACATTTATCAGGACTTAACTTCAAACCAGCGTCTTGAATTTTGTTAAAGACAAGTCGTCGGCAAATGTTGCCCCAATACAGCTATGTCACCTAAATGTACTAAACATAATTTGTAATCTGGTGAAACTAGAATCTAATTACACATTGGTCAGGTTTGACATTGTCGAAATCCGCCATTACAAGCAACTTTATGATGGTTTTTTTTTTTATCGACTTCCTGTTTCCAGTACTCTTTTAGGTCGATTGTCGAAAATCATTTAGCACTTGATAGTGTATCTAGAAAATCGTTCAATTCTTGGAAGTGGTTGACAGTCTTTTATGGTGAGACCAATCTTTTTCTAACTAGAAAACTTGGGCTCAACCAAGAACTTTGACTTCAATCACTTCCATATCTAGCATGTCTTTTATCTCTTTTTGACTTCTTCTTTTAGTGCAATAGGAACCTTACGTGGAAGCTGTCTAATGGGTTTAGCTGAACCAGTGTCTAATCTTTAGAAGTCTATATTTGTGCTGTATCGGTCGAATTCTTTGATGTTAGTTTGTTTGATATTTAACGCCACTTTTAGCATTTTTTTTAATCTTTATCATAGCGTCCAGTTTTCTTTTGTCGGGGCAGGAAGCTGGAGAACCAGGAGAAAACACCTCACCTTCGGAAGAAAAACCGGCAATGCTTATTAATTAAGATTAGAGTTGAGTCTACCCTACCCGCATTGTGACTAAAACCCTCAATCTCAGTATTGACAGACCACGTGATCAATAGTAGTCTAACTACCTTAAGCACTGGGCCACAGAGTCCCCAAAATTTTTCTAAAATATGTCATTATATTCTTAAGGTAGCATTTTCATCTCAGATATTTTAGAAGTTGTAAGATTGGAACTTCACATATCGTTGGTTTTTCTAGATACTCCGTTCTTCCAAAAGAACTGTTTTTAAAATCGTCATGTTCTTACTTCACCTCGGCTTATTTACAAGCTGCTGAAATTTGTGTTCTTTGGCAACCAATATGTTGTCGTTATATTAAGCACTTAGGTTATTTAGGTATGAGGTCTTGTTTCCCAATTTCAACATATTTAAGCTAATGTATTTTATGGAGTCTTAAGTTGGTTCTATAATTACAGTTACGTAAGTGTCTTAAATGTCAATGTGTTTAACTGTTTGTTTTTGTTTGTTTGATGCTGTTTAACGCCACTTTCAGCAATTTTTCAGCTATATCATGGCGTCCAGTTTTTATTGCGGGAGGAAGTCGGAGTACCCGGAGAGAACCCCCGACCTGCGGTAGGAAAACTGGCAATCCTTGTCAATTTAGATTGGAGTCGAGTACACCCTGCCCGCAGTGAGAATCGAACCAGCAATCTCAGTGTTGGCAGACCATGTGATCAATAGTAGACGAACTACCTTGACCACTCGGCCACCGAGGCTCCCTGTGTTTAACTGGAACACCTCACTGTTACAAGGAAAAATTGTTTTCTCGGAAACTGTGAGTCTACAACATAATATTTTTATGTTTTCTGTATTTGATGTATACAGTTGAATTTTGTCAAGTTTTTTTATCATTACACTGATAACTACTGAGAAAATCAAAGCCTATTATTCTTTGATTGTTAGTTCTGCCATGCAAAATATGTGTTTTACGTTTTATGGGTAACTCTACACTCTCCACGTGCACAAACGGAATGATGTCTCATGTGGCTGTGCCCAATAATGTATTAACATTTTGGTGTCTAGTAGTAATATTTGCCGGTAATATTTCTAAAATATCGCTTCGTAATAGAGAAATTGTTGCCCCAGTATTGACCAAAAATATAATCGAATTCAAACAAGCAAGACCATCGACAAATAGGCCTTTATCAGAAGACCAAATGGGTATCGTGAAACTTTCATTGGGCCTTTTACATAGTCCAGATGTCAAATCATGACCCTCTGATCTGACATCGTCTAGTTTCCTTGTTTGTCATTTTTGAATTTAACCTCTTTCCTACTGAGTTCGACTTTTTATTATTTAACCTAAAATATTTCTTTCCCTTTTCCTGACTGATATTTCTTTTTTTTGGCAACTAGAGTTGTCGCATGCAGTGTTAGGATTATTAAGATTAAGTTGCTAAAGTATTTGTATTTGTTCTAGGTCTGAAACTGTGGTTTGTCCTAAATTTTCCATGGGCGCTTTTTCATTAATAGACCTATTTTTTCCATGCTTTGCTTTGTCAAATAACATGTGTGTTTCTAGACGTACTGATAGTGTTTTCAACTCTAATATATTTTAGTTGTACCTGCCTGAGACTGAGCCTTATACCAGAATTATCTACAAAATGTGTGTATTGAACAGTTTTTTTCTGCTTTTGGGTACGCTTGTCGTGATAGTTTCATTTTAAAAACTGGCTAAATCAGGTATTTGTTTTACCATTCTTTCTCAAAAATCTTTCGCTGTACTTTAGCCTTATACATTTCCGACTTGTCTGCACAACCAACACGTCTAGACGATGTTTGTTTTGATGTGTCAAAATCTCTTATTTCAAATTCATTAATTTACCTAAGAACTGTTCTCGCAACTCCTTTCGAGTCTTTCAAAATCCAGGCTTCATTAATTTCTCTCATAGAGAAGAAAGTGTCACTGTTTTTTAATGTTGTTATACATTTAATGTATAATGTTGTACTGTCTCTGGTACAGTAGCTACATCTCCCTAATACACATTTGTAATTTATGTGCCCTGTTTGTTAATGATTGGTTATATTAATGTATTTTAGAATGTAACATCGCTGAAGGTCTTTAGCTTCAGGTTGAGGTTGATAAATACTATCTCATTTCCCTGATTTGTTGGGTCATTTACAAACCTAAACCAGAAATTTTCTCTTTTGTATTTAAACAGAACTGGCATATAGTATGTTAAAAATTTGGCTGCGGTTTTTCACGTTTCTATCAGCTTTACTCGAAATTCCGTAGAAAACTAGTATTGAAAAACTTACCTAAAATAGGCACAATTAAACACGATTAATATTTTTACCAGAATATGCACAATTACAAAATAAATCTTTTGCCTTTCTGATTGCATTATTAGATGAATCCAACATAAATAGAAGATGATAAATGAACAGGTAATTTCAATCTCTACATTCGTATTAAATTTACTTAAATTTTTTAAACGTCTTTAATGGAATACACCTATATTTAAAATCGAAAATTTTGTAAATAGTTGCAGCTAGTTTTATTTCGTGTATTATGTTTAACTATTATTAAGCTGAACTGTTAATCATTAAATGAAATTCAGTAAACAAAAACATCATCGGTATAGCGGAATGTGAAATTAAAGGTTTGGGCTAGTGTCTTTTCTTTCTTCTGAAGCAGAGCTTCTAAGAATTTAGCCTCATAAGAGTACAAAAGCAGGTCGGCTAGGAGAGGAGGACAATTAGGATCCATTGGAACACCAACAGTCTGTTTGAAAAACATGCCCTTCAAAGATGACGAATATGTTGTCAATTAAAAAATCAAACATATGAGTTGGTCCTCAGTATATTTAGTATTAGATTTAGAGTAATTGATGACGAAGTTGGTTCTGTTATGCTGATTACCAAGTATTAAAATATCTTCCCGTTTTTTTTTAAAAAAAGCAGCGTTTTATAAGACCTTTAAGCCTGGTTTTAGGCTGAATATGAAGGATGGCCGAATAGAGTGTCGAACAATCAAAAGTTTCACAAAGGAAAGAGATCAAGACCTTAAGATGTTTATCGGGCCTTTTCAAAATACAGGCTTCATTAATTCCTTTCAGAGAGAAGAACGTGTCTCTGTTTTTTTTAAGTCCCGTTTTTAATGTTGTTAAACTAGTTGTCAAAAGTTGCGTTGTGTTTTGGTGGTACACTCATACGATCCTGCTATGAAACGCTGTTTGAATGGATTTTTGTGAAGTTTCGGTATCCAATGCAATAAGGGGAGATCCCAATCTTCGACTTGGATTTTGAGACCAAAGGATGCCAATACCGATTTGTGATTTTCAATAATCTCCTCTTTTCAAAGCGCAGTGAATGGGTAAGTAGGATTGCTAAGTGAACTCTTCATACCTAGCTAATTTATAAAACTCTCTATACAATTTTTTGTAGATAAAATAATGTTGTTATGGGCCTTATCTGCAGGCACAACAATATATTTGTCATGAAGGTCGGAAAAAGTTTTTCGAGCATCAAGATTTCTGAAGATTAATGATGATTTAGTTCTCAAAGTCCTTCTTTAACGACATTATTCTTTTTTGAATCATTAACATCAATGCCTATACCCACTTGACCAAGGTAACAAGCCTCTGGGACTCTGCTTTGTGGTTCGTTCATTTTCTTGCATAGTGTTTTTTGAATCCATCAATAATTTAAAGTTATAATTCTAGCTAATGGGTTTAAGCTCACCGTATTTTTGACAATATACACTGTATTTCGGGGACTTTCATTTTCAACAATGTACAGATCTGCAGTTATCACGTGACCTGACGGACTGTATATGAAAGGAGAATTGTGCTAGTCGGGAATGGGGGGTGTTGGCTTAGGACTCATTGATTAAACGATTCTGTAATATACGTTTGTAATTGAACATTATATGTGCAGTGGGGGTACCAAAGGAATAAGATATAAAATGAACCGATTTGTTTTTGATGTATAGTGAAATTTCGGAAGTAACAGACTTATGATGCAAGCTATTACCAAAAGATTGATAACCTCTATGCCTTTGTTAGCAAAATGTAAAGAAAGAAAGGAACCAGGTTCTTCTTCATCTTTATGTGTGTTAACCGGTTTGAACAATCTGTGTCTAACTAATAGATACTAATCTATATTAATCAATATAGAGTGGACGAAGGGCCCATTGCAGATGACTACATACATACTTTATAAAGAGAGTAGAATCGAGTACAACTTAGTGCGAATATGATGAAATCCTATTGGTTGTTTAACAAACGGTAGTAGGCCATTTATGGATACATCATGTAACAGGGGTGTTGTATAGTGACGATGACCATGACCACGTTGTTGTCTGTGATTGTGATTGAAAAGTCGCATCACATTCACACTGCTGCAAACAGGAATGGAAAGGTTACCGATACTATCGATTTTGTCATTGCACCCAATTGATATTGCAATTTTCCGGTGTTTTAAATTCCGGATTGTTAGAAAGTTGATACATTTTACTAAGGCTGCAGACCTTCATAGACAGGTTAGAGTGGTTTGGCTGATTGAAATGTTAATATACCGCAGGAAGTTTGTTGGTATCAATTCCATAACGGTGTTCACATATACGTTTGTTGAGTCGCCTTTTGTTTCTCCAACTTAAATAAGTCCCCATAAGCTGCATTCTTACGCGTAGACAATATTTTCTTATTTACAATTCAGAAACAAAATCTCTATATATTATTCGGAATAGATTTGTACTTTACTAGAAACGAGATCCGTGATAATCTTTAACCATAGGGCTATTGAACTAAATACCATTATATAATTTTTCAATTGAAATGTTTATTACGTACTATGTTAACAATATTAAACAATTCAAGTGAATTTTACTATAATTAGAGGAAATATATGATGTTAGTTATTAGTAGTTAGTTAATACTCTATGTCAGCAAATACTAGGTTTATCCTAAGATGGTAATAATCAATTTAACCAACGTTTATGGTTAAATTACTTTAGTTTACCGTATGTTATAAACCATCAATGGTGGTAAAATATATTATCAATAAATTATGGTAATGCCATTATTTACTGTGCTACTTTAAACAATGTTTATGATAAAGAATTTTACAGTTTATAATATTTGACAACCGAACTATTTTTATTGTTAATGGTTATGAAACATGTCGGTATTCATCTGTTCTGATAATGTCGATGAGACCAATAGAGAAACATCCAAATAGTGTTAACAATGATATTAATATATAGTCAGGTAATTAATCACATGATTGAACAGGTGTATAAAGTAATTGTCATACCTGACTGAACATTGTATTCCAAAGCTAAAAATTAAAATCAAAACCAGGCTTGAAATATATAAAAAGACAACACAAAATGCATTTAAACATCTTATTATTAAAGATAAAAGAAATCAAATATTTCCACAAATTTAAAGTTTATAACATTTCAACATCTTAATAATCAATATAATAATGGTCATACATTTACAGAAATATAACATTCATAACAGATTTGATAACACATTATTAATAAATAAATTAGGAAACAATGTATTTACAAACTTACAATAATACTACTACAAATTATTAAGTGGTATCAAGCTAGAATTGATTGTTTTGAACCACGTGATTAAAACACTTTAGAATCAGATAAATTGTGATAAAGCAGCTGGATCGCTTAATAGGCTTCCATTAAACAGATCAAGTTTGAATGAGGTGTTGATTTGTTATCATAGCTTGTTTTAACAGAAGGGATATTGAAATATTGACAACACATCAAATATCAATGAAATGACACTAAATATACATAAAAACACAATGCTTACTGTATGTAAATATGCTTCATTCAGAATAAAATTCGACACACACATATCAGAAGATAATCATTTCTAGAGAAATCGTAAAAGTCTATATGCAGCGTTTTTTGCATTGACATCATTCGTATTCGCGTGGTTGCGACAAATGTCGCCGCGATCGTCTGAAGCTGGAAAGAGCTCCTCCTTCGTACAAGTTCTTGAGGTGATACCTCTGGATTTGAATTTGTGCACATGTGAAACAGTCGACACTTCTCGGTCCCTTTAATGAATGTGTTTTAATGATTTAGTAGCTAAGAACAATATCGCATTAAACGTCGATATTCACACACGTGAAGTTGTAAAAGATCATTTCTCATGCATGGTTCTTTTGTTTTATTTAACTATACTCGTTTCTCTTCTTTCTTAGTAGAATAAGGATAGATATCGAGGCTTTAAAAAATAAAACCTCCGTTGCTTGACTTTCTTTTTGTAGAACTCAGAACCAATGTTTGTGCACGACTTCCCGCAAAAGCGGTACTGAAAACCTCTGGGGCGGGGATGTCGCACCATTCTTTTCTTTCAGCTATCTTACTGAATTGAGTTATTCTTTAGCTCAACCACACTTCTTTTGCACTTGATGAAATTCTTGTCGATCTCATATTTTTAGGAATAAAAAGCAGTTGCTTTACCTCCTTTTTGCAGAACTCTGAACCATTGTCCGTCCATAACTTTGAAACGTCTTGGACGGTCACATCATTCTTGTTTTTTAGTATGCCTTAATAATCGTATTTGGGAAAAGCATCAGTTACGTGTCGTGTCTGGATCACATGGCGAACGGGTTTGTGTATCTAATTGTGTAACTCAGTTTAGAACAGATGTTTGAAACATTGATTGAGAACATAACGTTGCAGAACCGTCATTACAAACAATTCTAAGAAGTACAAGTGTAAGATCACAACAACAGAATACCTTCCACTGCCCGTCTGACCAGTTTTACTGTTTCTTTTTCTACTGATCCAATAGTCATCGAACAAGCTATAGTACGGCTGACAGCGGACATCAGCCTACAGAGTAGTTGTGTAGTCGCTAGCAATAAAACGTCTCAATCCTACCAAACATTCGAATTAGAGAACAATCGTGACCATTAAAGTAATGTTGTGCCCAGATTGTACCACTAAACTATTCTTGTTATATGGGAGCTTATAGTCATGAAAAAAGTAAAACCTCTAGCCGCTTTGAAAAGATCCGTAAGTATAAGAACGTCATGTATCAGTTTTTTGTGTAGTCGACTTTTTCAAGCCTCTTAAACAACCAGAAATTGGAAATGGTAATGTAACATATCCCACTTTTACAAGAAAAATAAAAATGGCAGCGGAGATGTTTTTATTTCTTTTAGCATCTATTAACAGATCTTTTATAAATTTGTACCCTATGATACAGAGAGCTTTAACAACAAAGTCCACAACAAGCTCCCAAATATGACAAAACTTTATGGATAAAACTTTTAACATGTTGTACTGTACACATATACAGTCGATAACGGTTTTTAAACAATCAATAATATGTTTTCGCGTTTAATGGAAGCACAGTATTGACCGTAGCAACCGATGAAGCGGAAAATAAATAACGTCATCGTAGGGGATCTCCTGTGTTTTTGTGTTCAATAACCAAATTCGGCATTTCTAATAAAATTACACATTTTCTGCACTAAGGGTTGTTTTTTGAAGAAGAATAATCACGGCAATCAAAAGATGCCTTGGATAGCTACGGTAATGAGACGACTTTATGTCAAGGCGCAAGGTCTGTATCTCATTCAGCTGTTCAAAAGAATCGATTTGCATTCTCCTGGAAGCAGATTCAGCACATGAACGTAATACCGCCATGCTGGAACTATTTATAAAGACGTTAGCAGATTTCTCAGTGTAGCAACCAGAAAACACCTGACGCCTTTTCACTTGCTATTTCCAATAGAGTTCTTAAATATCTCACAGGTGTAATCTAACTCTAATCAGAGCAGATTCTGACCACAACAGGTTACTAGTATTGTATTTCAAAACATTAACATTCTGTCGGTTTTTTACTACAGTGTGTATTCATCTTCTTAACAATTGAGGCATCGGTGGCCGAGTAGTTAAGGTAGTTTGTCTACTAATGATAACGTGGTCCATCAAAACCGAGATTGCGGGTTCGAGTCTCACTGCAGGCATGGTGCGTTCGACTTCAATCTTAATTGACAGTAATTTCCAGGTTTTCTTTCGGATTCGCCGACTTCGTCCGGCAATAAAAACTGGACGCCATGATATATAGCGGAAACTTCGGTGAAAGATGCTTTAAACATCATTTAAAGAACACATAAATCTTATCAATAAATCTTGTGAATTTATAAAACATATACTAATTATCTATAGGTTTGGACAGTTGTCAAATTTTAGTTTTTGGAAAATGTTTTTGATTGATTGATTACTAATTCCAGTTTTGCTTAAACTGATCAACAAAATGATTTTTCTCAAGTGTAAGTGACCAATTTTGAAATACGCAATATTGCAATATCTAAAATAAATACATTCCAAATGCATCTGTAGAAGTGGTGATGCGACTTGTCCATGGAGTAATGTTACTTGTTCAATGTTTACCATCCATTTATCCTGGTTTAACATTAAAATTTTGACCATAACCCTAACCCTAACACTAGCCTGGCATAAATTTCAGTTAATTTTTTTTCTCATAGCTATTTCAACTTCTTTTGATTTCACATTCCTAGTCACAAGTATAAAGCTGTGTTGTAATTTTTGAAGCAAAATAGCTTCCTTTTTAAAAAGATTTTAAATGTATCAGGTCTTCCATGTTTTATGGAGAAGAAACCTGCGCAACTGGAATGCAAGATGAAAAAACCTAATATTTGTCACGTACAGCTCGATTGGAACACAACTTGCCCGATTTGGTCATTTTTGTAATTGCAAAAATAATGCAGTTTGTCGTCTATGCTTCACAAATTTTTTTCTGGGCATAATTTTCCTACACTTTTTAAATCTTTTATAAACAAAAATCATTACAAATAATTGCGCTCTCTTGTAGGTTACTGTCAAGAATGTAATAGCATATGTTAAACGTTTTGCTTAGTGATTTCATATGATACGATGACAAGCTAACACTGGGACCATACTTGGAGGGTTCCTAGTGCTCGACCCACAGAGCAGCCCAGCGCGTCCCCGGGTGGCGGATAGGGGAAACCCTCTCGTTGGGGGTTATCAGGTCATAATACGGAAAGCCTGACCGTGGACCGTAGTGGGTAACGTGTTTGGAGAGTGCCACGCTCCTTGCACTATAAAGACCCCTTTTGTAGATTTTGAAAAAGAGTAGGCTCATTGTAGCCGCTACAAAAGGGTAATTTTTCCGCCCCTACCCAAAACTCCATACTTTTCCAGTGGCAGTCAAAATTGTATTCCCTGTGACCCATCCCAAACCCCATTTTCCGTGGATTATTGTTTGTTAACTTGTTCTAGTCCTGAATATAGCTGAAATACTGCTCGCTGGACGTAAAGCAGACATCCTATCAACAAGCTAACAAGCAACGAATCAACGGGGATACGAGATGAATCAACTGGAAAACAATTTTAACTGCCACTGGATAACGTGTGGAGCTTGTTGTGTAGTCTACAATGAACCAACTATTTTAAAAGGATTACTTATCGTTAAGAGAGCTTTGAGCTCTGTAAAAATTATTACCCACTTTAAATGAGGTGAGGCTTTCCGTATTAAAACAGTACAACCCTCAGAACGAAAGGCATCCTCTATCCGCAACATGGACGCTCTAGGCAGCTAGTTCTGTTAGACACGCGCTGATAACCCGCTTGGTAAGGGCAAGTTATCTTAGTCCAGCACTGCGAACCCTGCAAGTCAGGGTGTCTCCTGGTTGTCCAGCACTGAAAACCCAGCAAGTCAGGGGCAATCCCTGTATATCCAGCACTGGGAACCCATCCAAGTCATGTGCAAACTCTGCAAGACTGGTACTTTAAACCCTGAAAGTAAGGGTCAAGTTCTTTTTATCCAGAGCTTAGAAACCTTCAAAATAATCATAAAGTGAAACGTGCCGATTCAGAAACGTGCCGCAAAATCCTCTGTTTTGCAAATGGAGAGCTAATCAAAGTAAACAGAAAGTGTTGGACGGCAGTGGATTCTCAAAATATATAAAGTTTGACGCGAACACACTATGTCTGGATTATAAAGCACATAAATACCTTGTATCTTTTATTGACATCAATTATTTGCATGTTAATTTTTTGCAATTATGGATTAACTTATAAAAGTTTTAAAAGCAGACATTTCAAGATTACTCATTATGATGGAATTAGTGTGATAGCAATGTATTTGTTTATTAAAATATAATTTACCGCCACTTTCAGCAATTTTTCAGTTATTTAATTGCGTATATCTTTTATTTTTGGAAGAAGCACTTTAGGGTAGAGACTGCGTTGTTAGTGTTGACGGTAACGTAGTTAATTGTGGAAAGGTGAATCTCACCATGGCCACGGTAGGATTCAAAGCCTCTTGAAAGGTACATTATCAATGGATGGGGTTTTTGCTTGTTAGAATTAATAATTTTTAACTACAGCAATTTTTCAACTATATCTTGACAATTGAGATGAGATACAAGCACACCCCACTGGCAATGAAACTCGAAGACACAACCTCAGTGTTGATAGGCACGTTACTGAATACCTAAAACATTCACCCACCGGGGACCCAGTTATGACTACCTTTACACTACTCGGTCACAGAGGCCTCGTTGCATGTATTAATAATACATAACTATCTACCTTAACCACTCAGCCTATTCAATAGTAAGAGAAGGACTACATTATTAACAACACTCAGCCAATGATATTCTAGGGTAATTGTAGCTCGCGCCATAACACGAACGTCTTAATACGATTTCCACAAAGTATGAAAATACTCTGCATAGTATTGAAATTCTCAATAAAAGCCCATACCAAATTCAACTATTTTCTTACAAAATGTGATCTGCACATTTATATTCTTTACCACTTAAAATCTGTTTTGGGAAAAAGAGGATTATGGAAGCAGGTTATTATAATGCGATTGTCGTCGTTTATGTAAATCTCATGATAGCTAGGTAAGGAAAAATGTGAGTATTTCTACTTTACCGTTATTTTGACGGAATCACTGCCAATATTTTGGCTGGTGAAAAGCAACAAACTGTTTTTTTTTCTTGTTTTAATTCGCTTCCTTTAAAACACTGTAATATTAGTTACTTAAATAATGACAAATACCAGGGTATAATTGAACATGCAAACGACAACAGCTACTGAATGAATTCACTTTACCATATGCTTTATGTCCAATGATTACTACTCATTATACTACGATCTTTATTAACTCATAATACTACGATATTTATTAACTACAACATATATTTTCGTTATAAAAGCATCATGGCGTTGTCATGGTCACAACTGTGGTCGTATTTGTCATACTTGTCGTGTTGGCAGCACCGGCAGTGGTAAATCTGGATTCTGATTGAAAAAAAAATTATCAAGAGTTAAGTTTGTTCTCATTCATAACACAATTTGTTTGTGGTTTCCATTTTATTTTACTATTTTCAATGTCTTAGTATGGTATTTCATGTTTTGTCACAATTTGTCAATAAACACTGTGATTAATGGGTCGACTGAACAATTTCATAAATCAAGAAATCAGTCTATGCATTTTAGTTAAGTTCATAATAAGAACAAGTTTACAAACATTAAATCCATTAGTGGAAAATGGGATATACTAAAAGGTAAACATTTGACTACCACCGAAAATTGTGGAGTATTGGATAGGAGTGAACAATTAGCGGCTACAAAACGCAATATGTTTTCTACTTGAAGTAAAAGGCCTTCAGCATTTAAGGAACATGGAAATATTCAAACACGTCCTCCACTTTTGTCCGCACTTATCATCTAACAACCGTCATTGATAGCGTATCTAATATCCGCGGAACCTGTTTAGTATAATTTAAAATTCGTTTTTGCTGTAATTTTTTGTTCTTTTTCTTTTGTTAGAAGTTTCAATAAATTATTACTTACGCATATCGTTAACACAGGCTTGGTCCAGACAGAAGCAATGATCACCGGGATGATGAGCGCCTAAACATTGTTGATGGCTCTCATGTTGCTATTGTAAGAAAATGTTACAGATTATATTTTGTTTCCCTTATATATTTTTGCTTTTGTTTGTTTTTTTAATGGTGTTTATCGCTACTTTCAGAAATTTTCAGCTATATCAATACGTCCAATTTTTGGGGGAGGAAACCGCGCATCCCCGAATTAAACCCGAGCTCACGATGTCTGCAGTGACAATCAAACCAACAATCTCAGCGTTGACAGACCACTTGATCAAGTAAACGAACTATCTAAACCACTTCGGTAATCTTTCAGTATTGGTAAAAACATTCGCTATTTTCTCATAACCAAATTTATATCAAGTTGTATCAAGTTGACTACAAAATTAAAATGAATTTATAGTGGTACACAATTTTAAAAAAGCTACACTAAAAGAATGACACGATGTTGTATGTAGTACAGTTTTACTGAATTTTCTTTAGTTTAAAGTATACCTACCCCGCTTCCATGATGGGTATAGCAATATGCATTTTGAGCGTGGAGTTCAATCTGACAATACTGAAAAGCAATTATTAACAAAAACCTGATTGTTAAATGTACTTTTTAGCCGAGTATAGCAAATGTTTTGCACTTTGCACTCATTGATTTTGGTATAAGAAAATAAAACGCAAACACATTGAAATGTAACGGCAGTCTATTGAATGCCACATATTTTACTAATGGTTGCCATTATCATCTAGTTTAAATTAAGTTTTCTGTTGGTGATCAAATTGTGTCTATATTTAGTTTTATTAACTACTAAACAGAATATGTGTATTCTGTAAAACAAATTAATATCAAACGTTCTTTCTGCCACTTTAAACAATTTGTTAAAACAAAATAAAAACAAACAAGAAAAAAACACAGAGAAACAAAAAGAAAAAGAAAACAAAAACACCAATAACAAAACAAAAAAGACAAGAAATTGTTATCGGTTTATTTTCACAAAAAACAAATTTGACCTTATATAAAGAAATAACTTACTTGATTTGCTGTACATGTAGTTCCAAAGCAGTTAAGTGCATCAGCTGTGTAAACTGTTGAATAAGAAATATGGAATCAATAAACAATGTCTTTATAGTTCTAAGTGTAATTTCATCATTGTAAATAGTCATTGGTATAAAAATTTTAAAAATGTGATTACCTAATGCTATCAGAGTCAAGAGACCAAACACTGCTTTTGACATGTTTATTATGTAATGAAAATCCCAAATCTGAATGGTCATAACCTTGTTGTTCTTTATATATAAAGGTGGTTAATCACACGTGTTTGACTAATCTTGTAACTTATGTAGACTGCAGTTCGTCGGACTACAGAATATTATGCATATGTGTAATACTATTTTGGTGTCAAATAAAATGTCATCAAAGATACCAAGGTTAATGCATGTCTCCATGCCAGATGCGTGTTTCGTGTAATTAAGACCCGTTTTTACCACCAAAGGTCGTGGTTTTATTTGAGTTATTTCGGTTTTATGTATAATTGATTATGCAATAAAAATTGTCTTTACAAAAAATTGCTCTACTAAACGTTTTTGTTCTGAATGAATATTATTGCATCAGTCTTGGTGGTGAGTATTTTAAAATGGGAAACGAATATTTCAAATTTATTTATTTATTTTTGTGATTTTTAATAAAAAAAATCAAATATGTGGATGTATGGTCTGTACACATAGTTTTCTTCTGATTTCCTTTTTGTTAGTTTAAGTTATTAATCCCGTATGTATTACATTACATGTATTTGGCTAAATAATTTGACAAGCGGATGCGAGCGGTATCTCTTGAAAGCTTTAAGGACTCTCTTATCACACATATCGTATGTCGAAAACATCTACAATCTTCCCCAGTTGACGTCCTGTGACATGTCCTTCAAGATAATCTCAGCGTCAACGTTTAGTATTGACCTCTAACTTATGCCTCTAATCATGCTATTATTATCAAAGACAGAAACAGACAATAAATATGAAACAAGTCTCCTCTCATTTTCATTTTATATATTAGGTCCAAAATTGTTCGATGAAATCTTTTTGACTTACAGCCCTTGACGTATTTTGGTTACCCGGTTTTTGGAAATATTACTTGAAAATGGTATTATATGTTACTTAAATTGAGCAGTAAGGACACAGTAAGGACAGAATTTTAATTTGAACCCACGGTCAATAGTAATTGGTCAGGGTCATACCATAGTAACAAGGTAACCCGCGTTAGGTCCTTTACAACCATATATATTTTTGCAATGAGGATTACACACTTTCGAACCGTAACTGGAATGTTATTCCTATTAAAGGTCATACTGGGAAGCCCTTGGCATTCGTTCTCTGTGCAAATGTCTTGTTAATGTTTGTTTAAATTTTTGTCATCACAGGAGATACTTATAAAGTAATAAACAATTACTAAGCAAGATGAAAACTCTAGCATGTGTCAAAAAATAGATAGACAGCAAAGACTTCAGACGATATTTAACCCACAAAACTAGGTTGAATTAGGATGTTTAATCTTCTAGGGGGTTTAAATGATCAACATTCTATGCATGAATTGCTTTAAACTATATTTTGTAATCAAAAGGTTATAAGTAATTACTCACACACTCACACACACACACACACACACACATCTCTCAGACTGTCTTTATAGTATAAACGAATGTAAGCTACAAGCGCAAACTAGGCCGACAATGTTTACTATGAGGGTCTAGATTAGTGGTAGAACAATAGTAAATGTCTAGGCAATAGTCGAAAATACTCGCATTTCTGTGATTTGCAAACCTTTTTAAAATTTCGGTGAATTTACCTGAGATAAAAAACTAATAAACTTTCAATGAAAATTAACAAAAATATATATGCTATATATATCGGTGATTAATTCCTTTTTTTCACTAGTTAGAACATTTCGAGACGTTCCCACTTTCACAAGCAATTTCTAATGCAGTGAGTTTAAAAAAAAAAATTTAACCACTTTTTAAAACCTAATTTTTGCAGGAGCTTACAGACCAAAAATTATACACATGTAACCACTATTGACTTAATTAGAACACACCGTAGTATTCAATGTTTTATGTAAGGTATACAGTCTGGTGACCTGCTACTGGTACACATTTACTACTGTTATACCAATAGAGTGACACATGCGATTATTACCATGACTCCACCGAAGAAATTATTTTGCATACAAGTATAATAATAAAATTTACTCAATTTAAATTTCATGTAAATTATAATGATATATATTTACTTAATATAAGGAATATGAATTAGTATATCGTCTTAGCTGCACATACACTCCAAACAGGTTTAAAAGATAAGCACAAAATTAAATATCCGGTCGTGCGTGCACCAGATCACGAGTTCGCTCCTATTTAGACCAAGGTTTGTAAGCGGATATGTATGAAATTTACATAATGAGGACCTTGTAACTTATCTGTAATAACGAACACCAAAGTTTTCGGGCGGACTTTATTATGTTTAAGGTTCCCAACTTAAAGCTATAACATTAACCTTTGTTCAATGATATGGCCAGACCTTGTGCACATGTGCAATATTAACATGGTATCTTTCTTTTCTTTTTTTTTGAGGGTCGGGGTTAAAGGCGGTGCGGTAATAGAAAAGCTTCGAAAGTGATATAGAAGTACACTTTTTGATTGATGAATAATTTTAAACAAACACTTGAAATTAGTGATTTAAAAATAAGACGGCAAAATTTAAAACCTTATTATTTAACAACAGAATTGTTCTTTCGCATATGATGACGACCAGAACGCACAAAACCAACAAAATAAAACCATTGGAAAAGAGTGTGTTTTCATAGTACTCCAAAACCAAATGTGGTCTCAAAGACATGTAGTTAATGGATGAGTCAAGTGTTTCTTTATTTCAACTTCTTCGGAAGTTTAATAGTAAATGTCAACATACCGCCAACGCGATCTATGGCTTGTTGCTAAATTTTTGCTAAATGTAAGGATAGCTTATAAATGCGATATAAATTTAGTAGACTAATTCTTTGAAAGAGGTTTTGTATAGCTTTTTTAAGCATAAGAATGAATTATTTCTATTCCAATAAGACAATTACAGTACATTAATGATATAAAATTAGCATCATTTCCGTCATACACTGTCTGTTGCGTAAATATAACGCACAATGTTTAGCAACGGATAATTATAGTGCGTGTCGCTATTTATAAGATTAATACGCAATAGCTTTCGGGTGGGAGTTACAGTTTTGTAATTGACACAGTTTTTTTCAAAACTCGCTATCATCGTTGCGTGTTGCTCATACATTAATCATTTAATTACCACAGCTGTGGTCTCAAAGCAATTGAAGCACATCCTATTAGAATCAACAATAACCTATTATCTAAATTAAAATGACGGCAAAGCATGACACAGTTGATTAAATTACTGTCAAGGGAAGTGTACATAAGAAAACTTTCTAGAATAATTATTCAGTTTTTCTTATTAAATGTGGCTGATTTCTGTTCAAGGAAAGAGGTAAAACCTAAATACAAATTATGTAAATGTCATAACATACACAGTGCATCACTAAGTTTTAAGGGACTAACACATTTATGCATCAAGAATGATTGAAAATTTCGTATCATGATCCCAGTTTAAGATCACTTTTCAGATATCTATTTGTTGATAAAATGCTCTTTGTTGTTTCGGTTTGGGTTGGTTTCAATGTTATTTAATTCGACTGAGCATTTTTATCCAGTTTTTATTGGCGAAAGGCGGAGATCGAACTGAAAAATCCCAAGAGTTGGGCACAACATGCCGAGAATCGCATCTGCAATGCAATTGTTGACGTAATCAATAAAAGATTACTAACTACTTTAACCAAACTGCCACCTCAGCTTTAGTTGTTTTATTAATAGAGTCACCTAAATAGGTTAATTATTGATACGAACAATAATAGAAGTAGTGTGTTTCCTCCCCAGAATTTTCATCAAAATTTGTTACATACGTTGTTTTATAATGAAACTGTTTTTTTCCGAAACGACGATTGTTACGAGAGCGCTTGAACACGAATGTGTGCCAACAAGAATTACGTCTTCATGGACTTGCTCTGTATTCAGCCCTTTCCATAACTTTACCTCGGTAGCGATTCTTTTGACTGTACTTAACAAATACATTTTGAAACATTGCGGCTGTTTTACGTAGGGAAGGAAATCCTTACCTTTTTTAGAGAATCTACTTCCAGGGTTTAGTCCTCATATTAAGTTTTCTAAGTTTTTTTCTAGATGAATGCTTGTTGGAATTTGTTTACCACGTGCGTGGCTTTGCATATTGATTTAGATTTTTTTATCTTTAAATAGTACTATCTTCAGGAACAATAAATGCCTTTTGGGTTAACTTTAAATGAGTATTTAAACAATTTAAGTGTATTTATAGGTTTATGTGCTTGACTATGATTGTTTGCTATAAATGTTAAAAAAATCTCAATGAACAGCTTCCATCTGAGTTACTTATCTGGAAAAAAGGTAATTATTAGGATGATAACCGTGTTAGATTGTCATATCCACAATATTATTTCATTTTATTTTCAATTTTGGCTGGTTATAGCGCTGTTTCTCCATTGGTTGTTAATTTCATGCTTACTTAAAACGTCGGTTTCAATGTAATGAAATATTATAAAAACACATTCCATTAAAAAATTAACAACGGCAATATTACAAGAACAAAAAAGGCTTTTATGAAAAATTTTACATTACTTTCTTAGTGTACTTTCCTAGGGTCCAACAGATCACCAATCAAAGAAAACCGTCGCCCGCAAAAGATCTTAAAGACCATGGAATTATCACTGGCCGTTAATGTCAGAGATTCATTACACTGATGGAATGTTATACAGGCAACCTTTTAATCTTCAATTATTATAATTTTCGTTATTTGAAGAACATAATTGGAAAAGTATGCCTTAAGACATGTTTAAAAAATATTCTTGACTACTGTGAAATGTTCTTCGATCTGTTTCTATCAAGATCAGTCATTGTTCCGCGATTGTGATACTATGCTACTAATCGCCAATTGGAATTCATGAAATAGTGATAGTAAAATCTTAAATACTTTGAAAAACTGTCTATTAGCACTTCATTTTAATGTATATATAAATACAATTGTATTAAATTATTATCTTTTGTTTAGGTGGTACCATCTAAGAGTGGTTTACTTATGTTAACGCGCACCCTGCAAACAGGATATGAGATAAATGTTTAAACACATCACAGGTTCTGCGCAAACATAAATTTTAAGGAATATGCATCCACAAATGTTTTGTTGTAATAAATCTTTGTATAGAAATGCAATAATGTTCTTTTATGTGTAATAAATTATCAAATTGATCAAAAAAGTGTGTTTTACGGTGGTAGTTACGGTTTCAGCATAGACCACTCTTTGGACAAGGGGTTAAGTGAGTAGGGAAAATCCACTCTGATAATAAATTTTAGTGATCATGGCAGCACAATAACAACAATACAACGTACTAGTTTTTGTACTAAATATATGTGTATGTATGTTCTATTGTATGTTATAACTATGTTTTATATTTTATATGTATTCTCAACTGTTATCACTGTTTCTGCCATGATCAATTGTACGTTAACGCAACCAGTAATCGGTACAATTATCCTTGCAATTTTGTGTGTGTGCTATCATTAATATAAGGACAAAACACATTGAACAATGCTAAAAAATACAGCGATTGTAGGGCATTAAATTTGGATTCTTTGATGAAATACTCGAAATAAATATTGTGTTGACATATCTAGTGGATTAGTTTTATGCCCAGAGTATTTCTGATTTGCCATTTTTTTTAAATTGGATGTCAAGTCGCTGTATCATACAATAGATTATTGAGCATTTCTTTCTTTCCAAAATAATTTTTCAACTAATTGATTATGCTTGTTGTAAAACAAACAACAAAACAAAAACGTCTCATGATAATCTCGTAACGTATTATGTTTTCTAATAATTGCGTTAATTCGTTAATTAATTTTAGTATATAAATGCATGGATTTAGCACATAACTCGATTATGTTGGATACATTCATCAGTTAATACTATTTTAAGAGAATAATAATAATAGTTGTATTGGTCGAATCGTTCTGCTATTTATTTAAAACAAAGTTTTTACTTTAATTAATTGGCTGTTTTAATTATGTAGTCCAATGTGGATTAGCGTCAGTTTCTACTTAGTTTAAAATAAATCATACTATGTATTTTGTACATGTTTTGTAACTGATAATTAAAACCGAGACCTATAAATTGTACTGGTTCTTTACAGATAAATATAATTAGAAAACGCTCTTGGGTTGGTTTTGTTTTTTTCATAAGTTCATTGTTTTTAATGTATTAACATTACCTTCTGATAAAGAAGATAAATTTGGTTTGGATAATCAACACCCTTAAAAATCGCTGCTGTTTCAACAACGATTACTTATTTCACAAATTCTAGCTGTAGTACCATTTAAAAAGATTTGAACTTCTTTAGAAAACTGGCATTCCCTGTCAGTATAGATCGAAATCACCGCACCATGCCTACAGTCAAACTCCAAACTATATCCTTAGTTTTGAAAAGCCATTGATGAGTAGTAGATGAGTAACTAGCTTAACCACTTGGCCACCGAGGCTCCTGTTACATATTGAGAAAACAACCTATCTTTGATACGTTAAACTTGAAAGAAGGTCTTATTTATATTGAATTAAAGGAAACAAGGTAATATTAATTATAAAAGTAACTTCTACATGATCAACAACACTCTGAGTAACTTGTCTGTTTATACAAATACATCGTCATTTAAAAATATTTATAACAAATTTTTTATTCCTATTTCCACATTTTATAAATACAAACTATATAAATAAATTGATCACTAAAAACAACACTAATCACCAAATCCAATATAATTGAGTCGTACTAGGTGGTACCATACCTTTTTTAACATTTGATAAATATTACCATAGCAACATGTCTTCTATTTTGCTTTCTTTCTAAGTGTTTTTTCTTAACAAAAAAATAAGGAAGTTTATATCGCAACAGCAATTATATTTCTAAATTGGCAATACAGTGTACCATTAAAACATTACCAGTACAGGTGTTATTGAATACTTTATATAAGATGCATTGGTATTTTCTTGAATATGCTCAACATAAAACTATTTACATATGTATCTACTGTTGATGGAGGTCCATCTCTAGCTACGATATAGTAAAGTTCTCAGATAGATGTTTTCTGGATATAACGTATTTTTTCTTACCGAAAACGTTATTTGTATCTTACATGCAATTAAATAACAATTACGAATAGCCGATAACGAAGTCATCAAAACATAGTGTTGTAAGAAAAGAAGCCGAAACATAGACCAACCCTTAATTGGAATCAGTAGGTCAGTTGATGTAAATTGTAAGCAATCCATCAATACATGGGAACGAAATATTACTAAATTTTATATCCGTGATAGCTGCGAGTACGTTTTATAGATTGTACTTGACAGTATTTCCTCATTGATTTATTATTATTCTGGCTTATTTAACCTGAGAAGACTTATAAACTTTACTGCTAAAACTGTGCCAGCTTCAACTTTAGCAGTATTTATTTGTTATTAATGCATTTGTTAGTCGTATAAACAACATTTATTTTTTCCTGTCCCTCATAAAAATTATGTTTTGCTCATCGTAAGAAATAATAATTTAAGTGTGTTGTTAACTTGAAAATGATGAATTGTTATTTATTGCTAGTACATAATATACAGCAATAATAATAACCTACATGTATTTATATAGTATTGGCAGATATTTAGAATGTATATCTCAATCATATCATTAATTAAATATATTGGATATTTCCATAAATTATATCTGTTATTCTACTTTGTAAGTTGTTGAAAGTTTACAATCATGAACCCTTGCTTTTGAGCCAATAAAAAAGGAATGAATGTTCACTATTGCTGGAGTGGCCAGTACAAAACTCATTTGGATAATAACTCGAAATTTTATCCAACGATAAACAATCAACAAAGTTTAATGAAATGTGAATTTTTAATGTTGAATATGATTATTTTATAGTTTAAAGTAATCACAATTATGATTTGCGTCATGACACCACATCACGAATACGAAAGATAAAAGTTTTTATGCCAAACTTTGTATATTGTTACGTGACAGTGACTTATAATATTAAATGCCAGTGTTTGGGTTAACCTAAAACGAGACTGAACATCCTGACATGTAGAAACTTTATATTCACTATCACTAACGTTACTCATTGGACCATTTTCATAAAAAATTCAAATATCTTTGTTTATTGCAATTGTAAGCAACTATTGCTTAGATAGAATTTACAGTGTTTCGACATTCGGGACGTACTTTAAGGCAAAATATCCTAGCTCTGTGATGATTTAAGATTACAAAAAGACTGCTGAATTATAAGAAAATATAAAGGTTATTTTGTGATTCGTGGTTTCACCTATGTTTAGAGTTAAATACATTAATTAAACCGCTACTCATTAATGCTATAACGCGCTTTTGTGAAAATGAAAAACAAATGTCCGTTTCAAGAGCAAACTAGACCGACAACTTTTACCAGGTTAGGATGTTCTAGATTAAATAGTGACAGAGGAGATTGTTATCTTAACCCTGCCCTTGAAATTACAGCTGACTTACACGAAGTATAATAATACAATTTACTGAACTTTACACTGCATATCAATTATAATGATGTATATCTATTTACTGAATATTTTAAGAATATGAATTATAATAGGGCGTCTTTCATACTATTTGAGAACCCATAAGGGCTCTAATAATCATAGAGCCCGCTATGACGTCACAATTTGTATTTCCGACGTCATAATCGCTCAACTGATAATTTCAAACTGGAACAATGCAATTTTGATGAGATTTCTCAATATTTATTTGCTTAAAAGGTACGTATATTCAATAATTATATCTTAATGTCAATATTATTTGCTTTAACATACTGTTTTGGGAGTATTTTATTAGTTTTTAACAAATAATATTACAAATTTAATCGTTCGTTTAGAGCCGCTTCAAAATGTTAAAACATTTGTTAAACATATTAGAATCTAAACAGATATTGCAATTGCGCTCTATGCAAATTAGTATATGGTTAGACCTTATATTTGGGAATATTTTTTACCTGGCTATCACTCTGTATTAAATATTCACAAATATAAGGTCTTACAATTTTCTAATTCGGATAGAGCGCGCTCGCAATTATATATTTCTTATATTTCTTAGTATATCGTTGTTACTGCTTATACAACCCATATTTCGTCATGACTCCAAATCACGAGTTCGTTCCTATTAAGACCAAGGTTTGTAGATATTAATGAACGTTACATGATTTGAACCTTGTACCTTATCTGTAATAACAGAGACCAAAGTTTTCGGGCAAACTGTATTCTTGAATTAAAGCGACAACCTTTGTTCTGTGATATTACCACACATTGTGTTTGAATAAAAAAATGTCAAGAGTTGTCTGAAATCAATTGTGTAGGATTATTTTTCTGTACCTAAAATCCATTTCTAAACATATTAAATATAAACATGTCATGTTTTCCTTTTTTGGGGCCGGGGTAATAAATAATTTTCAAAAGTGATACACAAGTACATTTTTCATTTGATGAATACTTTTAAACAAGAACGTTTAAGCGTTAAATGAGTGATTAAAAATAATTAGACAAAATGAAAACCTTTATTATTTAACAACTTAATTGTTTTTAACATATGATGAAAATCACTAGGATAAACCCTAAAACACTTGAAAAAGGTGTCGTTTTTATAGATATCCGAAACCAAATGTGGTCTAAATAAAGACTTGTTATTAATAGAAGAGTCGAGTGTACCTTCATTTCAACTTCTTAGAAAGACTAAAGATCAACATACCACAAAGCGACCTCTGGCTTGTTCCGAATCCACAAAAAATGAACTGGTGTTACTGATTGTAAGAAGCAACTGGTTCGAGATAAAAACAATGGAATAATTTTGGGAAAGAGATTTTTTTGTTTTCTATAGCTTCAATATGGCTACATTTGTTTTTGAAGTTTCTATAAAAAATTAATGTATTTCATCATTATGTTTAAAAAAATTTAAATAATGTTTTTAAGAAAATTAAAAAATGGAGCTCGTTGTCAAACAATTGTGTTTCCTTACCACTTAAACACTTTAATATTTTAAGTATGCACTATTGCTATAAAATTTTAATATTTTCTCCATACTTATTTACTTCTGATTCATTTGATGTATGTAAATGTAAAAAATGAATGCACGATTTTCTTTTTTTAATAATATTATTATAACTTTACTGTTAGATTTACAAACTCCGATTCAATATTAACTCTTCATCTAAACTAAAATGACGTCAAACTATGACACGGTTGATAAATTATTGTAAAGGGAAGTTACACAACTAGTAGAATGATTTATTTATTAGATTTCCTGTGGCTGCTTTTTGTACAGGAAAAGAGGTCAAGCTAAATGCAGACTATGTAAATGTCATTACATACATAAAGAATTTATACATCACGAATGATTAAAATGTCCCAGTTTTAAGAATATGTTGTCAATACTTAATTGTTGATCAAATGCTATTTGTGGTTTCAGTATGTTTGTTTAAATGTGATTTGATGAAACTTGAGTTGTTTTTTTTATATCGAAAACTACCCATGCCCCAGTTGTTTTGTTTAAAGATCACCTAAATACTTAGTAGGTTTATTCTTGAAACGAACACAAATTCTATGTGTCATGTGTGTTTCCTCCACATGTGTCGTAGCAATAGCTCGACTAAAGTGAAGTGCATGGTGTAAACCTAAATAACTCATGTAATAATTGATGGAAAATAAAAAAGTAACCTCTACATAATACAAACAGGTAAAGTATATTAAAAGTCTGCTCTTTGTAGTTTGCTGTAATATTAATCAGTAATATTATTCTTGTACACACGATTTGTTGCTTTTAATTTTTAATTTTTAATTCCATTCTTTTCATATAAAAAGGAATACATTTTTAAATAGTGTCTGGATTGTGCTTACTGTGAAGCGTACAATTACGTAGGGTCCTCTGTTGTATCTATAGCTCTTTCGTTAACCGTGTGCGTCATTTTTCTAGCGACTTTGTTTCGTCTTAACAAAGATTCGGGATGCTTTATGTGGAGCAGGGAATTCAGACAACGTTTACATGACTTTATTGGTGTGTTGTGAGTGTTACAAGCACCATTTGAAGGCAACACATTTAAAAAACATGGAATTATTACTTGCCGTTTATGTCAGAGAGAATGTACAGTTAAATTATATATTATATTAGCAACCTTTCAATTATTTAATTTTATCTATGCACAAGTTCTCTTATGTTTAAACATATTTTTGTGGCGTCATTATTCTTAAATGCTGTGAAATCTTCTGCAAGGCAATACCTTTTTCCACTTTTCGTCGCTTTAAATGAGGATCAAATTCATATATTCTGAGCAAAACGGAAATTTTAAAGAATATACAAGGGTGCAAAAATACTTGTTTATAAAAATGAAATACTGTTATGTTCTGCTGTGTGTAAGAAATATGTTTGTTAATTAAATTTATTAACAATGCACTAGAGCGATTCATGGTGGCAGTTACGGTTTCTGCCTTGACCAACCGTTTGAGAATTGGTTAAGTTATAAGTAGAAGAACAAATCTACATCAATTGTTCATTCGAGTGCATATGATCAAGGCACCTCAAGGATTATAATACGTTTGGAAATTTAGAAAAATCCACGTAGGTTTTTGTACCAAATATATGTGTATGGATGTGCCATAAGGTTCTATTTTATGTTTTATATTTCAGCTTTATTCTCCTTACTACTATGTTTTCGCCTTGATCAATCGTACCTTAACGCCACCACTACAGCAGTTGGAATCATTGTCATAAAGGATCGATATAAGTGTATATTAACATAAAAGCATAAATACACTTATCTGTACAATTATTGTTGTTTTGGAATTAATATGACAGACATGTTGAAGAAATGCTTGATATATAGATATAAAATAGATTGGGAGGACATTAATTTGGATTCGCTAATTAGAAACTGAAAATAAATTAATATTGTGTAGACCTATGTGGTGTAATTGTTTTTAAGCCCAAAGTATTTTACAAACTGCCTACAGCTGAACTCAAACATTTTAACCTCATTGGTAAAAAGCCAATGATAAACAGTAGATGACTAGCTAGCATAAAAACTTGGCCACCGAAGCATTTTACATAAGCGTGCATATATTATTCTTCGTAGAAGTCTTATAATTGAAGATTAGTGACTCCTAATAAAACTACAAAAACTGAAGTGTATCTGAAGTGTATGTGTTGAGAAAACAATCTATCTTGGATAACAGTTAACTCGCAGGAATATCCTAATGTAACAAGGCAATAAAAAATAATAAACGATGATTCTTTATTGTAAAAAAAAGCTACAATGTATATTTGCGACTTTTTTTTCCTTTTGTAAATAGAAAATATACTAGTAATTACTTACACCATTAACTAAATAATTACAAAAAACGAAAACAAAATAGAAACAAACTAATAGAAGGGCATCAATTTTCATAATTTGTTTTTTTTTTCGTATACTCACATTAAACATTATGTGTGAGATCAAATAACGCAATGAAAGGGATTCTTTACTCTCACCGACACAAAAAGCTACAGAATAATTATACATGCACAATGTATGCGTACGAGGGTCAGACTACGAATAAAAATGCGTACAAGTTGACAAACGAATCCCATCATATTAATAGCTTTTTTGTTACGCTATTTCAGGAAATTAGTAAGTCTTACAAGGTGTTAACACAACCTTTAAATATTTTAATAAATATTACCAAACTTATTATTAGAAAAAAGGTCATTTTTGCTTTGTCCTTC
This sequence comes from Limnoperna fortunei, assembly GCA_944474755.1. Classification (NCBI taxonomy): domain Eukaryota; kingdom Metazoa; phylum Mollusca; class Bivalvia; order Mytilida; family Modiolidae; genus Limnoperna; species Limnoperna fortunei. Next base: position 7,502,060 of record OX104114.1, on the reverse strand, counting down.
ATTTAGTTTTCTATCTTAATATCATGCGAAATTAAGGAAATTTATATCGCAACAGCTATGATTCTATATTTGCAATCAAGTGCACTATCAAAACATTATTTTTACCAGTACAGGTCCTATTGCAATAATTAATATACGATGCACCGCATTTACTTGATTAATTATCAAATTCAACATACAAACTTTTCATCTACTGAATGGGAGGTCCATCTGTAGCTACGATAAAGTTGAGTTCGGAAATAGATGTTTCTCTCAATATAACTATTCTTTACATTATAAACAACGCTATTTATGTCCTAAATGCATTTAAATTACAATTACGAATAGCTCATAGCGAAGTCATTAAAAATATTGTTGTAAAAAAGAGGCAAAAACATAGACTAACACTAAATTGAAATTACAAATAATGGCTATCAGTTTTAAATTGCCTATTTTATTACAAAACATCAGGCCATTAACTTACACACCAAATACAGTTACAAGGCGTCATATATTACAGGTCTTTGAATTCTAAGAAAAAACATTAAATCATTATAATTCCAATCAGATCCAACTTATTCGATTTAACACTGTCAACAATCTATTGCAGAGTTATGTAAACTTAATGAGTGAATGGTAAGATTTTACGCTAATAAATTCTATATTCGATTTTAAACTGTTGAAAAAAGTGGAATGAACGAGGCAGTATATGGTAAACAACCAACCAAAACAAAGAACAAACGAATGTCAATTAGATAAGATGACGTTTTATTTGGCACATGACAGTTCGTCTACAATGATATAATTTTATTCTTGCTTATTCTACAAAATGTGACTTTTATTTCCCCGACTGTTAGAAAATATGCCTAACTGAACAAATTGCAGTAAATACTTTGTACATCAGAAACTCCAGCTTTATAATTAATGTTATTAGTGTACTTGTTGGTCGCATGAGAACTCACCTTTTCAATTTTTTCGCACCTGATAAAAAAGGTTTATTTTGCCATCATCTTAAAAACAACAAAAATTTCAGTGGAATGTAACGTTTAAAATGATGAATTATCATTTAAATTCTAGTAAACAAACATAATAAAATAGCTGTACATAATATAAAACAATTATAATAAACAACAAGCATTTCTGTAGTATTTGCATAAAGTGTATCCGTTTTAGTCAACATTGTTAATTATTGCAAATTTACGATCTGTAACCTGTGGTAGAATAACCAGTACTAAACTTCTTTGAATGACAAAAAAAATTAAATTGTATTCAAAGATAAAACAATCAAGAAAGTTTGAAATGTTACTTTGTTAAATGTTGAATTTGATTAATATATTATTTGAAAGTAAGCACAATAAAGATTTGTGTCTTCATGACACCACATCATGAATTAGGACATCGAAAGATAAAGGTTTGTATGCCAAACTTTGTATTATCGTTACGTGACAATAACCTGTAATATTGAACGCCATGGTTTTGGGCTAACCTAATAAGAGAATAGAAATCGTGACATATCTAAGTATGAAGGTCACGCAAGGCTACAACCTTAGATAGGTAGGACGTTGATGGTTAGACACAAACATCGAGCGATCATCTGTATCTAGATCAAGGATTATTCCTGTTGAAGTAAATGTCCATTCCGTTGTAGATATTTCATTTAGTGCTTTCTGTCAGAAATAAGTGGATATACTATAAAATAAAATACAATCAAAGATACCAAGGTAATACAATTAAGTACGCCAGACGCGCGATTCATTTGGGCTTATTTCCAAACTCAATTTAAAATCCAAATGATAAGGTTGTTGTAGAGCTTTAATTACCAAAATCCAAATTCCAAAACGTTATGCCAAATACGGCTAAAGCTATCTGTACCTTGAAAATAGAAAAAAAAAACTTAGAATTAAAATAATTCTCGAAATTCAGTTAACCTAGTCAATGACTATATCACAATTTATTCCTGTCAGTACCTAACACACACCGTTGTGACACGTTGTGACGCTGTGGCACTATTTGCGTGCACTATGTCCAGTGGTCTAGACCCCTCGGCCAAATCCACTATATAAAATATACATTCATTAACTGGGGTGAATCGTAAACATACACATAGTTCTTGTGTACTAGCGTTTGACGATTGAATTTTCGTAACTAATACGCATTAATCAAACAGTAATCTAATTCAGAATTTTTGTATACATTATATACGTTGACAAAATTACTTGTCATACAGTCACCATAAGTAAATTATATACAAACGTCTAAGTACTGTGACAACCATATATAATATCTATAAAGCGGATTTTTGAAGCATCAGAAATAAATGGTTTATATCAATATATTATATGGTTGTCACAATACTTATACGTTGGTATATAATTTACTTACTGTGACGGTATGACTTTGTCAGGCTTCTGCAACCTATAGTAGGTTAAAAAATTGCGACTGAAATTTTGCATGTTGTCAACTTAGTGTAAAAATCTAATTATCGGAAAACAGTTAGTAGATAACCAAGGAGCATTAAATCGCTATACAAAATATGGCACTATGGGATAAAGCAATATACAAAATATCAGGCTTCTACATGCTATAGTTGCTTAGAAAACTGCGACGGAATTTTCCGTTACGAGCAGACAGACAGACGAACGGACAAAGGTAAAACAGTACACCCCATCTTCTTCAAAGCGGGGGTATAAAAACCCGGAGCAATAACTATAGATACCAACATTCGTTTTTCATAATGAACCAAATGCGTTTGAGAGAACAAAAAAAATGGTCAATTTTTAATACCATAATTTCAGACTTTTCCAACATATGTTAGATTTAATACGTTATATATTAAATGAGCTGTGCTAAATACAATATTCTGAATTGCGACTGTGAAACTTTTTAGATTTACATGTAGATTTTTTTAAAATTATTTATCACTAATATGTTCCGCGAATGTATAAAGCGGTTTTTGCCCAAGTAATTCTTAGTGATACATTTCAAAAGACAAAAAAATTGACGAACATTTACATTAGAAGGAATAATTGTTTTTATTTGGGATTTTATTCAGTATTTTTTCTTCGACATAACGTGGCAATTGTAGCAAGAATATTACAAAAATATCGTGCACGGAATTTGAAGTCATTAAACGACATAGTGCACTAATTTGTGCGAATACAATACCAGCAAAACACGTCTCCTTTTCTGTCCATTGTCGCATCGATTTAACACCAGAAATCACTAATTTATACATTTCGCGAATGATAAAGTGTAATAGTTGCATATAAATAACTCAACATGCACACAATTCGAAGTTCGGACAAAAAACATTGAGTTATCACCCTTTATCTAGCTCACATTATTCCTCTCGTAGTATATGTCCAAAATGAGGACAAAATGAATCAACATCGGCAACATTTTTTTTAAAGTCACAGTTTATCCTAAAAACACGGGGAATACAAGATATATGTAAGATTTTATGACATAAGACGCAAGCACATCAACAAATAAGACAATTTTCCAAATGTGTTTGTATTTATTTAGTTTAGTCCGCGCATGCACTTTATATTTTCAAAGTATAAAAGGTGGAATAAATGACACTCTCTGTCACACTTTCCTTAATTATGAAAATATGTGCATAATTTTAGTGCAACATGGATCTCTGTGCATAAGTAATATAATCAGACGTTATAGACTGGGGCTTTTCTCGTATCTGTAAAGTAATTTTTGGAATACATTTTGTTTTGATATCAAACAATTTTTAAGACATGCAAGTCTCTTACATCACCTAACTCTTTGTAGAGACACAGCAACTCGTGAAGACAGACTAAAACTTAATGAGCGTCAACTTTATTGTAAGAATTGCATTTTCAGTGTTAACCAGCTTTCTGTTACCAGCTTCTACCTCTTCTAAAAGTATCGTTAACGAGAGAAGTGTATTTTATCAATCGTGACACAAATACCCCAGGACAGCTGGTATGCTGTTGTTTGTGAATGAAAACTTTGGAAACTCAAAGTCGACCGATTTATCATAATTCCTATAGTGCAGAAAGGTGAAGTGATCGATTATTTGACTCATTTACCATGTTTAACACGACGTTGATCAAAAGCAGACGACTCACTATCGAAACCACAAGGCCACCGATACCCTTAGATCTCTTGTAATAAATGACATCTTATGTGAAATAGGATGTGGTGAAACGATTTTTTGCCCTTCAGCAAACAAATCTATACTTAGAATACAAAGCAATTTCTCTTTTTGAAAGTTTTTGTTGTTAGTGTTTAAACAGTAAAATTTTTTAGCACCAAATATTTGTGTTCACATCTGAATTACATTAGAACAATAGGCTAGATCAGTAATTATAGTCATTTTTCCACCTTTTGAACTTTTCAAACTATTTTTTTATTAATGTGTTCTGTCATTTCTGTCATTTTCATAATAAAGCAAGCAGAGTGCTATTTGTTCGAATAACCTAAAGGCGTTCCGTGTACGTTTTCTTTGTGTGCATGTTTTTTAAGGTCGCTTTAAGCAATTTTCAGCTATATCGTTGCATCCTTTTTTTATCGGGGAGGAAACCGGAGTTCCTGAGTAACCCCGTTCTACGGTAGAAAAATGATCAATCCTTATACATTAAGAATATAATTTAGCACAGCCTTACCGCATTTGGTCTGTAATAAAATAAACATGATGAGTGAAATGACCAAGGTTGAGGTTAAACATTGATGAATTTGTGGATCTATACTTTTCTGTTGTAGTATATTACGAGAATAATAACCATGTCTGTGTCGTCTTTTTTATGAGTTTGTTAATGGTAAACAGTTAAAATATAAATTCAGTTAAATTAATTATCAAAGAAGGACACTAGCTAACATGTTCAGCAGTCTTCATTAATTTGTTTCAGAAACAGATATATTTAAAAATGCATCTTTAACAATACTATTTATTAAGATTTTTAATCGTAAAGTGTGCAAAATTTTTCCACAAAGTTTATACACTTTAAAAATTGCACAAATATTTCGCCTGACCAACAGGCTTCGTCAGTGTTTTTACAACGAATGACAATAACAGGTAAACGTTTTTGTCATTATAGGTATATGATGTATACGATTTCTTCTTGGTTTATAGTCAATTATTGTCACTCTAAGTTGATTAAAAATTTCAGTTATTACAGTGCCCTGCGTACGTAGATGCCCATTAAGGGGTAAGTTGGGTTTGCATCTTGTGTCGCTTCTGTGCCCATTCATTCTTTTAATGAACCTTTGCACAGACTCACCAACATACTGGAGACTGCTTATACCACACTGTAACAGGTATATGATGTTCTCACTTTTGCAATTGACATGGATGTCAAATTGTTTGCCATTTGATGTGCTGGTGAAGTATTGGGTGTGTTGTATGTGATCACATGTCATATAACGACCGTCACCTCCGATGCAACATTGCCCCGATTGGTGGCTACGTGACGACATTTCTGCTCTGACTTACTGATCTTTTAAACTTTTGGGTTTTCTAAAGGCCATTAAAGGAGGTTCTAGAAATATTTGTATATGTTGATGATGTTTTTCAATTGTTGTCCAGCGTTCGCGGATAGTACGTGCGATGTCTTTAAAAGCTGGATGGTATGTACTATGTTGTTAGTTTTCGTTTCTCTCTACTGCAAAAGCTGATCAGAAGACCAAAAGGGAGATCTTATCGGGTAATACAACTTTCCGAAGAATAACATCGTTAACTTATGTTAGCATGCAAATTTGCAAAAAAAAGTGTACAACATTTCTGAAAAGCTTTTGCAAAGGTGCCAATTTGTGCATTTGTTTTAGAAACCATGAAGTTCAACAGTGTGTTGCCTAAAAGTTTCGTTTTTTACGGAGACACCAACACTGCCAAACACAGTTATATTTCTATATATATACTATTCTTAAAACTGGCCTCTGGACATTTGTCGAATGATTTTCCCGCATAATGTTAACTTTGTACGATTAAACTGCGCACTCGTTCAGCTTCATTCGATAAAGTGTGCCTGTCACTTCAAGTTTAGGGGTCGTTCTGGGGCACTTTGCCTTCAGAATGATTTCAGAGTCAATGTAGACCGTTAAAATTTAAAACACCTTTACAATTTAGACTATGTCTTTACAGAAAAAGTGGGTGAAGTTTAATTACAAGACAACCGTACTATCTGTCAATGTATTTATTACATCATATATTTACACAATATTAAACCATGATTTGAAATAAGGAAAAACACCGAATGATGCCGCCCAATGTGTAATACACGTGTTCTTGGATTAGTGAGGTGAGATTAACTCTAACATAATTAACCACGTTTGTCCTTCTTTAAATCGGAAGCGTCATGTGGACATCAACAACTGTATTATGTTCACTGAATTAATTGATATTTTTAAACAAAAAAACCAACCAAATGTTTATTTTATTATTATGATCAAAATAGCTGAAAAAATTATAATAACTAAACTTGTAAAATAATTGTTGACATAACTTTATGAATTAGCAATATAATCAAATTTTTTAATTTTGTGGAATATATTATTGCAACAATTTTGAAGATTACCAAATTTCCAAATTGTTTGTCGAATTCCAAACATTTTTCAAAATAAATCGATCGGTGTTAGTAAAAAAAATTATAATAACAAGGCGTTGTAACAGTCGCTTTTTGTCAGATACAACGGAATATTGTCAGTAACAGACATTTTTTACTGACACAATGTAAAGCCGTTGTAACAGAAGAATTTCAACTGAGTCAACAGAAAAATATCTGTGACGGACAAAATATGTCTGGGACAGCAAAAATAATTGTCTGACACAACGTTTGCAGTCTTCTACCGACATGTTTGGAGTCATTTGCAGCCAATCTCTGTCAGTGACGGACCGAAAATGACTGCAGACGGTATTTACAGTCATTTGTATAGTCCGTAATGCTAAACAAATAAAAACATTAAATGATACTTACATTAACTTATGATACCAGTGACATCGTTTTCTAACTTAGATCCATCTGGAACCTATTTTGAGATGAACGTCTTGTTAAAGGATCGACATGATTAGTGCTAACTGAAATGCCGATAGTCTGATGTTGAAAGGTGTTGCGAAAGGGTTTGGAACACCTAACCTATATACTGCTATGTTAACCTGTTTGTGGGGTTTTTGGTAATTAGTACATGGACGGTATATATCAGTCGTTTAGCTTTTTTTTTGTAAAATTTACCAAATTTACTTTTTAACGACCAAATAATTAAATTGTTAGAGATTGTATAACTAAATACGTAAAACCTAATCTGACTAAGTCCATCTACCCTTTTTGTCAATAGAAAAAAAAGTTAGAAGTAAATTCAATGGCGGTAAATTTGAAATGTAATCAAACGAAGAATTGCTAATAGTACATGCATATTGATAACCATAACATTACGTTGCATATAGCAAGATACTAGTTGTTGTAAACCGTGTTTTTACATATCTCAAAATACAAAAAAAACAATAACCGCAAAAAATGTATAAAACACTACACAGGATTCAATAAAATATAATGTGATACTTTATCACTTGGACATCAATTGATTTTAAGATCAAATACATTTTGTCAATTTGACAGCTTGACGTTGCTGAGAAGCTGAAATATTGCTGCATAAGTGAGGGGGATTCATTGATTGATTGTTGGTTTACATCCAGCAAGCAATATTTCAGCTATATTCAGGACGTGAAAGTAATAATAATTTTATTTTTTTTAATTGTAATAATTAAACAGCTTTCCATTAATATTAAAATATTATTTCATATATGAATACATATATAAGATACAAAGAAAAGTGAAAAACATATATACATCACAAATAGCCGGAAAAATTTTAAATTTTATTGTACAATTATTTCTTTTTAAAAATTTTAAAATGTGTCGCCTGCGACAGTTGTAAACAAACTATTGTAAGTATTTACAGTATAAAAACGTTCACGAATGTGCGCTACATCAATACAGTCTATCAATAGATGCTTGACAGTGTATAGATTATTGTATGGCACACACTCGAGATGCGGCTAATTATTTAAAATATAACTATGTGTCTTCCAGGTATGACCTAGACTACACCTGGTTAAAACAACTAGTCTTGACGACCGCTTGAAAAAGTTAAGTTATCTTTGCGTAGTAGTGTCTGGATCTCATGAAGTATATTAGGGACATGGAGATCCACACACTCTGCCACAAAGTAGAAATGTAGTAAAAAATTTATTGTTTAAAATCATCAAAAGGAACTGAATACAAAATAGTTTCATCATTTATTTCTTTGTTGGCTTCCTGGTCAACGACCGTGTTCCCGTGGATTCCCACATGACTGGGAATCTATAATCAACAGAACCCCCTTTCCATAGGTAAAAAGCCATTTATAAATTTCAAGTATTTTAAGAATAAGTGGATTTTTTGTTTTTGAATTTTCAATAGAAATAAGACATGACAAGGAGTCTAAACAGATGATAAATTTATGCTCATCAAACGTAGCAGCAGTTTTTCAGTGCAAGACGAAAGGCTTGTGCTTCTGCACTGTATACAGAAGATGCTTAAATTACATTGCATTGCATTACCAATTTTTCTATTCTCTTTAAACATAATTGCAGTGGAAGTTCAATAATCATATTTTTTCTCGGTAACAAACATGTATGTGGAAATCATCCACATCTAAAAACCTTCAATGTTATCTTTTAAAACGTTAGCAAAACTATTGATGCTTATACTAGATACAATAAAGGAAAGAATGTTTCCGTGGGGACCACCCATTTCTTGTTCGAAAAGGTGAGACAAAGTAGAACTTACTCAAACTTTAAATTCTCTTTCAGATAATTAGTGCGAAACATGGTCCTTCCCGGGTTTTGGAAAAGTCACAACAGTGGCCATTTTCCAAATAGATGGTAAGTCACCAGCTTCCCAAATATTGTTTAGAAGATTTAAAAGACATTTGAGAGAGGATAGGGGCATGTTTGATTGATTGATTGACTGATTGGATGTTTGCTTTACGTCCAGCGAGCAGTGTTTGAGAAGTTGATAATAATTTTATCTGGGCCACATGCTGTATCGTATGATTTATTTAAAAAAAATTTGAGTTCGTCAAAAAAATGGTTTATTATAATTTTCAAAATTTTTAGATTGAAAATTAATTTTAGATTTTTCTGTTTGAGTTTTCACTCGCTGACATTACGGTTGGTAATTTTCAGCGAGGGGAGGAGTGTTTTGCAAAAGTCTTGGCCAATTTCTTTTATATATCTGACTCCAATGTTGACAGTTGTTTCCATCCTTTAAATGATTTGCATTACCATTTGTACCTTTAAGTCTTTATCATATTTCAAATTTTATTTTCATGTGTGTGGTTGTTCAATTTTAAAACAAAGTTACACCAGGTACTTGTCTTCTTTGTTTCGTTACCTTGCGTGCTTCTGCCAGTAAAATTCGAAAATTTAGATTTTGTTGCGATAGATGTTTGTTGAAGCGTCGTTTTTTTACGATTTTTAATAGCCTTCTCACAGTTGTCATCGTATCATGGTTTGGAATTGTCGCAGTTTTGGGAATATTCTCATCAGCAATTGCAACTAAGATTTTAAAATGGGTTTAGAAATGTCTTCAAAAGTTTCCTAAAAGAGACGTTCTCTACATAGTTTTTTCAAAAAGAGACCAATTGAAGTTATTAAATTTATATCTTAACATTCGTTACGTTTTAAAAGAATTTAAGAATGACGAACGAGATCTATCAACCCAAATGGTCTCGTCATAAATGTTGTTAAAACTACTAAATCTATTATGGACCTAGACTAGGTCCCTAATAGATTTTGGGATATGATTGCTATTTGTAGTTTACTTGGTTTTGTGATTTTTTTAGAAGTTTATTAGAATTGTTTGTTGAATTTTGTTTTTGGCTGCTTGAAGTAGTGGTTGATGGTTTACTTTGATTTAATGCCGAATAATAAGTTTGAGATAAGGACAATTTCCGGGATTAAATGATTTTGTCAGTTGTTTCAACTTGTAATCTCCTGCACAGCATTTGTTCTATTTTTCAATAACGAATGGATAGACTTTAGTTATTAGTTTAGTAGGTTCTTTGCTAGATAATACCCAGAACTCTTCATTAATCACCTCTTCAAACGGTAAGTCTTTTTTCTTGGTTTTTTGGACCTGTTGCACTAAATGTTTTAAAAGCCATGATGAGAAAATGCGGTTCACTACCTTTGTCATCCACTCGCTACTGATTCCCAGCAGAAAGCATCAGTTATTTCAATGGTAGTATACTCAAACAGACGAATTTCTTAGCGAAAGCAAGCCTCGTTAAAAAGGTTAACTGGCGAAACAACTTTGAGAATCTGTCTACTTGATTGATCCATAAGCCACCGCTTTGTTAACAGCCTGTAACGGCACAACTTTGGTAGTAAGATTCACAAGGTATAATCAAGTGATTGGAAAAATGACGACAAGTTTGTTAAAGGCCCGACGTGATTAGTCGTTTGACCGAACCGGGTTCATCCTGCCTCCCGTCTAGTTGAAGTCAGTGCCAAAGTGGTGTGTTAAAAATCGAAACCCGCTCACCCGCACTAAGGAATGATACCGCCAAGACCCCATCGCCACCATCGCGGGTTGCAACACACAGCAAACATGTCGCCTCTGTAAAGCTGAGGAAGTTGTGCCCTTCATTAACCGCCTTCTTGCAAATCCGTTCAAGAAGCAGTGAATCAAATGGTGGGTACATTTTATGGAATAGTTTGAAAAGTAATTTATATAATTGAATAGCTAAAATTAGACGGAATAACAAAGGGCAAGACGTGAAATGCCAATTCATCGAAGTCAGGGCTACCTTGATTCCCCGTGTAGAAAAAGTAAGAGTTCAGTAAGTTATTGGAATCGTTTACCCGGTCTACTGAAATCTTCTGACACGGGTCTCAACACACAAACAGTGTTGCCTCTGTTAGCAGACTTACTGCAAGCTAATAAAGCCGTGGGTCTCCACTACTGTGCCCCGTGTCCCACAAGGGTTAAGTCAGGAGGAAACAAATAATTTTGTAATTAAAACGCCTCGAAATTCTGTCGTAAATTCTTGTGATCAGTAACGTCATGTTTTAGGTGTAAGTCTAAAAATGGTTTAGATGAAGCTGTTTCTGTAGTGTATTTAATTTCCAGTTATGAAGGATATATAATTTGAAACAACTCAGCACAATAAGGGTTGGTAATTGAAAGGGCATAATCAATATATATGTATGTAAAATTAAGGACATAGCTTCTGCTATCTTCTTGTCCCTAATAAGACGTTTACGAAATTCAGTTTGATACGAATACATTATATCGGCAAGGAGTGGGGCAAAATTTGGTCTCATCGTAATGTCGATTACCTGGTAAAATACACCCTCCAAAAGTTAAAAAATAGGTTGTCGAGAAGAAAATGTAGCGTACTATTAACTCTTTGCTGCAGCATTTGCCGTTAAGTCTTTTAGTAGAAAAATACGTTTTGCTGTAAACACAAATTTCATATTCGTAGGCATATTCTTATGAAAGTCTTTATGTATGATTTTCTTAATATTGGATTTTTGTTTCTCGTGAGGCAAGGGGGTATAAGTTAAAAATTCAAAGATTAAAACATATGAAAATTCAGATATCGATCTCGATTTTACATTGTTCAAAGGTTCTTTAGAAGTTATAAAAATTACATATAATTGCCATTACTTCGCGACAAAAACGGTTTGAAAGTTTTTTCTGTCCTTTATTCACTGCAGACAATATCTTACTAAGTAAACCGTTTTAAAAGTTCTTTGTTAGAACACAAGATGTATCTCTGCTTGTAAGGATTTTTTATAATTTTAGAATCCAATAAAAGTCGTTATGAATATCCAAAGAAGTCATGAAGGACTTATGGTTTGTCAATATTGCATCTTTGTTAAATGTGGTTCATTTGTATGTGGAAATAATTTAGTTATCATTGATACCTAGCCTTTTAATGAGGCATTCATAGTAATATCATTAACATCCAATTACAATGTTATAAGAAACCATATCTGCAAGGAAATATTTTTCATGAAAGCAAGTTAGGCATCTTAAAGCATTCTCGCATATGGATTAAGGTCGATCATTCATGCAATCTCTGTGATTTTTAGTGCTACGTTATACCAAAGACCACATTGTTCTAAACCCAGTTACATAGTGCATATAGTTTTGTGAATTGTTTTTTTTCTCTTAGTCCACTCACTGCATAGTTTTTGACTGCATTCACAATAGTTTAGAAAATTTAAATTCCCGTCCCTTGTAGTATAGACCACGAGTAATAATGTGTGTTCAATGATGTTCAGATTACATGTAATAACATGGAAAGAGGGATTCTATAAAAAAGAGAACAAGAACAAGTTCATTCAGTAAGCTGCTTTAGGTGTGTTTCAGTGTCTAGGTATCTGCCTTTAAAACAAGTTGACAATTACATTCTTTTGTCGCTGTCAGAAAGTTAGATTTACAATCTACATTTAATATAAAAATTATAATCCTTGTCAGGGTTAACTTGATCTTTAGTTTAATTGACATAAAATGTGTACAAATTTGCCGTTTGAAAACTACTGGCGAAATCTGGGTATAAAGTGTACTCAAAACGTTTATTGTTTACATTTATTAATTATTTGGGATTTGGGGATCGTTGTTAGATGTTATTATATATTTAACAGGCTATATTTAAACTAATCTTAACCATTACACAACTATTGTAGTATTGATAATTCTCGCGTTATCCTGGTAAGATATATATTTGAGAGTTTTATGCAAAACAAATACAAATTGTGTTGAAAAATCTACGAGTTTGTCAATTCAAGCTCAATAAAAGTCAGTATTTTAATTTAAATTAGTGTACAAAAATCAGATATTAAAACAAAACATAAGTTTGTTCGCTGTCAGGCTTAGTTTAAAAGCCAATTTGTGACATGAATTCACACAAATAAGAATTATGTTTAAGGTAATGACAAACCTTATTTATAAATAATGATAAATGTGGAGGCCAAAGTTTTCAGACTTTATACTATACAAGAATACAAACTTGATACATTAAGGTCACATACAACCTTAACCTTTGTATTGTGAACGAGGCATACTTTATGTTTGAAAGGGAATATGGCGAGAATAATTAGATTTTTTCTAGCTGTAGGATTTTTGTTTGGTAAGTAAGTAGCATTGCAGATTCCTTTAACAACATTTTTAATGTTTAGATATCTCAGAAGTGCAATTTATAAATGTTTCGTTCATCTGTAAATCAGTATCCATACGTGCGTTTAATGTAGAATTATAAGATAAACATGCGCCAGTAACAGCTAAACTAGAGTAACGCATGCTCAGTATATCTATTCTTTTCTCAAACGTGTGTTCAGTTGTTTTATTAGGATATTGTAAACAAGTCCCAACTTTTTAAATAATAGTTTGACAAATAATCAAAATTAATGATTTGCGAATCCATTCTTGACCATTATTTATATAAACCCGCTATCTTATCAACAATTAATTAATATTATATTTATAGCTGAAATGTAATTAAATCGAGTTTTACTAAAACAAACAAAATATTAAGTAGGAATTTCAGCTTTAAATTTTGTAAGTTAAGCTAACATAGATTACTATAATCCAAATGAAATTTTTAAAGAAAATTTTTCTTCGAATATGTTAAAATATGGAGTAAATCGTATAGCTTGGATGTCATAAATATAAAGTTACAATTCTGCTTGATACTTTCTAAAAATGTGGTAATTGCGTCCACATCTCATAGAGTCAACAATTTTCTAAAACTATACAACGTTCATGAACCTGATTGGTAATTGACTGTTGACATTCTAAAATTAAACTACCTAGCCGCCTGTTGATAAGGTCATTAGTTTTCAATATATAGAATTTAATGGAACAGTGCATGTAATCAATTTGCTAAGCAAAATTAATTATCGTATTGCTTTCTATCAATAGTTGATGCTGTAAGAAGATTTAATGAATATTGTTTTAGTCTATAATATTTTGATGTTATTCGTCTTTAGAATGACAGAAGGAAAACTTACACCAGTGCTGAAAGGAAAGGCAAAACAACAAAATGTCATCTCTTAATAAAACTATAATGATAACACCAAAAATGGGTCATACATATATATTCGTTTAAAAATATGTACAACAACATCTAGATACATAATTAAAGCGAAAACAAAGTTTTACACTTTAAAAAATTGCACAAATATTTCGCCTGACCAACAGGTTCCTCAGTGTTGGCGTAACCAATTTAAACAAAGATGGCGGCATTCAATATCGACGGCGATTACAAATTATTTGTATAATAAATTGACGTTAATGATTTGTTAAATTTAAAACTATTCTTGATTTCGATAAAGAAAATAAAATCATAGATTTAAGGTATATATATTAAAATCGAAAGATGGTTTATAAATAACATTTGGTACGTAAAAATTCAACATATTTTTTATACGTTAGGTCGACGATCCCTACTGCACGAGAAACGTGGAATTAAGAATACATGTATCTTAATAGGAAAATTATTTTCTAAATGCAATTTTAAAGAAATAAAGAATTATACGGATTAAACACCGTTTTCAAGAGAGTTATCGGTATATAACAAGACCAACTCACTCAGAACCATATCATAAAGGTCCTTCGGACATGTAGTTTTGTTCATCAGTACCTCTGCCGTGCTCGATCAGGAGTGTATCATGTAAGGGTGATGCATCAGTATCTCTAACGTTCTCGATCAGGAGTGTATCATATAAGTGTGATGCATCAGTATCTCTACCGTTCACGAGCATCATATATCATGTAAGGGTGATGCATCAGTATCACTAACGTGCTCGATCAGGAGTGTATCATGTCATTGTGTGCATCAGTATCTCTAACGTGCTCGATCAGGAGTGTATCATGTCATTGTGTTCATCAGTACCTCTAACGTGCTCGATCAGGAGTGTATCATGTAAGGGTGATGCATCAGTATGTCTAACGTGCTCGATCAGGAGTGTATCATGTCATTGTGTGCATCAGTATCTCTAACGTGCTCGATCAGGAGTGTATCATGTTATTGTGTGCATCAGTACCTCTAACGTGCTCGAGCAGGAGTGTATCATGTAAGTGTGATGCATCAGTATCTCTAACGTGCTCAGGAGTGTATCATGTCAGTGATTTTGTTAGCTTAAATGTGCCTCCGAATTTTGGCTGTTTCCACTGGAGCGAATTTCCCCAATTTTGTCTAAATTTTTCCCATAACAAAACAGTGTAAGCTGATTCCGTCTGACTTTTGCATTGTACAAACTGTTCAGCAGCAAAATATGACCGGAAACCAGTGCAAAGCAAAAGAAGTTTGGAAAAATTCCGGAGCGGATATGAACTATTTGCCAGAAATTGCAAATACGATGCCGCCTGTGTTAAAAAAATATTTCAATGATTTAAATATAATAATGAAAATTAGTATTTTGGCACTTATTGTCCTTCTATAAATTAAATATGTTTACATACTTGCAAAAGTGGTTTACATTAAATACATACTATTCACAGTGTTGTAATTTTTAACTAGTTTCACATGTACTTCATTTATAATTCCAGCAACTTTATTAAAAAAAATTATTTATTTTATGGAATAATTTTGCTGCAGTTGATTATTCTATCTTAATGTATTTTTTCTGGTCTTTCATTGATATATATCCTCAATAATTTAAACTGCTCAAAATAAATCCTTGTAATTCCAAGCATCTTGATAATATAAAATCAAACAAAATGGAAGTTTCTGCACTCATCTGATGTTTGAAAATCTCAAATAAGTAAAAAAAAACATAGCTAAAAAAGGTGAATTTTAGTTTTTTATTGACTGCTTACTGTTGTTTTCCTTTTTTTTAAAAGTGTAAAACCATTAACTTTTTCCATATTTCAAGAGAAACGTCGATAGATTTCCCAATTGAAAAGGAGGGGGCTTTTTTTAAAAAAGGCAACAAAATCACTGCATGTCATTGTGTGCATCAGTATCTCTAACGTGCCCGATCAGGGGTGTATCATGTCATTGTGTGCATCAGTACCTCTAACGTGCTGAACAAGAAACGTGGAATTGAGAATACCTTAATGAGAAAATTAATTTCTCAAGGCAATTTTAAAGAATTATACGGATTAAAAACCGTTTTCAATGGATTTATCGGTATATCAACAAGACCAACTCACTCACAAACATATCATAAAAGTGCTTCGGACTTGTTGATATACCGATAAATCCATTGGAAACGGTGTTCAAGCCTATAATAAACGAAGATAACAGATATTTTAAATTAAAATATGATCAAGGAAAACAAACGTTTTACTTATCATACTTACTTCATAAACGTTCGATGAGTTTTGGTAAATTTCACTTTATTATTTCCGTATTTCTTTTAATATCAAAAAGAAAAGAAAACACAAAATTGTAAAGTTTATTTATAGTGCTTACTCAGTACCAAATGTTACGTGACAAAATGTAACAATAAAAAAGACACTTAATATCAGAAAAATGATACAATTTAAATAAAAGCTATCAGAAATATTTAAAAAATAAGATATATCTGCATTTGATTGTAGGAACCTGGATGACCGAAGGGTTAAGGTAGCTCGTCTATTGTTGATCACGTGGTATGTCAAGAATGTGATTGCCTGATCACGTTTCACTGCAGGCAGGGTGCGCTTGACTTAAATATGATTTGACAAGTATTGCCAGTTTTCCTGGCGGAAGTCGGTATTTTTTACGCAAACTCCTACTTCTTCCCCCCAATAAAAACCTGAACGCAATTATATAGCCTACAAAAATGCCAACAATAATATAGACAATTCGATATGCTGGAAGAAGCGGTAAACATCAATCAAACCAACAAACAATCTTGAAGTTGTATCTTCATTGACCTTTGTATAAAATTCTACTTTTTATCAGAATACAAATGCATACCTGTTTGCTAAGCGTGCATCGAGCAAAAACAGAGCTATATTCAGATAGTGAACAGATTTAGCAAACTTTTCGCTGGGGAAAAGTTATGAAAACTGAAACAAACGCTGGACTGCCACTGCACATGGATGTAGAATAATACACTAGGTTCTGCGGTAATGCTTTCCTTCTCATAAACTAACCCTCAACGAGTGTTTTACGTATCCGTCACCTGGGGACGCGCTAAGGAGCTCTGTGGGTTCAGCACTGGGAAGCCTTCCATTATTATCCAACAAAGCCGTAAATAATGGATCAATAAGGTATAAACTGACGTTCTGCGGTTTTTTCTAATATCATAAAGTGGTAGTTAATATATTGCATGATACAACTCATTTTCTTGTACACCTCCTACTGTCTATTTTGTATTTTTAGGTAAAACAAATTCTCTTAATTGCTTCGGCAATACCTGCCATGTTGGACAGGTAAGTCAACAACGTTTTATGTAATAAAAGTGTATCATGTATAGCATAAAACATTTTTTGTATTTATTTAGAAGTTATCCAAAATTTAGTAATAAAAAATAAAAAATTTTGTAAAAAAGCTGTACAACACCTCAATCATTTGGATTTAAATATTGTTTAGGTTTGAGCTCCACTGATTAGTCTTGATTAAAAAAACCGCGTGTCTGTAGTAAATTATATTTACCTTGGTATCTTGACGACATTTACCCGCAATAAGAAGTTAAAAATGAAAATAAGAAACTAAAATAAATTCTTCACATTTATAAGATTCATTCGGCATAGCTTAAGCTTTCGGTACTTGTTTGTAATTATTTTTAAATATGAGTGTTGGATTTTAAATTTAGACACATTTTTTATCAAATCAAATTAAATTCAGCTTCACTTATCATTACAATTTTGATAATAGTTTACAATTAAGACCTTTTGCGTTACCTTGTAGATTAAAAATAACTTTGTAATATATAATTTCTCTGCAATCACGTTATTAAAATGATTTATATGAAGCCCTAACTATTTCTGGAACTAACTTCTTCCTAGAAATGAACAACGAGTAACTCGATGGCTGTCTAATTAGAGTCAGGCAATGATTACAAGTGCAGAGCATGTTTTTAAGGGTTCAGGTTACTAGTATCACTTTCTGTTTTTGTATTTTTTGTTTTTGCTTTGTGATGTATATGTTTTGTCTAAATTCGGATTTGCGATGGTCCATAAAGCTCTTGCTGTTAGTTCAGTTTTTTTGCCATTTTGAATTGCGTTTTGAATTTACTGTCAAACGTTTCTTGTTTAGTTATGAGTGTAATTAAATTTAAAATGTATGTACGTGATGTTTGTTAAAAATAAAATTAGTGTATGTCGCGCCACTTTTAGCTATATCATGCCGTCTAGATTTTCTTTGGAAAAGGTGCTTAACTTGATGGTGAAAACCTTTGATCTTTGGCACGAAAAGTTAAATTCCTTGTCTATTCAAGTACAAGGCACACCCAGCTTGCTAGCAGTGAGACTCGAACCCGGAATTTTAGTGTTCAAGAAAGTGACCACTAAAAGTGGTTGCCTAACTACCGTTAAAAAACATAGTAAGAAATGTTTAAGGTAGATTTAATTGCTGCAAGTACCAATAAGGTAATCGTCACTCGAAACCAATTATCATGAACGTCACCAGGTCATGTCGTGATAGATTGTTTCATTAAAAAAGATTGTAAATAGTTCGAAATAGAGATCCCTTGCGTTTAAGGTAACTGTACCAAGACCCACGACGATTATGGTCCAGAGATGCTATGCTCCGATATTATTAGCTGACTTTATTCTTATTTGCATTTCACAACACTAGTCATTGTGTAATAATACTTTCATCGTTTCTTGTGAATTCTTGTAAATTCCAACTGCCTATTTCTCTTTCAGTCTTGCGAGATCTTTATTTCGTCCCAAACCGGGCACTGTATTGTACCCCATGGACATCAGGTAATTATGTAGATATGAATTGTGTTAGGTTATATCTAAAAACTAATCACTGTCTTAAAATAGTTTATCATTCTTAATTTTGGCTGTTTTTTTGTTATCTCCTCTTTTGGGTAAGCATGGTTTTTGTTTGTTCTTAATGTTTCCTACTCCTCTGTATCTTTGATTCTTTTGTTCTAGCAGATTAACCCTGAATGGTTTAATTCGAAAGTCATTGTTTAAGTTACTTTCTAATTGTTTATTTTTTAAATTTTTTAATTTTAAAGTTGCAAAATGTGTGATGTGTGTTATATTTTTTGAATTTTTTAAAATTAACCTTTAATATGTAGCATTTATGGATTATCTAGATAAATACTTTGAAAAATCTTTTGTTTTAGCCGAACTGACGAGTCTTGATAATGCACAATTCGTTGATATAACATTGTTATCTTTGACAGTATAAAACTTCCCGCTGTTAATTCTATACCAGGAATCAATAAAAAGTGATTTTTAAATAGAAATTGTATGGAAAACGGAAAGTTTAGTTTAATTTGAAAAATCCAGAATTAATTATCTTTTTATAATTATATTACATGTAGTGCCATTTTTGGCATTTGAGGGACGACTTTAAATTTGTTTCAGTAATAACTAAATGTATTTCAAGGCAATTTACCTAAATTTGGTATAATATGGAAACACCTAAAAGTGAAACACACTTTTTCATCTTCATTGTACTAAGTTTTATATACAGAACACATAAATGTCTTTTAATGTACTTTCTTGCATGTACCTTTTCTAGAAATGTATCATTAATAATAGGTATTTGATGTCAAACCATAGCTTGTTTTTGTTTCATATAAGGTTAACCTCTACGTAGTCAAAAGTAGAAGTAGGTCTTCTTTCACTTTGCATAAAAGTTGAAAATCTGAATGAACCAGTTTATTAATATGTTTATATGTTTAAATGATGCTAAAATATTGAAGAAGTGAAATGTATCCACATTCATACATTTCAAGCAAGTATTAGACATTGTACAAAACGTTACAGACTGCCACATGTTTCTATCCATCTGACAACTTAAACTAGCCCTATTTGTGACGTCATTTTGTAAACTTTACAAAACATCCATATTGTGACGGTCAGATATTTTTAGCGAAGACATGGTATTTTGACAACATAACGTTGCCAATCATAGAACACTTAAGGTAAATTTAGTATTCTATTAAATTATATAATGGTCACCTATAACCATAAAAAATCTATTATTATAAAAGAGCATATATATATTTCTTTTGACTTAATAAAAAATGCATATAATTAAAAGGAAATAGTATTTATCTACCTATAGTTTGACCAGAATAATCTTATTTATCTATAATAAATATGAAATTCAGTACAATTTTAATTACGTCGGTGATTCCCAATATAACAGCATTAAAACATTTGACCCTTCTACGACGACTATTTATCATATGCAAAATTACAACTAGGCTTAAAGATGTTTTTAAACTGCCTTTTACGGAAAACGTAAAGATATAAAACTTGTTTAAGTAACCCTATCATATATTTCGATAAAATAGATATGGATACTCATTATGCTCTTCTTCTCGCTGACTTGTTTTGTACAAATAAAATACAAGCGGACCCTTAATTTCACACTCCGTTTTATTGTTGTCTTGTCCCTGAAAAATGCTAAATCCGGTGACTATTTGCATTTAATCAACACTATCAATTTTACTTACACCACTAATACACTTAGATTGGCCTCTTAATTAGACCAACTTTGAAAATTATATTAAGAGAAACTAGAAACTACATATATTTCTAATTTTAAAATTCCCGTTCATTGATATAAACATTAAATTTGTTCCGGCGTGTGGTGCGTAGATTTCACTACTTTTACGCTTCGGTAGATCCTGTGATTGATATTCCGATTTCTTAGACTGTTCACTGCTGTTGATTACAAAGCTTATCTAATAAGGATTAGTTGTATCAAGGTTGATATAATCTTTTTAGAAGTTCTGTCAACGTAACTTTTTTATCATCATAGGAAATGCATTACCCTTATACGTTTGGACGTTTTCGCCAAGTCATCGGTCCTTTTTCATATTCGAGTATTTTTTCATTTTCCTTTACATGACAATTAGTAAGCCGACAGGTTTTTTATTACAGCCTAGCACTAATTATTTGTCTTTGGCACCTGAGTGAACGCAAATTTTTATTATTGAATTTGGGATACTCTTTTTTGTATAGTTTTGTGCTGTAGACGTTTAAATGACTCCGGTTTTGTAATCGCCCTTTTAAGTCGTGATGGTTTTCTTATTAGAGCTTTTTTTAATATTTCAGCGTGATATAATAATTCTGTATTAATATTTACTATGTTTTTACTAGCTAGCTTCATTGTTCTTAACAAAAGGAAATACGGCTACTCAAACAATCTCAAAAGACATATAGGTAGAATACAGAAACTCCAGACTTAGTTTTTGAGCAAAATATAGCTTATATGCAATATTGCCTCTGATCTATGTAAATACTGCAATTATCTAATTTGCAGGACCTCCATCAGCAATGCATAGGTGCACATCATCCTGGTGATCGTTGCTATTGCCATGATCAATCGTGTGTTGACATAATGGGTGGTAAGTACAAATTCTAATCGGTGTTAAAAAATAATGTCCTCAAAACGCAAATGCACATATCTGAAAAGCATAAAACACTTTTAATAGTTTTTATATCAATATTTGCATAATACTCAAGGCGTGTTCTTAGCTAAACCTTCTTACTCACGAAGAATTTTGCACCAGTTTTGTGGCTTCATTTACTTAACTGATCGATATTGGGTTCTTTCAGTTCTGAAATACGATCATATAAATAGTAGTTTAAAGGAATTATATTGATAATGAACATTAGAAACTAGCATTAATACAGGCGCTTTTTACCTTTCCGGAATACAAATGCGCGTATAGTTTTAATTGAGTTGGTGTTACTCGCTTTCTGTTTGTCGTGTTGTGTGTGTAGTATTGTTAAACGAATCTAGAAATGCGCTTTACTTTTGTGAACTAATAGTTCTAATTGAGTTGTCAAATATTTTCCTTAATACTTACCGGTATCATTAAAATATAATTGCTAATTGATGAAGTAAGGTAATAACAAAGTACCGAACACGAAAGAAGTTGTCGGAAGATAATCCACAAATGTGTTTATTTGATATGTTTAACACCATTTTCAGCAATTTTTAGCTATATCATGGCGTTTAGTTTTTATTGGCGGAGAAAACCCCTGACCTGCGGTAGTATAACTGGCAATCCATGTCAGTTAAGATTGGAGTCGAATACACCCTGTCTCCAACGAGAATCCAAAAACAACCACCTAAAACTACACCAGGGTTGATACGTGTATTTGAAATGATGTCGTGTTAAATCAGGTTTTGATGCATGATAAACCTTTCTCTCTTCCATTACTGTAGTGTCAGATTGGGTTATTGATAATGTATTATACACCACTAGACAGTAATAGATGATCATCGAAAACAGTCTTTTAGTATGGAATTCAAAAAATGGGAAAACTTTCTGCAATTATATCTTCACACAAGAAAGCCTTATTAGATTAAGGGATGCAACACAATATTAGTGCTTCATAAAGAATAATTTTGCATTTATGTTATATTATTCTTATGCGTAGGAAGTGGACATATTACGACACATATACCAGAAACAACGCACGTTCCGACAACGGGTAATTATCCATTTATATTATTACGGCAACATCAGAAGAAGATTAACAAGGTTCCTTTTCTTCTGTCTTAAGCAGATTTATTCAACAGATGCCGATCAATCTATGACTTCTTGTAAATTTGTATTAAATGTTCAACTTGTCTTACAAGTAACGTAAATATGTCTACATCTTTTTGATTATAAACAAATAGGATCAACAATACCCATTGGTCTAATTAAAAATCCTGCAAATAAATCCAAAGAAATGCAAACCATAATTAAGTTAAGAATTATTTTTCCATTTGGCAAAATTAATGTCTACATTCCTGCTTGGCCAAACCAAGGAACGCACATAATAATCTAATACAAGAAATATCTCCAGTATTAAATTTGACAATGTTTTCGATAATTTTAGCAAAACCCACAATACATATGGAAGTAATACCATGTTTTGGAGCGACGTGCACTACTCCTTATGTAAGTCCAATATCATTTTGTGTATAACAGAACATTACTCTTTTACTGAAGTACATTAAGATATCCGCTATTAGCGGTATACCTTAACAAATGTAGATAATAACAAAATACATAACACCAAGGTAACTGTCAAAAAAGACAATCTGAAAACCAAAGTCTACGAAACTGGCAACATTAGAACAAACAACCAAAAATATAGCAACTACAACTGAACTAATGATCAACTTATAGTATTTTAAACAATTAATTGATTCCTTTCTTTATAAATGATTGTTTAGTATTCAATGAACGTTTTATTTCAAAATATTAGGAAGAGAGCGACTATAAAAATAAAGATAGGGCTAATTGTTCAAGAACAATTAGAATGGTCTTTCCCAGATACCTTTATGAAATTAATTTTTCTTCATCTCTTGTTGTGAACGTGACTTCATAAGTTACTGAACCATTTTTTAGGCGGAATAGACTATTTCTGTGGTCCTTTGTAAAAAAGTACATGGATGTCAAGGACTTTCGTGGCCGTTGCTAAGGACAAAATGCCACTTCCGCATGTTAAATGACAAGTTTCAGTAAAGTACATCATCCTGATTTGAAAAATATATGGTTGCTAAGGACTTTCTGTAATGGTGACCTGGTTGCTATGCTATGACCTTAACCTGTGACCTTTGAATTTGGGCCCAAATTGAAGGCCTTTACTTGATGATCATGTTAAACCTATATGTCTACTATATTATCTGTAAAGGTTTTCAAGTTGTATGCCAAAAACTGATTAACCGAAATGAGTTAAGAGCCCGAACTCGAAAACGGTTCATCGCTAAGTTTCCGACCAAATGTATCAAATGAAGGCCTTGATGAGAGGACTTTTTCCCGTTTATTGTCTTCTTCTGTCTTTTATAGTTTTCGAGTTGTGATGATAACAAGATTGGAGGCCTTAGGTCGAGGTCACTTCTGAACTTTGACTTTGAGATTTTCTTTAAGTACATGTCACAGGACGATAAATAAGGAAGACCTTTTCTGATTTCGACTTACGGTTTGTGAGTTTTTTCGATAAGCGGAGTCCTTGAAACATTCAAGGTATACCGCTCGCCTTCGCTAGTCATAAATTTTTTGCCAAAATATGTCATAAAGTTGTCCCAAAAGTTCCTTAACATTTGTCACTTTTTAGTTTCTTGTATCTGTTATAGTTCCAGAGATTACGCGATAACAAGGTTTTCGGTGTTTGGGCAGATGACTCCGTAAAGAAAAATATTTCGATTTCACATGGTGAATTCTGAATAGACTTTCAGTGCCCAAAACTTGTCGCGAAAGACCAAAATGATATGTCGCGTAGTTTTTAAACTGTTTGGTTCTGAAGTTGGCGGGGAAAAGAAGATAAATAATCCGAACAAAAACAATAAGTTCTATCCACTGGGAGTGGGAAAAAAGGTCTTCCCACTGGAAGTGGGAAAGACCTTAAAAATCAGTTTTTGTTAATGAGTGAAATACATTGAGTACAGTTTTAATAACATACCCGTTTTACACATGGCCGTAATTGTTCGTGAATCTTACTTTTTGTTTTTGGCTTTTGTTTCGTGTTATAGATATGTTTGTCAAAAATCCGGATTTGTAATCATTCAATGACTATTTGGCTCTTGCTGTTCGTTCTGTTTTCTTAATATTTTTGAGACTCTGTGATTTATATTGTATAACAGGCATGTTCCGTCCATTTTGAGAACAACTTTCCAATTACTGGTAGATGTGTGGTAAGTTAAAATTTATTTATTTCACATCAATACATTAAATTTGATAATTTGCAGTCTTTAATTTGAACTACAGTTGATGTGTAAAGAATCAAAGATTCAGGTGAATTGTTCCAACAAAGGGGCTGTATATAACCCAACGTTACAACCTAAAGTTTGTAAAGTCTAATTAAAATGATTTGTTAATGGCATGAGCCACAAAACGGTTGCATGTATATATATTCAAAAGCATAATTCGCCTTGTAATTATTGAACTTGTATGTTTTTAATGTGGTTAGTTAACCTTTCGCTCAAGCCGTATAAACAGTTCATTTCGGGAAGGATTGCGAAAGAAGCGCATTATCTAAAAACGTCCAAAAAGGTTACTCATATTGATCTAAAAAAACTACAGCACAATTTTTAAATAAAGTATCTAAATAAATTCATTTTTATTTCAGTTTGAAACATCTTTAATATTAAAAATCCACCGAATAATAAATCAACGATCTATGTTTCAGTACGGGGCATGCAAATATTCAAGTTAAAACTATTTCCTCTCCACCAATCTGATTGTATTTACATAGTTTCTTCTCCTCCAAAATAATTTAATAAACAATTATCTTAACCATTATGCATAGATGGACTTAGGCTGTCTTTTATATTTTCACTATCAGTGCATCGCTTTTAATGTTATTCGGTGGCTTCCAGAAGAGATGTGTCATTTATATATGCATTTGTAAACATGTGTTGAACTGGACCTATATATCATATTGCGATTGCGACGGACATTCTTACGAACGTGACTAGTGTTGTCTCTCGTTCATGTCCTCGCAGATTTTGACATTAAGTAAACAACTGATGTCAATAAATCAGCTGATTATTAACAAACTTCAGCCACGCTTCATATCACTTTTTCTTAAGAAGTTGCTATGGCTTCTCCATAAGCATGTCCATGCAATTTTAAACTATGATTTTGTTCTTTGAGTTACTCCTAGACATCATCTAATGTCCTTTAATTAAGAGTTATAAAATTGAATGTTCCCTTCTTTTTGTCATTATTGCTATTTAATGCTTTCCACTTTCCGAGTGAAAAGACTTATTGTTATTAGTCTGTTTCTTATTAGCATCATTCTTTTTTTGTTTTTGCTATTCGTTATTTCTTTTTATTTTCATTTTCTACATTTATTTGCATGTATTAATTAATGTCTTATGATGCATTTTTGTCGTAAATATTGGTCCGTTTTCATAGCACTGCATGAATGATGTCTTTTGTTTTTGTTTATATGATACGTTTCTACTCTTCGGTAGTTTAAGGTATTACCATATAGATTTAGAGAGACTGGGGTCTCTTGAACACAGCTAGATAGCTAGATATTTAATGTTAATGTTCAATACATGTTATGCTTGTATCAGTCTAGTCTGGTTGTTTTTGTTGAAATTTTACTTCTGTTCATTGCAGTTTAGATTTTATAGATAATTGAATTTAAATGCCTGCAGTCAATTTATCTTTAAGTTCTCTATATTTGTACGAGTTGAAAGCTATTTGATATCGCAACACGTCGTCCTAATCTTTAAAAACCCTGCGAGTTTTTTTTCCAATTTAACTTCCATATTTGATTTCCTTAATGAAATGAGTGAGTAGAAGCGTTTTATTTTTTTTTATTTCATGACAACTAACCAAAATTTATAACGTGTACAACATATTATAACATAAAATAAAATATTTTTTTTTTAGAATGAGAAGTATTATATTTTTGTAATATGCAATAGCTTTAAAACATATTTAACAGCTAACCTTTGCAATATAACAACTGTTATCTTATTAATCATTCCAAAACCATTATGATCTTTTTATTCTGGAAATTTGAGGTAAAAATGAATTTATTTGATTTGAAAGATTAGTGAAGCAGATTATGAAATAATCTCTCCCCTCATTTTTGTCTACGCGTTGAAACCTTTTCAGGTATTATTTTTGGTTACCTTTTGTCCTCAAAATAATGCTATGAAAAGTTATTTTGAGACATTTCAATAACGAAGTCTTAGCTATGTAAAAATTTTGCTTTCCTTAAATTTGATCGCGTAGTATTAGCAATTTCAATATCAATTTTCTGAAGATGTAACTCATACGAAATAAAACAATCAAACAGATCACACACACACACACACACACACACACACACACACAGATATATATATATATATATATATATATATATATAATAATTAGAAATGCAAATTTTTTGTATTAAACATTGTGAAATCGAATAATTTTAATACAACCATGGTGACAAAAACAGCAGATTATATTAGTCGAATTAAAACTATGAAAAGTTTTGTCTCCGGTGAATAGGCACCTACCTGTTTCATGGATCATCAGAAATTCGATTTAGTTTTTGTTATAATCTACTTTGAGTACAGATATAAGGTCAAAATACAAGTTACTGGAAGTTGTGAATAACATATTCGACTATGTTGTCCAACGAATAATAAATTACGGAAAGCAAAACCGGTGGTTTACCTTAGGTCATGTGACTTTGGCATATTGTAACGTGACGTAAACGAGTCCGCACGTGGACAATATAAAGATGAGGAAAATAAAAAAAATAATTAAATTAGATTGAGAGTAAAGGTACTTTAATGGAAATATGGACAACATTTAGGATATAAGATAAGACTGCTTCAAGCAAGTTAAAAAAAGTATTATTTTATAATGATAACACTGTGTTGAAATTAATTAAGTATAGAGTGTCTTTTAATTCAGAATAAGGTAACTACGCATTGTGCGCCACATCCGATTACAGGATACTGTGAATGTGATTCGGCCTTTTGTATGCACATTATAGGTTAGTGTTGTAACTGTCTTTAATATTGATTCAATATATTTTCAGTGTTTCTTAAATATTGTTTTTAGGATATCTCTGATACAGTAAATACGTTAAGCAATATAATAAAGTAGCCAATTAATTTATTTTTGAATGTATACATTTACTACAGGGAATATGTTTGATTTGAGTACTGTATAGTAAAATTTGCATACCATTGTCATTAGAATAAAAAATGTCATTTATAAATTATGTGCTTTAAACGTTTACATATACGTTTTTGTCTAGTACTCAAATTAAAATTGATAAATAGTTATGAAACATGGTATTAACTATTGGACGCTACAGATGCTTTTATTACAGACACAATGACAACTACATCAACACCACAGACTACAGTAAAAAGTAAGCACTGCACATTTATATATATATAAATTTGTATATACGTCTACAAATTAAGCCCAACACTGTTAGAATTTGATTTTTAACACTGTCAAATTTTAGTTTTCCCAACGCGGGATTCGAACTCACACCGTTGTGACACTGTGGCACCAATTCGCCTGCACTATGTCCAGCGGTCTAGACCCCCTCGGCCAAATCCGCTATTTAGAAATTTAGCTCAATTATTTGGCCGAGGAGGTCTAGATAAATAATAAATTCATGAATATCAAGAAGTTAAGGATAATATGGTTTATACAACTGTAGAGTACTCCCTTATGTAATGACTAATAGATGTGATCCGCGAAAGTTCAAGATCAATAAAATCAGATTCAATCACGTTACCACCGGATACTGATGTATCAATAACCAAATTTTATCGTTAATTATAGATTGATAATGACACTGAAAAAGGCCAGTTGATCGAAAATTTTGTCATATTTATTAATATAATTATTTTATAGTAGAAACATCTTTATATTAGTATATTAGTATCGTTGCATAATTCTCTAGACTTATATATATATATATATATATATATATATATATATATATATACAAACGTCTAAGTATTGTGACAACCATATAATATATCTATCCAGCGGATTTCTGAAACATCAGAAATACAGGGTTAATAGCAAATTTTTATATATACTTCTACAAATTAAGCCCAACACTGTTTGAATTAAATTTTTAACACTGTCAAATTTTTTGTTTACCCTCAGCGGGATTCGAACTCACACCGTTGTGACACTGTGGCACCAAATCGCCTGCACTATGTCCAGCGGTCTAGACCCCTCGGCCAAATCCGCTATATAGCGATTTGGTGCCACAGTGTCACAACGGTGTGAGTTCGAATCCCGCTGAGGGTAAACAAAAAATTTGACAGTGTTAAAAATTTAATTCAAACAGTGTTGGGCTTAATTTGTAGAAGTATATATATATATATATATATATATATATATATATATATATATATATATACTTGTTTATGTTGTATCGTCATTTTGGCGATCCGATACTTAGTAAGTGTACTGGTTGGTAGCTTTCTTTAGACACTGTTAGAGTTTGATTTTTAACAAGGTCAAATTTAGTTTACCCTCAGCGGGATTCGAACTCACACCGTTGTGACACTGTGGCACCGAATCGCCTGCACTATGACATCGCTCGTCATTCATATAACGAAGACGGGGTATTTCCTCTATTCTTTGTGTCCGGTGTCTTAATCTTCATCCTAATTTAGGCACGTTCCTATGATTTTTGTTCTTTAACTGTAAATGTGTTTTTTATAGACACAACTCCTGAAGTAGGTGTCGTATCTGGTATGTACAGAATTTATTGGATTAAGTATAAAAATACAACTGTAATCAATTCATCTGAATTTTGGATCCTGTTAGACTGTCGGCATGCTTGTTATTTGTATTTTGTGATCAATAACATTGGTCCTGTCTTGTTTAAACGGACGATTACATAGTAACATTTCACTAATGTTTACTATCACAGTTACTAGCGTTATAGTTGTGTTAACCTTTAAAAGCAAAATTTTGAAAGGTCTGTCCGCAACAAAAAATTTTCTAAGGTGCCTCGTGTACGAAAGATCTAGATAGAAATTTACTACTGTCTCAGGAGCAGTGAAGTATCACTCCTGCGGTGGTGAGTTATAGTTTGTGTAGTTTTCCAATAGGGCAAGTATGGAAAAAAATTACAAAGCAATGATTTCACAAAATGGTCGTCGTCTACTTTATGAAAATAAGAAGTAGCGTTTAAAGGTTATTTTGCAAAGCTATCTAGTAATGAACACTTTGATAATTCACATATTGAAAAAAAGAAGCAATATTTATCTAGTTAAAGTAAAAGCACGTTTTCTTAATACTTAATAGAAAATTATCAAATGTTATCAAAGGTTATAAAAAATAAATATTGTAATATTTATGTATCGCAATTCAATGATCAAAAATAATTTTTATTAACGAAATATATCTTTTGCAGATACAACAACCGTCACAACAAATTACCGTATGTACACATTTTTCGATTTGATCTAGAATTGATGTCAACGCATGACCAATGTAACCATAACATTGACTGATTTTTATATATTTTTTGTTTAGTATTAAAATAATAACTGTTTCTTTACTTTACGCAACACATATTTAAAATACTGTAATAACTCATTACAACCAATTTCATTTCAAATAGTGTAATTCATTAGAACCTCATTTCACTAGTGGCTTAACTAAATACTGAATATACCACTTGCAGTCGTTGTCTCTCTGTCACGAATAAGATTGACTGCAAATGACTGCAAAACTGTCTTCAAAAGACTGCAAACGTTGTGTTGGACAGTTTTTTATCTGTGGTAGTCATTTTATGTCTGCCACGGAATAATTTGTGCGTCATAGACATTTTTCAGTTGAAGGAGTTAATATTTGTTTGTTACAACTCCGTTTCCATGGAATCAGCAAAAGAATGTCTTTCAAAGACATATTTTCCGTTGACGTAGTCGAAATGTGTCTGTTAAAACGACGTTACCGTTGTATCAGTCGAAAAATGTCACTAATTTT
Source organism: Limnoperna fortunei (assembly GCA_944474755.1). Classification (NCBI taxonomy): domain Eukaryota; kingdom Metazoa; phylum Mollusca; class Bivalvia; order Mytilida; family Modiolidae; genus Limnoperna; species Limnoperna fortunei. The sequence goes on along the minus strand of OX104114.1, from coordinate 7,471,492 downwards.
CATAGATAGGTGATAAAAAATTAAAAATAAGTATTAACACGCGTTTTGAAAGACAACAAATACACCGTTTTAACAGATATATTTTCACTGCATTAACGGAATAAATGTGCCAAACAAAATATGCCTTTGACAGACATACAATGACTGTCATAATAAACATTATAGTCTAGCAAAACGTTTGTAATCTTTTACAGAAATTTTTGCCGTAATTTGCAGTCAATTTCAGTCATTTACAGACAGAAAATGACTGGAACTCGTATTTACCGTCACGTTAATAGCCACTAGTGTTTCCTTACGTTCATTAATATATGACAAGAAAGCTTTTGATGAAAGCATCAGTTCGCCGCCGATTTGTTCTGCATTCTGCACGCGTTTGTCAAAATGATTTGAAAAAAAAAATTACGGGATGCATTTTAAAGCATGTTTATACCTACGTTACAGATGTTATTTTTATGTTCTTTGCAATTATATTGTAATGTGTCAAAGCTTTACGTTAATAATTTGTTCAAATTATACATTAACAGCACATACTTTAGACCCAATAGCGTGTTTTTCTTATAGGCTGTATAATGTATAATCAAACGTTACTAACCTTGAATATGTGTTTTTTTATCTGTTTGCATTTGCTTAAATGCAAAATACATATCATCTTGACAATATGGCAATTAGAGAAAATAATCTAAATTTTTAGATTGGATTAAAACAATTGTACGTGTAGAGGACCAGAAGAATAAATAATCACAGTCAAATTGTTTTATATAATATACAAGCTTGTGTAGCAGACATCTCAGATTTTCAATCGAACTAAAAAAACACAATTTCTAATGAACATTCGCTTAGAAAGAATTGCATTTTCTAAACAGAAGGCATTTTAACTTTTTCCCCATAAGGTTCTATGTAAAGCTAAGTCCTGATGTTGTGGCTAATTTGAATTGTAGTACATCCAAAGTGAAACTAATTGAATGGCAGTGTCTGTTGTTTTAAGTAATAGTGCTTTGATATTTAAATACGAAAAAGGGCCAAAAAATCATTTTATATAATATTTATATTGCACCATTATGCATCGTAACAATTACAAATAGTTCTAACAAATAAATTTCTTTTACAGATAAAACAACTGTCACTATAAATCCACGTATGTACTTTGTTTTCGTGATGTTTATGATTTTATTTGGCATTAATATCAATCGTAATAACTATGTTAATAAATATGTCTATTTAAATTCATTTAGTGTTGACGTAATATTCATTGTGACAAACAAATGACAGTATGCAGCAATCCTATTGATACATACATTTTAGTAGGGAGAAAACTAATGCAAAACATATTATAAACTGGAATGTATAGTAGCTTTATAAAATTGATTATTGAAAACAAAGCCTTATTAATTATTAACCTTTTCTTATTAATATCAACATCAAGTTAATACATATTTATTTTAATGGCTCAAGAATTGAAAAATGTAGTAATATAGTGAAATGTAACAATCCAATGCGAAAAATCAGATGCTTTCGAAAAAACCTTTATAATCGAATTTTTTTCCATAGAGACAAAATGTAAACCTTTACGAGACCTCCAATTAAAAGTCTTGCTACAAAAGTCGTCGCACTCTAAAGTTTCCTAAACGGCGTGTTTCCGGTGCATCAGTCCAAAATATCTTTCACACACATGTTTGCCTTGCACTCCGTAGAAATTTTTCTGCTACAAAGACGTGTCTGTTGTATCCGTAAACAATGCCGTATTTTGAGACTAAAGACATGGTTTCAAACAATGTAATAATTTGTTTTTCTTAAGGGATGGGAAAAGGCAAAATGCCGAAAATTGGTTGAAATAAATCATAATAAAATGCAACATAATTAAGATTTACTAGCTAAGAAGTCATAATCAATACATTGCTAAGTATTTTATAAAAACAAATTATAATAAACTGCAAAACATAACACTTTATATAAACTTGAATGGAAATTTATTAACGAAATAAAATATATGTTCTGTATTATACGCAAACATTCTTATCGCTTAATACAGTGCATTCTTGCACGTCAAATGTATTATGTTATGTCAAAATGAATTATAGGTAATCTGTAGTAACTAGTCACCAATATTTTAGCAATAACTTCAGAACAGACTAGACAAATCTCAATAATAATTGGGACCTAAGTATATGAACTATATAAAAAAAGCAAAAATGCTTGTTTTATTGAAAATTATTGTTTGATTGAAATGAAGAGAACAAAGCATATGTCAATTGTGTCGTCTTCGTTTTACTGTTCTGTTATACATTCTCAAAGGTTCACTGATATCATAGAACAAGTTAGATGTATCCCATTTAAATGGAGTCACTAATTAGCGTAGACAAAAAAATAAACTTAATTTTAATGCTTACGAAAATGTGTTTTGGCTTCTACCCTTGTAGTTACATGTGAAGATAAGGAGGACAATCTTTTTACATGTCAAAACTACCAAGATCTTTATAACATGTGTAACTCTTCTTCGGAAACCCTTCAACATGTAGCAAAGACTAGATGCCCACAATTCTGTGGACTTTGCGGTAAGTGAATATATCAGATTCCTTGGGGCGGACAGAACGATGATGGAAAAAGTAAAGATTAGTGAAACCTGTGAACGTTAACCTGTTTTTTTCATACATATCTTCTAAACTACAAAAAAATAACTCACATATATTTTTTGAATTTTTTTCCAAATAACTTGCGTTTTTTTAATTCTTTATAGGGTAAGATTATGTCTTCATTTGTCATTAAATTACGAAATAAACTTAGAAAACATGACTTCGCTCTCCTTCCATGTGACTTACTACTGGAATTCTAACTGACTGATACAATAGGTGCCATGCATGACGCAGGAGTTGCGGAGTATCTTGGCACTACCGGCGAATCTGCACCACCGGTTTTTAGTTGGTTTCGTGTAGCTCAGTTTTTGTTGTTGTCTTGTGTCTATTTAGTTTTGTGTCGTCCCCTCTTTTGTTTCATTATCGTTTTCTCTCCTCCTTATCATTTCTCTACTGATATTTCTCGGTATCTTCGATTGTGTTCCTTTCAAACAAATTGAAAACATACATCCACCGGAATCATGTATTTTTTATTTGTTGTAACATTGTCCAGTGGTAAATGTACGCGTTAATGGTTAAATTGGGATTGACTTGTTCACGTTTGACAATAATGGTTTCAATATAATACAATGTTTCTTTTCAATGCTGATAAATTACTTAAGAAAACGATTCTGTTGCAGGTTATGGAGTAGTTCCTACACGATCCACTTTGACAGGTATACCATGAGCGAAATTCATCATTTATTGCCTCACTCGTAATGATAGATTTTGAATTTACAAATTAAATTACTATTTTATTTTCTCATCTGTAACAATGAATGTTAATAACTATTCTATTATTAAAGTTTATAAAAATATATTAAAAGACATCTACGTTGTAACAAATTAATAATCTTACAATTTTGTTTCAAGATTGATTGATTGATTAATAGTGTTTAACGCCCGAGCAGCAATATTTCAGCTATATTCAGGCGATGAACATGAAATGGATGATAAAATGAACATGAAATGATGATGAATGTAAATGGGAAAGGACACAAGGAAAAATAGGGGTAACGGATTTAAGATTGCCACTGGCCAAGGGGAGGATGGATATGGTCGGGCAATTTAGCCTCCTGTAGCGGGATCGAAATCCCTACTCATAGCGAATACTACAGCAGCGTTCTTTAACGTGCGAGGAACGTGGCATTTTTCCCAACACGGTGCACTAATATGGTTTGCGGTCAGGTTTTCCGTATTATGGCCTGACAACCCCAGCTTGCCAGGGGTACCCCATTCAACCACATGGGGCACACATCCCAGTCGGTCTTTAGGCAAACCGACCTGACACGCCGGTCAGGGTACTGGGCGCTATTTAGTCGCCTTTTACGACAAGCTAGCGCGACTGCGGTCTATTCTTTTAGCCACCCGGATCCCGTACTGGGCTTGTTTCAAGAAAATGGTTCTATAAACACCACAACGGAAATATATAGCAATTTCAAACACGCACAATGCATTTATAATAATTCGAAGTACAAAGGTTTCATTTGGGTAATTTATGCCTATTCAGATAGTTTTGTATACGATCATTAAAGTAACCATTAAATGTCACAGGAGAAACAACTCTTCCACCTTGTGTTGATCACGATCACAGGTGCACACAGTTAAATTTTCAACAAATTTTGTGTCATTCAACCAATCCAGAAACGAAAAAATATGCCATAATGACATGTCCTGTAAGCTGTAATTACTGCCAAGAATACATATCATCTATAGGTATGTACAACCTGTAAATATTGTAACGAATGTATAGAATCCATTAGTATTTAAAACCCTTGCTAATCTAAGAAAACATAGAGCCAAATAGTATTTTAATCCTATAACTAATACAAAGAATGCATGCATCATGATTTTATTATTACTGCAGAAATGCATCAAAAGATTTTAATGACAGAACAATTACAATTATAATTACAAACTGTAATAACCGTAAAAAGAGCATAAATTATATTTGTACGTTAAACTACCGACAAAATAATACATAACCTCTTTTTGCCAATTGTAACCAGAAAAATACAGAGAATCTATAAGTTTTTCAACCCTGTTATGAATGTTAAGAATACTTAGATTCTATTGTTATTTCCACACTTTAATTACGGTTATGAATGGTTAGAATATATTTGTATTCCAATGTTTTGTAATAACTTAGATTACAGAAAGCGTAATAAAATTTCAACATGCATTTACTCGGCTAAGAATACAGGAATTTTGGTAATATTCTAACCCTGTATGAATAAACAAAATGTATTAGTATTCAGCCCTGTAATTTCTGTTGAGAATACAGAGAATCTGTTAACATTCCAACCCTGCTATTACTGCTACGAGTACCATGAATCTATTAGTATTTTACTCGTGTTATTGCTGCTAAGAAACATTTATACTATGCATTCTTAGCAGTAATTACACGAGTGGAATACAAAAGTATTCGAACCACGTAATTACTACGTGCAAACATTACATTAAATCTAGTAGTTTTGGAAACTTACAATTATTCAAAAATCTAAATATAGCCTGACGGTAGACAAACTGGTAATAACTGCAGAAAATACACAATCAACGCATTATACTTATGTTATATATATGTGAAATATACAATGCGTCAACAACTATTCTGGATTTGTTGAAGTATGTCCGGTAGTCCAAAAAGTATTGTTTTCTAACTGGTGTTATTGGTTTGTTTTGACTGCAAATAAAACCGGATAGTTCAATGCATATTGTTTTGTTTTTTGGTTGAAGATTTTATACAAATATACCCGTACCGTAATGCTCTCAAATATTCAAATACATTTGTCAAGGTTTTCAGTATTAGTTACAGAAGGCTTCATTATGATTTAAAATTGGACACCTTAACGATATGGAAAACCTGATACCGTGAACGATTGCTGACATATAAAAGTATCATTTACTCGTACTCTTTTATAAGAAACCTTTTTTTACAAAAATTTTAAAAGCGATATTAAATATAAATATTTTGCGAAAGGACATAGTTCAGACGCATCAATTTAGATTGAAAACAATTTTAAATTAAGTATAATAAACAGAAGTTTGAGACCTTGTAAGTTTTTGAGCATGTTTCTTCCAAACAGAACTGCAACTACATCCCATTACCGGAACAACAGTCGGAAAGTGTACATTGTGCAACACATGTAACACATGTAAACTACCTTCTAATTAATTAGAAACCAGGAACCAACTGATTGATATTATATAGGCACAGTATAAACACCATTATTGCAAATGTTATAATGTGGCAGCTTGATATAGCGTTCTCGAGATTGCAAACGTTTGTCTGCAATTTTTATTTTTAAACAAAACACTTTGATGTCTAATTTATATTTTATTCTTCTTTTAAATTGATTAAATTGTGCACCTTCATGTCGCTAAATTACTCAGCTACTTACTGAAATGGGTTTATTCATACCAATAAAACCTTTACATACATTAAAAAGAACTTAGTCTATATTGTTGCTTTATCAATATAACTACTTATGCAATACGTGGATATATTTTGCATTCTTCAGAAAACTTATTGCTATAACACTTTGCTCTTTTTCTATTTGCAGAGAGAATTCGATAGTGCTAGATCTTCAGATCCTTTGGTGTGTGTATGTATATACAACAAAATAACGGAACTGGCAATGAAATAAAAATAGATACACATATGCATTTAACACAGATGTAAATCAAATTAAAGAATTATGTTCATACCTCAAATATAACCAACACGTGATAGTCGTAAATCCTTTGCATTTAAGTATTTTCTGGAGTTGTCAAAGTATACATCAAGACTCCAGTCTTGAGTAAAATAATGAATTCGTATTGAATAATAAAGCCAAAGTTTCCATATTTAATTGCATTAAACAATATTTTTAGTCAACGGCTGTTTACTGTTAAACTACTCAAACAAGGGTTTGTTGTACCTAGCTTGATGTTATCTCTCCAGAAGTTTCATGATCGTTATGGGAAATCAGTGTCAAAAAAGATCTAACATTTTCGCTTAGTCATAGGTAGTGTTTCCTATTTCTGGATTTGACTTTTCCCTAGACGCGGGCAATGAGTAACTCGTTAGGTGTCTAATTAGAGGCAGGCTGCCTACTCGTCGGGAGCATCTGAATGTACTCGTGGTTTTTATTGGGTTTGGGTTACTCTCTTGCTATGTTTTATGTTTGTGCTTTTTGTGTTTTTATCTGGATTTTTAACTGTCTCTTGTCTTTTCACTCTTGTTGCTCGGTAGGGTTTCTTTGCTATTTTCTTTTTAAGACGAAACAAGTTTTTGTGATAAATGAATTGCGTTTTTAACGTGTTCAAGTTCCTGCTTTACCACTTTTATTGTACAAAAACAAAAAGAAATTAGTATGCTAGTCATATTACAACTGTTTTAATTTAAGCATATGTTACATTGTTTGAATTTTAAAATGAAAGAAAATATAATGCTTATATAAACGTTATAGGTCGTGACACTTTAGATAACTTATCTGTTGTAGTTAAATTATTTCCACGACTGCAATACGGGAGACGCAGCGATGTATACACTTGGAAAAATTTTTGTACAAACATTAAAGATAATCACCTACATACATGTTAGAAAGGTCTACTATAAGGACAAAGGCCACAATTCATATGCTATAACTTCATACAAGACGAAACTTTGTGATAAAGATCACAAACATTATCGGTTTTACAATGATACGGTCTATCTTGATGTTACCATGTTATGTTATTTCGATTTAGGGCTTAGGTTACATAAACTAATAAGTATCACAATATATCACTGCGTGAGAAGATTAGTAATCTTTTGACCGGTTCTACGTTATTAAGAATCAATTAATAAACGTTTGCCTTAAATCATTGCAACACTTAAACTTATATATGATTTAACTACATATTGTAAGATACCTATTACACAATTTTTACAATATACTCTTTTTCGGATTTTTGTACACTCAAAGTAAAGGCAATGTGTTTTAAAAGAAAATTTATATATATATATGATTTTTTTTAACATTTACGAGCATAGAGCTCTTTGAGTAAATATGATACGATGATTGTAAAATACACCTATTACTGAATAGTGGTAACATGATAACCACCGATTTTAATCAACTAACAAACTCACAGACCACAGTAATGGAAGCTGGAGGTTTAGCACGCCATAATACTTAGTTTTTTTTAAATTTTATTTTGAAATGCCTGTACCAAGTCAGGGCTTTTGGGGGTAGTTATTATATTTAGGTTATTGATTCTGGAGTTTGCCGGTTTCTCGGACTTTGATTTGTATTTTGTTATTACCTTCGGTTGTACTGTAATATGGTATATCTTTATGTTACCATACCGTAGTAGTTATTTCTATTTAGGCTATGTTGCATTATGTTACATAAACTAAAAAGTATAACAAACTAGAGGCTCTCAGGAGCCTGTATCGCTCACCAGAACCTGAAACCAAACAACCCTTATTTATCCAGCTATTTTGCTATGAGGAATTGCCCAACACTTCTGCAAAAGCCATTAATTTTGACCTTTTTAGGAAAATAACTCCTATAAGGAGGAGCTTTTGATGCTTAGAGGGAGAAGGGAAGTTCACTTCAAATTTGCTGTACCTGTTATACTTTTTTAACTATCAGTCGAAAACTCTTTCGACTCCCCCCACCACGTTTATTCATTTTTTCTATTTTAAGTCATTGTAGCTATGGTGGTAGTCAGGTGTCATGTTTTGCACAATTTTGGTACAAGACGTCCTAAAGATGATATGTGCAATGTTTCAAAGCAGTCCTTTCATTGGTTAACGAGAAGATTTTTATAAATCAAGAAAAATTGATTAAAAGAATGTTCAAGGAGAATAATTACTAAACGGTTCATCAGGCAATCTTGACCCTAAGTCATTTTTGTAGCCCTCATAGAGCAGAACAATTAAGCAATGCTAACTTTTTCTCTAGTTCTAATAATTTTCATGATTTGAAGGCAAAAAGTCAAAACTAATCAATTTCGACAATTAAAGGGCAATTACTCCTATCAGGAGTCATCATACAAATTCAACCTAATGGAGTGTTTCATAGAGCTTTTGATGTAGATGAATGCATGTCTCTTCTAGTTTCCTGTATCAGGTACACTTTATTAAATATAAGCCAAAAACTTATTTTACCCCCCCCCCCCTTCGTCCTATTTTTAGCCATGGTGGCCATGTTGGTTTATCTTCAGCCATGGTTGGTACAAACTTGGTTGAGGACATTCGACAGATGACGTGTACAAAGTTTCAAAGCAGTACTTTCAGTTGTTTCAGAGGAGAAGATTTTTAAAAAATCAATTAAAACCGATTAAAAAAACAGTTCAAGGGTAATAACTCTTAAACAGTTAATCAGACAATCTTGACCCTTAGTCATTTTTGAAGCCCTCATAAAGCAGAACAATTAAGCAATGCTAAGTTTTTTTCTAGTTCTAATATTTCAAGATTTTGAGGCAAAATGTCAAAAATAATCAATTTCGATAATTAAAGGGCAATAACTCCTATCAGGAGTCATCATACAACTTCAACCAAATGGAGTGTTTCGTAGAGCTTTTGATGCAGATGAAGGCATGTCTCTTCGAGTTTCCTGTATCAGTTACACTTTTTTAAATATAAGCCGAAAACTTATTTCCCCCCTTCGTCCAAGTTTTAGCCATGGTGGCCATGTTGGTTAATCTGCAGCCATGGTTGGTGCAAACTTGGTTGATGACATTCGACAGATGACGTGTACAAAGTTTCAAAGCAGTACTTTCAATTGGTTCAGAGGAGAAGATTTAAAAAAAAATCAATTAAAACCGAATAAAAAACAGTTCAAGGGTAATAACTCTTAAACAGTTAATCAGACAATCTTGACCCTTAGTCATTTTGTAGCCCTCATAAAGCAGAACATTTAAGCAATGCTAACTTTTTCTTTAGTTCTAATAATTTCAAGATATTGAGGCAAAATGTCAAAATAATCAATTTCGACAATTAAAGGGCAATAACTCCTATCAGGAGTCATCTTAAAACTTCAACCCAATGTAGTGTTTCGTAAAGCTTTTGATGCAGATGAAGGCATGTCTCTTTGAGTTTCCTGTATTTGTTTTTTACACCACCCCCCCCCCCCCTTTCGTCCTATTTTAGTCATGGTGGCCATGGTGGTTAATCTACAGCCATGGTTGGTGAAAACTTGGTTGAAGACATTCGACAGATGATGTGTACAAAGTTTCAAAGCAGTACTTTATGTTGTTTCAGAGGAGAAGATTTTAAAAAATCAATTAAAACCGATTAAAAAACAGTTCAAGGGGAATTACTCTTAAACGTTTAACCAGACAATCTTGACCCTTAAGTCATTTTTGTAGCCCTCATAGAGCAGAACAATTAAGCGATGCTAACTTTTTCTCTAGTTCTAAAAATTTTCAAGATTTTGAGGCAAAAATGGCAAAAATCATCAATTTTGACAATTAAAGGGCAATAACTCCTACAAGGAGTCATCATACAATATTGACCGAATGCAGTGTTTTGTAGAGCTTTAGATGCATTACGATCAGAAAACAATATGCTGTTAGAGACACCAACGATTAGAACAAAGACATATGGAGAAAGACGATTTGATAGAGTAGCTGCTGTTTTATGGAACAGATTGCCGTACGATCTGCGCATTATACCAACTGTTGACGTGTTCAAGAAGCACCTTAAAACGCACCTGTTTAAACTTGCATTTTAAATTTTGGTGTATAGAATCTGTGCTGTTTTGGAACTGTGATATACTTGACGGTCATTTAACCTTCAAAGTGTGGCAAAAACTTGTGTCATTTTTAAAACTGTGATATATTCGATGGTCTTCTTAGTTAATTATATTTTAATTTTTATCTTAGTTTTTTAATAAAAGATTTTTATGTTTTGGGTAGTTCATTTCTATAAATTATTATTATTATCTGCGATAATTCCGATCATTCTTGTCCTATATTTTACAACTCATCCTAAAGATAACTACATATTTAACTCTTGTTAGTATTGTGACTTTTACATTTTCAATATGTTTAAATTTTTATGTTCTAAGCATTTTTTATGTGTAATATTTTGTGTATATATTTTATTGCTTGTGCTATGTTATTTTATGCTCTGTAAAGCGCTTAGATTAATGTCATTTGAGATAAGCGCTATATAAGTATTGTAATAATAATAAAATAATAATAATAATAATAATAATAATAATAATAATGCTGAAGAAGGAAAGTCTGTTCGGTTTTCCTGTATCTGTTATACTTTTTGAACTATAAGCCAAAAACTGTATTTTGACCCCCTGTTCTATTTTTAGCCATGGCGGCCATGTTGGTTGGTCTGATGCCATGATTTGTGCAAACATGGTAGAGGACATTTTACTGATGATGTGTGCAAAGTTTCAAAGCAATCCCTTCAGTGGTTTTGGAGAAGATTTTTGAAGAAAAGTTAACGACGACGACGACGGCGGACGACGACGGACGCCAAGTGATGGCAATAGCTCACATGACCCTTCGGGTCAGGTAAGCTAAAAACTCTACGTAAAAACGTTAGGAATCTTTTGACCGTGTTGTAAGTAAAATCAAATTATAATTCTTTATCAATTGCAACATTTACTAAAACTGATATCTACCTACATTATATGTTATTCCGGTCTTAGACATGTATATAATGTCACATTCACGGCTTAGGATATATATTTCATGATCTGAAGGCGAATTAAATGTTAAGCCGTGAATGTGACATTATATACCCAGTCTAAGACCGGAATAACAATACTATTATAGCTCACATCTTTAATTAGGAATATTTAGCGGGTAAAGCACATATTTAAGAGGTAGCTGTTATTAAAATTGCGTACAAAGCGTAATTTAATTTAAAAACCTGGTGTTAAACTTATGCGTATTTCTTTGGAAGTATACGTTTTAACTGAACACATAATTTACTTAAATTGCTTAAATAAATAGTTTTTATAAAACAAATTACATTCGGAGAATTGTCAAATTATATACAATTACTGAACTTGTACGAGATCAATATGAAGTTTTATGAAGCAGGTAGAATAATAGTGAACGAGGAGAAGTCATGTTCAAAATTATTTTACCTTGCTCCATTAAACCTCATATTGATCAAGTTCAAGTGTAGTATTTGTTTTGTTACATAATGTATTGGGTCATAAAATGGAATTGCAAGACTTTTTTACTTCAACTTCAAACTTGAAACTGAAACAACACTTTGTTACATCAATAACTTTAATATGGTAGTAACAATAAACAATATTAAATCATTAAGCAGTTATGTCTGATAAATATGATAGTTTATGATGCATGTAAATGTTTCACCATTGTTGTTAATGCTGTCTTTCGTAGTGTTAATTTCTCGAAAATCGGTAAAATATTGACATAAATGATGATTTCTTGTATAATGTCACACCTTCAGTTCTTGCTTCGGCATAAAATTTTAAAAGAATTGAGTCTAATTCCCGATGGGTCCAACGCTTCCAAACTGACTGAAATATCCTTTTCACGTAGAAAATGCGACAAATGCCTAATCGCTTGATTTGTCGATTTGTGAGTGTTGGCAGCATCTTTTACTTAATGATTTCATTACTTTCCAAGTTAGTAGTATCTGCAAATCCTCGTTAATTAGACCAGAATCATCCGTATTACGTTTATGCGATGACGTTGTCATGTTTACAAACAACAATTAAATCCGAACATCAGTCAAAACGATAATTCTGATTGGTTTTACGGATTTAACAAAAAGATTTGATTGGCATTTCCATGGAGGGCAACGGCACGTGCAAGGTATTTTCATTCATAAATTAATAACGAGAGTGCAATACGATTTTTTATTGAGTAGAATGAGTTTCCTGCTAACCAATGTGATGGAAATGGAAAGTCATGTGTATTAGTTTACTAAAAAAAGGAAAACACTCTATTATGATATAATTTGTTTTTGATAATATTGATATTTAATAAATATTTTCCCTTGTGGCAGTCCTTAACTAGTTTCAAGACGATTCGAACGAGACTCGAAGCTTGTTTGGGATTTATAACCAAAGTTTATATAAAAACAAACACTATTTTTGTTGAACATTAAATTAAAAAAAACTAGCATTTTATATATTTAACAACAGGGAACAGTTATCTTTTCTAAATGTAAATCGTCAACTGTTCAATAAATTAGCCAACTGTATCCCTAAAGAGCACAGGAAGTGTCAATGTTTCCAAAAGGTTGCGAAGAATCAAATTCAATTTCTGTTGATAGTGATCGGTTTAAAATTGGAGTTTGTATTGGTTGTAATTTGTTGAGGTGGCCATTGATTTAAGTGAAATAAAATTAGATAACTATTGATTGACGGTAATGTTACATCAAAATGAATAGTCAACTAATTGTTGAAGATGTCTTGGCTGAGGAATGCATGTTGAGGAATTATGGCGTTATGATGCAACCAGTTTGTGTAGGTACAGTTTTCTTAGCTTTTGATGCGTTTGAGATCACGTTTCTCGTTTGTTGTTTTTGTGCAGCGACACGTCACTATAGGACACAACAAAATCATACAGGATTTGTGACTATGCCTATCACTTACATTATTTAGGCCAGAAATAGCCCCCCACCCCCGGAGCCTTCTATCGAGAAGATCTGAGTAGTTTTGTTTCTTAATTTACTTTCTTTCTGGTTTTTAAACAAATATTTTACATATCATTATATTTTCGTCGTTTAAAACATGTTTAGGTTGGACATTGTTTCACTTGGGTAAATTTTTCAATCGCAGCGGAACGAAGGCAGCAATGATGACTTGTTTTTCCAGGGGCCCAATTAGGGATGAAAATGTGCGTTATGTACACGGCTGTAGATGTGCACGTAGCCTGATGTATTCGGCTTGCTAACCAATCATAATGAAAGGTTTTTATGTGACTTGTAATATAAGATACCAGTGGTATTTTTTTTATCTTTACACCAGATTTAAAGACATTACATTTAAAAGAAAAAAATATATAACGGTTTTACAAATGAAATATCGATTTTCAGCTTTAATACTCTTTTTGAGCCACTTTTCATTCTTGTTATTTATGTGAAATTAATACACTAAGAGTAAAATGGTAAACTAGATTTTTTCTGTTTTCTTGCTGAAAAAAATCTTGTTTTATATAATATGATTGCAGATAGTGATTCTGCTGCGATGATACACCTACTGATAAGTGGTAAAAACTCGTTTATTTTCATCAACAAACCAACTCATTACTACAGTAATGGAAGCGGGCGGCTTAGTATGTCAAATAACCTTGTTTAACCCACATGTCTTTAGAAATTCCTGTACCAAGTCATGACCAATGCTTTAGTTGCTTTTGTTTTTGGTTGTAAAAGTTTGCCCGTTTTATAGATTTGATTCATGGATTGTCCTTTTTACACTGCCTTTGGTGTTCGGTGTTTTGTTATTATCATCAGTAAAGCTGTATTTATAATCAGTGCTGGTAGTTTGAGCAGAGGTTTTAAACAGATATGTGTTATTTTTCAGCCTCTTTTTCAAACAGGCTTCAAGCTCACTCTGTAAAGGTCACTTTATAAATACAACATGACTTTTAATCTACTTTGATATTAAAATGCAACTATGTTTATTTTATAATGAAAAAAGTATTCTTCCGGCGTCAAAGAAGACATGATTTTCTATACATAAAAAACTAAGCAAAATCTGCGTGAATTGTGAAAAGTGGAACACATCACAATTACATGTATAATATTAGCAAATCTCCCTTATAATCAGCAGAAGTTTACTATACATTACAAAGAGACGAGTGTTTAAGCTTGAGCATCATTTCGAATATGACGTTAGGTATGCCCGGCAAAGAAATCAGATCAGCTAGTTTACCTGAACAAAACATGATGGATGTACAGCTTATATGCAAGGCTGGGCAATTTTGTAAAGTTTGTTTTGAGGGGGTGGTGTGGGAAGATATACATTGCCCCAACCTTCCCCTTCCTGGGGACGAGCTGTCACTTGACCTTGCTCAAATATTCCAACCTATTGTTATCAAAATTACCAAGGTGACAAAGTCTTTTCGCCAGACGCGCGTTTCGTCTATTCAAGGCTAATCAGTGGCGTGCAACTCTAAATAATTAAGAAATTCTTCATTGGGAGATGCAATCATATAATTCTATTGGGATAGTTTAAATACGCAATACAGGTAGTTCAAAATATAATATACAGGGTCTAAAGAAAGCTACTAGCCAGTACACTTATTTAGTATCGGATCGACAAACATGACGATACAACATAAACAAAACATAATATGCAATGATTCAAATGACGGTGTTTTTGTCAAAATTTTAGACACAGACTGACCAACAAATGGCCTAAATAAATGAATAACGTAAACAAGTCATAAAATATTGATCTTGAATTTTCTCACTCCAAATGAACTTAAAACTTAAAACTTCTTTATATTGCCTTCACCATCCGCTCCGGACGAGCTGTAACCTACTTGCTCGAATAGTCCAACAAAATGTTATCAAAATTTCCATGGTGACAAATTCATTACACCAGACGCGCGTTTCGTCTATTCAAGACTCATCACTGGCGTTTAACTTTAAGGTGACATTTTCTTACTCTTAACATCACGCTGGAAAATGTATTCATGACCTGTTTATAGAAGATACTTAAAAGGTTCTTTACAAAAGTCATTTGTGTACGTTTTTCATATATCTACGCCTAAAAAATCATTTCAAAATTTTAAATAATGTTCACAAATAAATATAAATAAATATTTGCTTAGCATATCAAATTGCTAGTTTGTACTTAGAAATAAGCATAAATAAGGTTTGTAAGCCAATTGCTATCAAAATTTACCTGAATGGTATTACAGGTAAAGTAAAATCTAATCCTTAAATAAAGATAATCATGAAGGCCAAAGTTTTCGAGGTGACTTAATACAAAACTCCAAATCGTGATACATCTACTTATTGAGGTGACATTACCTTAACCTTTGTTCTGTCATCTAGACAGACTTCACGTTTGAAAAGAAATATGGCGATAGTTATTACATTTCTCCTAGCGGTAGGATTTTTCTTCGGTAAGTAAATATCCATTTCTACAGAATTGCTATATTCATTAAACGCAAAATATAATGTTTTAATGAAAGTGGAACGAAGTAAGTCATCGTTTGTTTGTGAATTCATATCCGTAATTGGGTTCATAACATACTAGTAACATAATCATGCATTTTGTCGACGATACTTACACTTTCCAACAAAGACACACATAAGAAATTGCGATTGCAAAAACAACTCGACAAAAGATTACTGTTACCTTCCTCGCCACATCCTGTTCATAGAAAACATATGCTAGTATTAAAATTTCAGTAATTTTACTACGTTTTATCAATCTTCTTTAGGTATATTGTATAAAACCTTTATTTTTCAACTGCCAATTACTTTTTTGAATAATACTATGATCATCAATCGAATTCCTTAATGAGTGTTAAATTCTGCAAAGTAAATTTATGTGTATTCTTTACAAGTGTTACATGGTTAGTGCTACTTGTTAAAAAATACATCATTGATAGTTAACATACGCAATTTATTTCAGTTTTGGATGCACAATTGATTCTGATTAGACAACCTTTAAGTTTTCTTTTTTTAGTTTTCCCGTCGTTCTTTTATCATTTGTGGTTTTTCTGCCTATCAAGTAGTTTGATCGTCTGCATGTAAATGAGAAGTAAATGAAAACGGCTCCCACGCTTGCACTAATACACAATAAGCGTTCGGTTTTTTGGTTAGCATTCGGAATAAAAAATAAACTTCAGTTTGTTCGTCTGCGTGGTAAAAATAGAACACAGTGTCAATTCGTCTTAAAGCAAACGCAATATCCTTTATGTTATTACATTTGGGTCAAATACAAATTGTGTTCATTGTAAATAGTATTGCTCCAAATAAATATTGATCTTAAACAGTACCAAATGCTATAACGATTTTGTAACACAAATGGACAAATGGCCCCAGTCGCAGATTGGCTAAGGTAGTAAGTCATCTACTATTGGTTATGTACTTGTTAACACTAAGGCTGTGGTTTTTTGTCTCGCTGCAGACATGGTGAACTCGACGGCAATCTTATTGACGCAAAGATTGCCGGTTTTCCTATCAAATGTTAGGGTTTACTCCTGGTCTTCTGGTTTCCCCTTAAGGAAATATATTATTTTGGCAAAAAAAACCTTTTAACTTCTTTCATTTATTGATTTTAATCGTTTGCTTTGTATTCATATAGGTCAATAAAGTAATGTTTCGTCTAGACTATAAGAACGTTCGCATGGACAATTATATCACTCGTTTTTCGTCGTTCGTGTATCGTTTTGATTCTTGGTCTATAAACGTATTACGTTTTAATGGGTGTGGAAAGGGTTAAATTATCAATGATGCAATGAATTGTAAAAGCGTTTCGCAAATAGTAAAATGAATAAAAAGGTTAAATTAATATTAACGCATAGTTTTTTTCTCATTAATAATGGATACTTATGGAATATAGGACATTTTGTTTTCATACAGACTTTATCGAGGCAAGTATCAAGAGACCTTAAGTTTATAAATTTACCTTTTTCCCAGATAAATAAGGTGATAAACGCATTGTTACTGACAAACGAAACGATAATTCACCTATTTACCCTGTGATAATGCATATAACCTGTCATTAAAACACAATACGTAAATGTCAGTTGTTGTTAAATACAAGGTTACACTTTATTCGAAATTGTACAAATTACGCGAAATAATATACAATTTGATCAGGAATTTCGTTACTTCACATGCAGTTGTATTTATCCACGAACGTTCCTGTTTACTTGAAATCACTATCGTATTTAACATTTAATATCTAATATAATATTTTATTTTCTTTAAATCCTCAATAGCTGATTAACATTTTCCATTTCGTATAACCTAACTTGCTATATAGCAATACTTCGAGATGACATGAATTCTTCCGCAACAAGTGACGACACTAAAAATTGTGAAATTGCAAATATTATCTGACTACTTGTTAAATATTCTTTTTGTTATTTCTTTTCATTATAATTATTTTAAATATAAGAATTGCTTTGCGGTTTATTTACGTAATCCCACCATCAAAAGTCTATCCAATAATCTAACTAGCAATGAAAACAAAACTTAAATACATTTCAATTATTATTTACGTTTAACGGACGCTTCTACTATTTAATTTGTATTTTGCAGATAAAACTAATGGTCTAAATTGCCTCGGTGAAACCTGCCACAACGGACAGGCAAGTCCTTTTGTTTACTTACTTCATGCTTTTAGTAAAAGAAGTGTTGTGATTCGATCAAAACATTTACGATATAAATAATGTGTTATATGACACTTAGTATGTATTTTGTGATAGGATTCCGCTTTATTGTGTGCTTGAGGTTTGATCAGTGTGTATTTTGCTTTATTTGTCTAGATATTCTTGCTGTACATATTAATTTATGATTTGTTTTAACAATTTAATGGAAATTCTGATTTTACCCAATATTCGCATTTTCCTTATCATGCAATACTTCAACTCAAAAATACCATTATATTTGAAATACACATTTCATAAGCATTAGTTTATTGTGTTTTTAACAATCAAAACTTTAAAAATCTATACTGTGTTTGTAATTATTGTGCATTCGTGTGTTGGTTTTGTATTCCTTTTTTTGTTAGTCTTTGCATGCACAAACCCGGTAAATTGAAATCGTTTGTTCGTGCGCTTGCGCAATAAACGCTATTCTAACGACACGTATATGGTATATTACTTCATTCAAACGAAAATCAAATCTAAGTGTTTTTATTAAAAACATCGCATACTACTAATGTCCTGATAACAAAATCGATTATAAAAATAAGTAATAAAAACATTTTATATTAAAGCAAAGTTTTCTATGCAAATGTTTCTCAATATCATTTAATAAAAAAAATTGTCGTTAAACACAATGAGTTGTTTTTCTATTCCGTGTATTTATGGCAAATGTTGAATATCATAACAGTTATGAACTTTAACAATCTTTCATCTATAGAGCCTATAACCAAACATACCTTGAATCTCAAAATTTCGTGCCAATACAGTAAAACACATCAAAAACTCTACGACAACTTTATATTTTAGTATTTAAAACACATTATTATATAAGCATATGCTAAAACTTAACAACTAAGTTTCAAATTTGATTTTATTAAAATCTTCGTATATTCATAACAGTTATAAGTAAAATAGCAAAAAAACCGACCGAACAACAACAGCCAAAAGTCAAGGGACAGTTACAAATCCGAATTTAGACAGCGCAACACAAAAACACAAAACACAAAAAAAAGAAAGAGAGTAAGCCGAAATGAATAAATAATTATTACACTCTACTTGTAAATTCCACTGCAATGTACTATTTAAATTTCAGATTTGCGAGTTTTTTATTCCGCTTCATAAAGCTTACTGTGTTACTCACCATGGAAACGGACCATCGGTAACTATATGGATTAAAATCATGTTAGATTAGCATTTCTGAACAATCATGTAGTGTCGTTTGCAATTTGCACAATGTGTTTCATTTTGTTATTATTAACTGTAAAAGCTATGGCTATTAGTAATTCAAACAATACTGCAATCTACCAGTTTATGGTTTTAATTCTAAACATACCTTGATATATAATTTAATGTGTAACAATTAAACGCAAAATCTAACGTTATTACTTAAAGAATATCAGTAGGAAACTCGTATTGAAAAAACATTTAAATACAAGATTTTTAAGTGATTATCATTCATTTCGAGTAAAGTCACCTTTAGGTAAAATCTCAATGGACATTCAATCAGAAACCATAATAATGCTTTTTAAACACAATAGCACCATACTATAAAAGTAACTGTTTATTAACTAACATTAGTACGTGTTTTTTGTTTAAAATAAGTATATGTGTTATTATTTTACACGTTGGTTCGTTTTAAGTTAGCATTAGAAAATAATTTGTATTTGTCTATTACAGCATAACACGCTTATAAAAATAAAACTAGTACATCCATTTTTGGGAAATAAAATTTAATCGACTTTCAAATCAATGCCCAACACATAAAAAGAAAAAATCGGTTTTAGACGAAACGTAGATGACGACCGGTAAATAAAAAAATCTACTTTTTTTCTTTTGTTACAAATTCAAAAAAAATTATATTTGTCAGCACACTCAATGCATAGGTGCCCATCACCCCAATGAACATTGCTTCTGCCTGGATCAATCCTGTATTGACATCATGGGTAAGTAAGAATCATCATTTTTGTCCAAAAACTAATATTTTTATAACTAATTGAGTTCTTTCTCATTTACCATACTACTTGTGTTAATGCTAATTAAACACAAATATATATTATGTTGTATGATAAAAAAACTCTTGACGTATTCTGCTATGACAAGATGAACTGCTGTTCAAAATCCTATATGCAACCCAAATAGGACATTGGTAAATATTAGCTGTTTTACACCTTTTATATTGCCTTATACCCACTTAAATTTTTTGAATTATGTGATATATTCCTTTCTCTATAAACGTACTTTGTCCTAACTTCAAAATTATAGAATAAATCGTAAAATAAATGAAAAAATCTTTTTTTTCTTATTCATGTCAACATCTAATTTATTTACCTATACCAAATCCTCTAATAATCTTATATCTAAAAACTCTCATTGTTGTAAAACTTATTGCGTATGCTTGCTAATTATATTTATTGAAAAGAAACAATAAATGCAAACTATCAAATTTGTATGAAATAATGGAATACAGAACAATATCTATGATGTTGGAAAAAATGGTCTTGCATGTGTTTTATTTTTACTTGTATGCAGAACATGACTTTCAACACTTAACGACACATCAAGCAGCAACAGCCATGCCTACACATGCACCGATCACGAATGATCCTACTACAGGTAACTATCCACAAGACACCGTACCATACTACTGCTTACATCATTGGGTAATCATCATCTAGGACCGATAGATTGTTTTTGTCTCAGAAACTTTGTTTTCTATAATTGATAGCGTTCTTTTCATCTTTCGTGATAAGCTAGAAATACAAACACTTATATAATACATCCTGTAGAATAGATAATCGTGGCATTTTCCTTAAAGAAGAGTTAAAACATTCAAAATCCTTACCCAGTCAAATGTTAATCAATAAGCTCTGACGTTTCAAATATGCTTTTCAAAAATGAAACGCATATCCGTTTTTATTTAAAAAATACAAATGATGTAACAGGTGTAATAAAACATTCAATTTAATTATTGATTTTTCATAGGAAAGCTGTAACTTTATAGGGTTGTTCATTTTATTTGCTCTATTTGGAAATTAGCACGATGACTTTATATCGCTTTGAAATTTGGATAACGCCTTTTCATGGGAACTTTGTAGTTAATTCCACCGCTACGTGTATGAAATGATGAGGCTTGATGCTTGAGTTCATAATAACTTCGAAAATCTGTAACTCTAGGACACAGTATCCACAGTTAGATTGCAAGAATTGAAACGAAAACTAGAACAAACTTATCAGATGTAGAATTTATTCCACTAGAAAGATTCTACCGTTCGAGAAGTGAGCGGCCTTGAAAATGACTTCTTGTCATGATCAATACATCCGAAGGTTTTTATGTATGGAATCGAACCATGGCCGCAACAACCACTAAAGACTGCATGCATAAATCCGCTCCCAACCAGTCTCCAACCCGACTATCTCAATATGGCATTAAACCCAGAAACCTGTATTTTTAGCAGTCTGATACATAGACAAGAGTGCGACGGTGGAACAGAACGAGTTGTCTGCTATATCTGTATACAGAACAGCAGTCATGCCTTGAACACATGTGGGACTAGCTGGAAAAACATGTGCGCCAGCGTCAACCTTCCCCTCAGACCCTCGATCAGCTGCGTCAAATGCTGCAACAAGAATGGCAAAAATGCCACGTAATATTGATTGGATATATGCCAGGAAGATACGGTTTTGGAAGCTCTAATTGGTCATGCACATAACTTTAGTGTGACGGACAGTTTTCTTAACTGTAATAAAATGCTATTATTTTCGAAAATCTCTTAGGTATAACGGCTTATTCGTGCCAAACAACCAATAGAAAAAAATTCTTATTTCGTTTGAATGGTTTATTAAATCGTTTCAGCGATTTATTAAATCGATACAACGATTAATTAAATCGATACAACGATTTATTAAATCGTTTGAACGGATAATTTCATCGTTTGAACGGATAATTTCATCGTTTGAACGATTTATTAAATCGTTACAACGATTTATTAAATCGTTACAACGATTTATTAAATCGCTACAACGATTTATTAAATCGTTACAACGATTTATTAAATCGTAACAATGATTTATTCTGTCGATACAAAGATTTATTAAATTGTTACAACGATTTATTAAATTGTTACAACGATTTATTAAATCGCTACAACGGTTTATTAAATCGTTTGAACGGTTTGTTTAATAGTTTCAATGGTTTATTGAAACGATTTATTAATTCGTGTGTACGGTTTATTAAATAAAAAAAATATTTGTAATTTAAAATTTTGATCAAAAACATATCTATTAAAAATCTATGTATGAGTTTCTTAAAAACATGTGCGCCCTCAATAAATGTATTTTGTCCCAAAATTAAGTTAATGAATACATTGTTGAATCAATTGAGCATTTGTCATATTTATGTCATTTTTTATTTGTACCTTTACAAAATACGAAATCATTTCTCCAACTTGCTTGACATACGCAGTTGTGCGAAAACGTATTGCGTCTACCGGTTTATTATTATATAGAGAAGAAGCAATACAAACAAACAAACATTGTCTTGCAATTATGACCATCAAATAGAGACGTAAATACAAAGTGCAGATAACTCCCGATAAGTATGTTCGCGCATGACTGAACTTTTTCATTGCTTGGGTGGTGTTGCTTTACGGCCTTCAGTAGGAAGGAAAACAATAGGAGAGTATCAAATGTAGTTCATGAATATTCATGAGGGATTACATCGCATTTACCGTATATCTGCTACAGTTTGTGTCCGTGATTAGGTTGGGAAAACCAGAATTCGAAATTTTGTTGATCGTTTAAAGTTAGTTATTTGCACAGTAAATTAATGAAACTTCTACAGAACAATATTTTATACATCTTTTAAAAGATTTTCTAATAAAAATAAATTAAAACCACCGTGTTCATATTTTAAAAAAGTTATAAATGTCCTACACCATTGTGTCATGACGCAGTTACCTCCCATGTAATACATGATCAAACACGGTAAATCACTCTGACAATCTTGCAGACAGATTGACACAATATTTTTGTCAAACTACTTGCTATTAAAGCATTTTGAGTTAATATTTATGTAGGTTAAGTTCATTTTAATCAAGCCAAATATTAATTTCAATTTATATTACAATTTTAGAAATTTTTATATATAATTGTTTTGTGGAAACAGTTTTGTGTCAAGATCGAATTTTTTAAAAAGAATAAAATGTAAATTTCTGTTACATACAAATAGATATTTTAAAAATTAAACTGTTTTTCAAAGTGTCACGAATTCCACTTTAAAATGATGTGTTGTATTTAAATTTTGCAAGACTTTTAAAATTTTATTTTGCGTCCCTACATCAAACTTTTTTAGAATTAATGATTGCACAAGAATATTAATGTTTTACAAATGATTTGCTTATGTTTTATATTGCACTTGTACATAGTACCAGTAGTTCAACACGTAACGACACATCAACCGGCAATAACCATGCCTACACACGCACCAACAACAAATGCACCTACAACAGGTAACATATCCACTTCAAATATTATATGCAGCACCATTAGGCGACGGGTAATATAGATCTTTAGTTGTTGTTTTACTGTATCAACACGTAACTATTCATTTTGGTAAAGATAAACGTCACAGAAAATGTAGAGAAAACAATTTGTAAAAGCTGATATTTCTTGTTCTCGTATGATTGGACTGTTTTATTGTATTCTTAAACGATTGTGTATTTTGATATACCGCAAAAATAGACTTTTCTGATTGGATGATCGTTCATTGTGTATTATTTTTAACAGATGATGGTTGTTCTTAGAATTTTGTGATTTTTCATCTCTAACAAATCTAAACATCACAATAAAATACAAGTCAAATTTTTGTGCACATTAATTACAAATATTTGGATAGACGTCTCGTCTTCCTATCTGAGCTACGTCCGTTACTTTAATATAAATAAATGAATAACTATATCATTCATCAGAATTTAACCGTACTTTATATTAAATTACATTATCAAGATATGAACATGTATTGAGTATTTCAGAAACTATACACACTACATTAAATATCTAGTAGCAAATGTGTTTTACTGTATTTAATCGAAAGCTCTTTTGTTTACAACGCCTATACTAAGTGTTGTTTTAGGTATGCACACGTACATTTAATTGCATAAAGCTAATATTATTCATGTTAATTTTGTTAACACTGCGGTTGTGAGTTCGACTCTCACTGTGGGCAGTGTGTACTCGACTTCAATCTTAATTGACAAGGATTGCCAGCTAAGTAAAAATACATGTTGTTGACTTAAAATTAATGCACATAAATAAGGTAAATATCACTAATATGTATGTTGTAACATTTGTCACAATAATATGCAAATATATTTTACAGATACAACAACAGTCAATGGGGGTATGTACAAAATTCGTATAAGATATTGAACGCTTTAATTGAGCATTTATATCCTAAGTATATGTGATGCAATATATCCTATTTAATTCAAAAACCGAACAAAATATTGATAAATTATAATAAGGAGTTTTTATTTTAATAACAAAATATTGACAATATTTTAGCTTTCACAATATATGGAATGTTATTAACAATAAGAACCATTCATAACAGATTTTCATGCAATTTGTTAACATAAAAGCCACATTTCTGGTTCTTTTGACATGTAGTTTAATCAAGGTGTTAAAACGATCATACATTATAAACTCTCCCTTATAACTCAAAAATTTATGTAATTTATTTGATAAAAATTATGTTGATTGCTTGTGTGTCAAGCAATACGTTGCATTGCAGTGTTTCAAAGCAAAAGGATTATTTGCTATAGTATCTTTAACAAGGAATTGTTTTGTAACGATATTCACATGGTTTAAAAAAATGAAATAATTGTAAGTTTTATCTCTTACAAGTAATCTTCTCTTTTCTATACCCTCGCTACAGAGGTTATATACGCATAGTACACGTTAAAAACACACTAAAGGTTGTAGATCGTTTATTTGCACAATGATATAATCTTCTTTACGTTGGTTACAAAAATGTGAAATACCTCATAACCAGTAATTATTATATTGTTTAACAATATATTTAAGGTCAGACATCTACAGAAACACGTACGTAATATATATAGCGGCTCTATAATAACCCACATTGCTCGATCATATTTTTTCTCAATGTTAAATTACGAGTTTAATTTATTTATTAAATTTATACAGAATATTAAAGTGTGTTTCATAATGACTGTGGAAAAATATTCAATCAAAATTTGTGTGTAGGTAACATAACTAAATTTTAACATAATTATTAATAACCCAAACGGACTAGTGTATTTAATGCATGAATAAAAATAACCATCTGTGTTGCTTTATTAGTGGAAACATACAACTAGTCGACTGACAAGTCTATTCTTGAAACCAAACTGATACGGCTTGAAGGCTTGCTATTTTGCCGGTATCAGTGTAATTTATTGTGACTTTAATAATCCATCAATTAAGGTTTTAGAGTCTAGAGGAAGTGTTGCTTGCTACTAGATAAAACAAAAGTAGATCGTTAGAGTGTATAAAGAAAGGGAGTATATGGTCCACGTGTTATGCACTTTTCTACATTTCCAAGACTCACTTATTTTCCTGTAGCAAGTACTTTTTAATACGTCGCTCAAGTGAGATCAGATATATATATATATATATATATATATATATATATATATATATATATATATATATATATATATATATAAACTTATTTAGGTTTACAAAAATATTTTCAGCTACTTCTGCTGTAGTAGTAGCATGTGCAGATAATGAAGACCCACTTTTTTCGTGCCAAAACTACCAAGATCTTTACAACATGTGCCACTCTTTTACGGAAACCCTTAAACACGTAGCCAAGACTAGATGCCCAAAATTCTGTGGACTGTGCGGTAAGTACTCGATTTGAAATAAGTAACAATCCGTATAAATACAAATAATCTGCAAGCATAATCTTATTAAAATCAAAAACTTACATTTATCAATTAGTGATAAGTGACAAATGACGGTGCTTCTTGTCAAAAATATAGACACAGACTGACCAACGAATAGCCTTGAGTCATTGAGTGTCAATATAAATAAATAACATAAACACGTCATAACATATTGATCTTAAACTTTCTCACTCCAACTTAGCAATAATTAATTTTTATAGTTATATTGTCTTCACTGTCACCACATTCTCTATAAACGTTAGGGTCTTTTAACAGTTCTAAAATTTTGTTTTAATAATAATCAATATAACTACAGCCCCCACCACCTTATCGGCTCTTTGATAATTGATTTATCAACAAGTAAAGAATTTAGTCATTCACGTTCAAACTTGGTTAAATTGTATTTTAGTATATAATGCTACACCGGAAATTCTTTTAAAAGTCTGTTCCAAAAATGTGTCTTGACTTTGGGGGATTCCAATTAGATTTATTGCGTAGAATCGGTAATATTTCTGTGTTTTCTTTATTTACTTGATTAACATCGTTCAAAAACGTCTACTCAATAAGCCATAGTGTAATAAACACGAAATAAAAAAGTGTCTTAAACCTGCATGACTATTTAGTCTTTGTCACTTCAAAACAACACTTTGCAAAACTTTGTATGTTCCTTTGTAAATGTAAAGACAAACTGTCACTAAAAGCAAAGGTTGTTTGCCACACTAAGATAAAATATGAATACAATTAGGATTTAATGTGTCGTTATTATGACTAAATTGAGCTAAAATTAAATTGCAGGTTCTGGAACCGTTCCAACACAATCCTCTATGACAGGTATCTTTGAACAAAATTGATACAGGTATCTTTGAACAAAATTGATAATTCTATTGCAACAATAACCCTAGCAAGATAAAAAATTTACAAATAACAGAATAGATTCACTTAATTGACCACGTGAGTAAAAGTAGTGGAATTAACGAAGTCGTTTAGAAAATATATCAAGGAAATTATTACTATTATAACAACATTATGTTAAAAGAGATAAACCAACCGCAAGCCTTACAAGTGAATTATTTATTAAAAGACAGAGCATAACAAACCACGAATAAATTACTGAATAACAAAAAAAAACATCGTTATAAATACATAACCCTATTCGTGTCCAAATTTAAAGTAAGCATGTAAATACAACATCGTAGTAGCACATGAAAACATATACTGTAAAACGCAACACATAATTTTAGATTATGTACGTGATATTCTAAATACTATGCAGCATAAATTGTAAGTCAGAAAAATAAAGATGCACAATAAATCAGTTAAAATTAAAACAAATGTGTTTTATCTTATAAAGATTCTCATCCGCAGAATTTAGTAATGTAAGTGGCAAAGAGATTCTCACAAAGATATCTGTTTACAGGAGGAACAACTCTGCCATCTTGTGTTGATCACGACCAAAGATGCACACAATCTACTTTCCAGCAAATTTTATGTCATGCAACCAATCCAGAAACAAAAAAATATGCTATCATGACATGTCCTGTAAGCTGTAATTACTGCAAAGAATACATAGCATCTATTGGTATGTACAACCTGTAAATATTGTTAGAAAAGCGTATAGAAATCGTTAGTATATGACAACTAATTGAACCCGTAAAGATATAAAAACGTCTAAGTATTGTGACAACCATATAATATATCTATCCAGCGGATTTCTGAAACATCTGAAATACAGGTTTAATATTAATTTTTTTTCGATTTACCCAGTTAATGGCCGAGGGGTCTGGACCGCTAGACTCTGTGCAGGCGAATTGGTGCCACAGTGTCACAACGGAGTGAGTTCGAATCCCGATGAGGGAAAACTAAAATTTGACAGTGTTAAAAATCTAATTCTTACAGTCAAAATCTATTCAATGAATAATGTAATTAAATTTCGTTTAGACCGTTCGCTGGGCTGTTCAAATTTATATGGAAATGATTTGTTCGTCAACTGATCCATAGAAATTTTCATTTTTTCATAATATTTTCTCGTTTTTAGAATAACTCAAAGGAAATTATTTTCAAATGTGAAGGGATATCTAGAGAAAATATGCGCTCAAATTATTTATTAGAAATAAATTATATACCTACATTATTTACTAGTTATAGAAAGTATACGTATATTATTCACTCATAATAATAAGTCTACGTATATTATGAACAGATGTAATATATTTCCTGGTAAAACAACTAAACGTACCATATTTACTAGTAACACCAAGTATTCTTACATTAACAAATTGTAAACGTATTTAATAATAGTAAAATGTAAACGTACTTAATTTATGTAATATTAAATATGCGTACTTTATTTTTGGTAATATCATGTATACATGTACGTACATTGTCCAGGAATACGTCGGTGTGTTAGGAAAATCCCTCCCATATGAAACCCAAATCTGTTTAGTCTTACACATTATAGAAAGACATTGATCCCCATTTATCCCATTTGCGAAATGACAAAATATGTCAAATGTTAGAATTTCTCATCGACAACATATTCGTCATGTTCTGAGGACGCGTTTTTCATCAGTCTGTTGGTATTCCAATGGGTACTAATTATGCTCGTCTCCTCGCTGACCTGGTTTTGTACTCTTGTGAGGCTGAGTTCCTAGGATGCCTACTAAAAAAGAAGGAAGACGCTAACCCATACCGTTAATTACAAATTTCGCGATATTGATGGTGTTTTGTCCCTATAAAATGCTAACTTTGGTGACTATTCACATTCAATTTACCCTAGCAAGCTTGAAATTAAAGACACCATAAATACATTTAGGTCAGCATCCTATCTAGATCTACTTCCTAAAATAGAATCAGGAACACTAAACACTAGACTCTACAAAAACGTGATGACTTCAACTTTTCAATTTTCAACTTCCACTTCATAGAGAGCAGCATTCCAACAGCATTAGTGTATGGTGTGTACATTTCACAACTCTATACGTTATTGTAGATCGTGCAAGCTGTATTCCGATTTTTTAGACCGATTACTGCTGTTAACTACTAAACTACTCAAACAAGGGTTTGTTTTAGCTAGGTTGATGTTATCTCTCTAGAAGTTCTATGATCGTCACCATGACTTTATTGATCGTTATTGAAAATCTATCACATACCATCGGACATTTTCTTTGAGTCATATGTAGTGTTTCCTATTCCTTTATTAGACTTTCTTAGACATGACCATAAAAAACTCTGGTGTCTAATCAGATGCAGTCACTACTTACTCACCCGAAGCACCTGAGTGCACCCATGGTTTTAATTAGATTCGTGTTACTCTTTTTTGAGTGGTTTGTTTTGTGTGTTGCGTTGTGTATGTTTGTCTATATCCGGATTTTGTAACTGTCCCATTACTTTTCGCTCTTGTTGTTCCGTCGGGTTTCTTTGCTATATTTTTCTACAGTGTAAGAGCAGCGGTAGTTTCGTAGCACATGCTATTTGTAGGTGCTTTTGGAATATTTTGTTCTGTTTGTCTAGGGCCTCTGAGGCACATCTGTACCGGCATCAAGTCCCACTATTCCTATCACTCTCATTGCTTCTACCAATACCTCGTAATCCTTTAGCCACTGCTCAATGTATTAATATTTGTGTGCTAGTGAACAAAATGATCCTGGTAACAACAATTTGCTACCATGAATCTTATACCGTTCACATTCCTTTTCTCATCTTGCCAGAACATCCTTTTTTAACCAAGACTAGTCTATATTAATATGGCTGTTTAAATGGGAATTTCTGTTTTGTATTTTTGTATGGATGGAGATTCTTTCGTTTTTCTAAAGTAACGAGATTTTCAGACGATGCTGTGTGTGAGATCAAAAGTGCAAGAAATTTCCATTAGATTACTAAATGGATGTGCTCGGATGGGTAAGCGTTGTGATAACATACCTCCACATAATAGATCTGAGAATTTTTTTTCGGGTCATAGTCTTTTTTTTTGTCTTGTCTGTGTCGCTTTCAGATTATCTCTTGCAATGTCATGGGTAAAGTTTTTAAGGTATAAGTAGGTCCTGTATGCATTCTAATTATATATTTTATTGAGTTTTTTTACAAGTGATCACCTCTGTAACAATCCATTAGTTGAGTAACTTCTAGCCAGAATATCAAAACGTTTGCTGTAAAACCAATCTGTTGATTAGAGGCCTGATGGTTCATAAAAAAGCCGCAGGAATTTATCCCATTTATTTTTTTTCATAAAACACCTGCTGGTTTGTAAAATCAAGCTGTTTTAACCTCTCTGTCCGACTGTTGGATGCAGGATTGTATGAAGCTGACTTTTTTATTTGCAAACAAATTGCTTACGTTCCATCCATATTTCACCCTGGCCAGTGTGTTGTTGTAACGGCCAACCGAAACTCTATTACTCTGGATGTTATTGTTATTTTTGATAAATTAGTCGTATTGGGCCAGGAGTATCCAAGTGTACCTTTGCTAAAGGTACGCCCGCTTGATTTTGTCCTAAATGACCCGTCAACTTTGTTTTGGCCACTTGTTTTATTGCATGTTGCGCATGATTTCACAAATGATTTACAATCTGCGGACATTCCATGCCACAACACGTATTGTCCGTGAACATTGAGGTTCGAGTCTCACTCCGGCAGGATGTACTTGACTTCAACCTTTATTGACACGGATTACAAGCTTTACTGCCGAAATTGGGATTATTCTCCGCTTACTCCGGTTTCCTCCTCCAATAAAAACTGTACGCCATGATATAGAAAAATTACTGAAAGTGGAGTTAAGCACCATTGAAACAAAACCAGTCTTGTTTTGACACTATATATCTGGAAAGAGCTATTACACGACACAACTTTATAACTTCCATGATAAGTTCCCGAGGTCTATTAGACGTAGCCTTGACAGTCTTCCTAAACATAATATAAGAAACCATCTCTTATGCTCAGCTTTAACTCTGACGAGCTATGTTGGTAAGCCGCGATAAATATATTTTTTAAATCTTTATCCTTTCTTTTTTATTTGAAATCTTTTGACGTATAGTTTATATCTAACCTGCACTCTTCTAGAGATACCCGTCTAATTTAGAGAGGCTGAACGTCATTGTCCTGATACTAAAAGATGTTCTATTGTTCTCTTGCATGTGTGCAGTATTTATTTCCCTGCATGGTAGTTGACCTAAATCGACTCTTGGTTAGTAGTCTGGGCATACTGGCAAAGTATCCGCTATACTTGACATGATATTTCCTACTCTATACTGTATAACAATTTGGTACTGCGGTATTCATTATATCAACCTGGCTAGTTGCCCTTCAATATTTTTTAAATTTAACAGTCAAGTCATACAAAGTCTCATCAGAATCTCGTCAGTTTAAGGTCTTGTAATTGTCTCCTTAAGACAGTTGGCATATCCCTTGGCATATCCCATCTACCAAACAGTTCGTTCATTTTTTTGTGCAATCAGTCTTAAATCCTCTTGTTCAACTTTAGTTTTCATAATGTAAATCTTGAAGGGTTTTTTTCTTTTAATTACTTAATCACTTTGTCCTACTGTTTCTGATTTCACTATCAGTTGTTAAACTGCAATATATATCGGCGCCAATCAGACTTTACTAATATACACCTCGCCATAAGTTAAGCAACACCCTATTCTTTCGGGTATTTATTTAGGGTTTTGTATATTTAAATATTTTTACAGAACTTAGAATTTATTGAACATTAATGACAAATGTAACATACTGTCGCTTTACTTATTGTTTGATGAAACAATGTTTAAAGCAAAGATATAAAAACAGTGAAATATAACTTTCATTAGTCAAAAAATAAATTTGATTACATACTTCAATTTCATGAACTTAAAGTAAACACATCGTCACAGGTCAAGAATCGGGGAAAGAAAAGTCATTTTGAAATGTGTTAAACGCGAAAATACTCAGTAAGTTGTGTAACCACCACGCTTCCGGTACAGTTCATTAACTCTCCTCATCATGCTGTTGACTAAATGACGAAGAGTAGCATGTGGTAAATTCAAAACGAATGGCAACACGTAGTTCTTGGACATTTTGACAAGAAGGTGCTCTGTTATTGATTTTACGGCCAATGATATCCCACACATGTTGAATTGGATTCATATCGGGTGACATAGATGACCATGAAAGATGCTCAATAGCTTACCTTTCGATAACATCACGTACAATTGCAGGTCTTCGAGGCCTTGCGTTGTCATCCATAAAGATGGGTGTGTTACCAAGTGCATTATCAAACTGTGGCACAATAATAGCGTTAATGACGTCATTCGATATTTCTGCCCTGTCATTGTCGCATCAACCACATACAAATTCAGGTTACGGTCGTATGAAAAGCCTCCCCACACTGCAACACCACCACCGTCAAATGATGTATTGCCTAGGATGTCTCTCTGGTTGTAAGCAGTGCCTCGTTGTCTGCATGAGTCCATCAATATATCGAAGAAGAAATCTGCTTTCTTCGGTCCAGGGTACTAGTCGCCAGCTGTGAATATTCCAATGGCGGTTACATCGTGCCACTTTAAACGTGCTTGGCGATGTCTCTGTGTCAACAGTACACGTTTTAAGGGACGAAGAGCTCTCAACCTTGCATTGTTATGTGCCTGTTAACTGTTCGAACGGCGACTTTGGTTGCAATATTTCAGTCGTCACGAAGATATCATTCAGTGGCAAACGGTTGTAGTTTAGCTACACAAAAGGTGCTCTATCCTCCCTGTTAGATGTCTTTGGTGGTCGACCTGACCTTTGGACGTTCCTGGATAGTTTCATCATCTCGATGACGTTTCAGTAGCCGGGATACAATACTTAAGTGAATGCCAAAGTGTTATGCTATCTGACGTAAGCACTGTCCACTATTACGCATTCCAACGACCTGCAACTTCTCAACTTCACTTAATTTCCGTCTAGGCATTGTCAAAATGTAAAGATGAAGTCGAAAAAGACCAGGAGATGAACACTTAATCGTTAGGGAAAACCTGAGGAGTTAATTAAAGTAACTTTCCCGTGCTCGAATGATGGCTCTAGAACACAAATAACTGAAAGTTAATATTCATTCAGATTTGTGAAATTATAAAAAATGTAGGTGTTGCTTAACTTATGGCAAGGTGTATATATTACCAACGTTAGATGTGAGTGCACTCAAATTTCCTATCTATATTAACTGTTTGTGTTGGTTTATGTAAACTATTGACTATCTTAAAATATTTTGGGGCCTCCCTTTTTATGTTTTTACTTGTCATAATTTGGTTTTCTTCAATCAGTCTTTTTTCTACTTGATTTGTAGAGAATTTGTCAATCGATCAAAGAACCTGGTTCTTAGTCATATATTTAGTTTTTTCGTTTTTAGTATATATTAATCCCAACAAACACGATTGTTTTAAAAGCAAAGTAATCTTCTGTAAACGTTTTTACAATATCTTCAGTTTTCTCTTTTGAATACATCATAACCACCCTGTCTGTCCTGAAAGAAATATGTCATACAAAATCTCATGTGTGCTGTGCATTTATCTGTTGTAATATTCCAAGATAGGTCCTTTTGACATGTCCTGCTAATATCTCGCCACATAAATTACAAGTACTTGGTGCATGCGTACACTATTTACTAGCAATAGCATGTTAATAGCAAGTTATTATTAGAAAGTTGGTTTTTTTTAAATACATGCTCTTTTAAAAGCTTGGCGTCTCCATCTTATAGAAAAAATAAATTTAAAAAATAGAAACTTTACTGTCTTGATTGACCTGTAATGATTGAATTATTTTAACATTTTTAAATGCGCAGATCTTGTATTTAATATTCTCTCTTTTAACTATAGAACTAATGCTATATCCCACTACACCAGCCCGTAAGTATTTTGTTGTGTTGCACACGCGGTAAATAAGTCGCTGCTATAGTTCATTCTTATTTTGCTTTTCTCCATAAGATAATTTTGAAACCAATGTATACTTATATACGTCAAAGCACTATGAAACCAAGTTTTACTATAACAACATAATACCAATGTAGAAACTAGGACTATTCTTGTACCTAATTAAAAGGTCAACCTTGAATCTGTATTGTATAATTGTTTGACACCGCGATTAATTGTCAAAGCACACTTTGTAAGGTCACATCTTTAGATTTCACCTATCGTGTGTATTGAAATATTGTTTTCCATTAAATAACACGTCAGATAATAATAGAAAATAAAGGTTTATTGCAAAACTTGTGTGCCCAAAATAGAGAATTTAGCGTACATGAAAGCAATAACCCAGATAAGATTTAAAACACCGTAAATCATTATAAATAGACTTTAAGCGTGACTTACACAAAACCAATTTAAAAATCAAAAGGATGACTCAAACTCAGCTAATAACTATGGATATGTCGTTCCTGCTGTAAATGTTGCACCCGTGCAAATTATTCGTCATTGTGATTCAGTTCAAAATAGAAAATGTACTGCTACAGGCTTGTTTTCTCGCCTATTGTATACAATTACCTTATTGGTAATTATGGATAATAATGTTTTTGATTTATGCCACACGGTTGATAAAACCACTCAAAAAGCACCAATAATCACAATGTACGCTTTAGTGCACACACACACACACACACACACACACACTGAAAAATGCCTGAATCTTTAATGACTTGGCATTGTTTATACAATCACCACTTGTAATTTTCTGGTATGGTCACTTATAATGGACAAAACAATTCTCCACAAACTAGAGTTGTTCTGAATTTACATAACTGTGTTATGATCGTTCTGTTAAAAAAAACCCTTAACTAACTGTATTTACTGCATTATTATGAGTTATACTGAGTTTTGCGCGCATATCACAAGGAAGGATAATTTTGTTTTAATTTTGTTTTACTTCGTGCTTTACTTCGATTTTATCAAAACAGAAGAAGATTTATACAAAAAGAAACGCAAACCTTACTTGAATCTGTGTTATAAAACATAGGTATTTTAAGATGTTAAGAACAATCAATTGAATATAGTCTATTTTACGAATTTAAAATATTATTTATAATTATAGAATTGTTTATCGTTAAAAATAAACATTATCTTTTAGAACCTGTTACCTGTAATGTATGTGGCGATATTATCACACATTATCCGTGCAGTCAAAAGGACATATCTCAGAATATTACAACAGATAAATGCCCAGCAGACAAGAGATTTTGTATGACAGATTTCTTTCAGGACAGACAGGGCGGTTCTGATGTATTCAAAAGGTAAACTTAAGAATGTAGAAACGTTTATAGAAGAATAATTCTATTCATGCTGTAATTTATTTATATTAAGTGTTTTGATTGGATAAAAACACTTAAATGGCGTCATCTCATATAATTTTACTTTGATGTTTCCTCTGAATGGAATACTTTCAGTATCCAATGTAAACAAGATGGCGTCCTCCTAGGGTATCGTCAGGGAGAGGGGATAATGTTTTCTCTGCCGCAATGATTTCCAATTAAATTTTCTGAGATTTCTAATAAAATATATTATTTAAACAATTTAGCGTTTAATTTTTTTTTTCCTATTAATATCTACAGAACCGCGATTCCTTTGGTACTATGTTTTGCATATTCCTACGCATTCCGGCCTAGGTACGTTTTAAGGTCTAGATGGGTTTCGGTAACTGTTTTTGCTGTTTTAAAAATCGCAACGATTATTTCACAGAATTATAAGGATTAAACACTGGGTTTCAAGAAATTATCAATGTGTAAACTCCGGCGACTCCCTCACAAAATTGACATAAAGTCCCTCGGACTTTATTTAGTTTGTGAGTGAGTCGCCAGAGTTTACACACTGATAATTTCCTAAAACCCATAGTTTAATCCTATATTATTTTGCTTTTTTAAAAACTCGTGTTTCTTGGGATTAATATATACTATAAAAAGAAAATAATAAACTTATAACTAAAAACAAAGCTACAAAGGAACAAGGCTCTTTGAGTTATAGACTATAAAAGTATTAATATTAGGGATACAAATTTGATAACCTTACAAACTGTCTACAAATCAAGTAGGAACTATCAAAAATTAGAAACAAACAACAACAGTTTGTTAAACTAAGATTACTTAGCGATAATCTAATTTACAGTTTAATTGTTTTATGTATAAACATTTATAAGTAATGCAAAATCTTCTGTCATAATATATGTATAACATGTCTTAATAGCTTTGAACATGTGTCAACTGGTACTACACATAGAAATTACAAAATATTTTTTCAGTTACTTTTAAAAAAAATGAATAGAAAGTATGTCAAAGCGTCTTCGTGACAAGAGTCAGATGTTGATAATTATTTGAGAAATCGCGTTATTAGGTTTGTTTGTTT
This sequence comes from Limnoperna fortunei, assembly GCA_944474755.1. NCBI lineage: Eukaryota > Metazoa > Mollusca > Bivalvia > Mytilida > Modiolidae > Limnoperna > Limnoperna fortunei. Next base: position 7,435,283 of record OX104114.1, on the reverse strand, counting down.
ATAAGTTTTGGGGGTTTTTTTGTTATGTTATTAAAAACCTATTTTCAATGTGCAAGTATTATATCTAGTGTATAGTGAGTAGTTGTCGGAACCATCGAAGATTCAGTTATAAACTTCGGAAAAAGCATTAAAAATATTTTTGTTTTGAGAAGCAGTACCCGGGAAAATATCCGTAGAACAGAAAACGTAACTTGCAATAAGTAACACTTCTACAGTAGATAATTCTGAGAACTATTATTGTTATAACAAAACATTACATTTTAAATTGAAATATCCCTATACAAATTAAGTCTCCATTCACAATAGAAGATATTAAATTGGTTACCAAACTTTTAAACTACAGACGAGATGTGTAGAGCACATGAAGTACATATTAAATGAGAATTTTTGAAAATACAGTAACATCAAAACGTAAGGTGCACTTTACCCTTATAGAATTTTAAAAAAGGTCAGACGATTTAGTAAGTTTCTTGCCAATGATCTAAATATTGCATTACTATGCAAAAATGCAACTTTCGTTATGGTTGTCAAAGTGTCATTTAATTCTATGACATCCATATTTTAAATAAGATAAATAAGCTTGCTTAGAGTTTTAATTATAGCATGTTAGCTCAGATGCGTGGCTTTAAAGCAATGATGTGTTTGCTATATCTATAAATCATTATCACAAATGCGTGAGCAAGATGTTTTTAGTAACCCCTAAGAGTAATTTTAACTACAAATAAGATGCCGAAGCATTATTATAATTTTTGTTTTGTTTTTTCTCTTTAGATGTGTAACAGAAGCTGAATGTCAACAAAAATGGATAATTGAATCCGCTGATCAAGATTACTGCAATAGGTTCGGCACAGTTTTTAATCCAAGTGCGTTTGAATGTCATTTTTGTTGCACTGGAGACCGTTGTAATACTGACATAATGCCTCCCTCGTCAACATTAGTGGCCAAACCCACGGGAAAATAAAACATATTAAATAAAAACTGAGTTGTCATTTTATCACTGTCATCTCAATTACAGCTATTTCCATAAATTGCCGGTTTTTAACATTTGGCAAGTAAACTGAAAAGGCATCGGTATATGTTTCAAAGCAAGACGACTCTTTTTCTATCACTTTGCATGCGTCGCACTGTCCGTAATTTTTTAACCTTTCCGAACAATTCAAATCTTCTAAACATTTAAGGGTCAAACGAAATTTATTAAATTTTTATGGCAATAAACTTGGATGAGATGGCCTGTACAATGGCCATTAAAATACGCAGTTGCGCTCAAACAAACAAAACTGTTTAAAGGCCAAATAATTAACGTCTACAGTTCATTTCATTTTGCAGATTCAGCTAAAGACGTTTACATCTGTGAAGCATGACATTAAATTTGTCAGCATTAAGTTGACGACTAGGAGTTTGATACGTTCGGGGGCTTGAATATTTAAATAAACATCTTTTATTACGGGGGGGGGGTCAATTCCAGTAAGATAATTTCAATAACACGTAAGGTGCCATTGCTACAATGATTGACCGTAAGTAACATTATATAAAGCAGACCTAAGTTTGTTAAAATAAAGATCCGACAATTAACATAAGTTAAATATAATAAAGCTTATAGTCAACCATTCGGCCGTGAACGAATCCAGGATGAACAAAAACAATAAGAAGCAAAGAAAAAAGAACAGCATAAACAAAGAAATAAGTAATCTGGAAAGTAATAAAGAATTTTCTACAGCCAGAAGATTTGCATTTAACCTTTTATTTTTATCTTTTGCTCATAAAATTCCTTAACGCCGCTGCAATCGTTTCCAGACCTTTCTGATACAGTGGTCGACATAATAAGCTTATTAACAGATACAAGTTAAGGCCCACATACATCCATATTTTGTGTGCTAAGTTCTTAATACACACTGTTTACGATTGATTGACAAGAACTCGAATGTGCTCGTTAAAAACGTAAATATAAATTCGGTGTTTAATTTAGCATACTAGAAAATATTATTGAAAACCTTAAATTTTCTTAAACCTGTGTTTGTACGTGACGATGAATTATACTAATAACAAATGAAGCTGAGAATAAGTGTTTGACAATGAGAAAAACATTATAATCGAATCGTTCTAAATCTATACTGAAGACTCGGCAGCCCAAAATAACAACTGATTCAACCCACTAATAAAACATGACAGTTGCCTACAACCAACAAGTGTTTAAATAAATGTATTTGAGTTTATCATACATAAAATGTTGTTTGCCTTTCCAAATGAGTTGACTAAACAGCTAATATTTTGCATTTAATACAAGAAAATAAATTATACTGAACACATTTAGGTTCACGTATAAAATAAAATATTTAGTTGAGCGCACGAAATATTAAATAGTGAACACGGAATATTAAATAGAGTGCACGAAAAAAATTGGTGCGCAATAAATTATATTAAACCCTATGCTTTTAAAAAATTTTGCGCATGATTCTCCAAACTGAATTATAAATTGTGACACAATATACAATGTACTAAGTTTTTCACACGAAACAATAATTGTTGTAGTCAATTGAACAAATTGTGCTATCAAAATACTAAGTTTTGAGAATGAAATATTAAATCATGCAAACGATTATTAAATAAAGCGCACTAAACAAAATATTAAATTGTGGGCTTTAAAAATATTATATCTTCGCTTAAAATAATCTAGAAATGAATTGACGGTACAAAATACTAAATTATGCACGCGAAATTACCATAATAATCTCGAGTGCCCGAGTTATATTTTTAGCAAACAAAAGATCAATTGAGCGCACGAAATATTATGTTTTCTTTGTTTGAATGGTATTTAACGCAAATTTCAGCAATTTTGTTAGCTATATCGTGGCGTCCAGTTTTAATTGGGGAGGAAGCTGGATTACCCGGAGAAAACCCCCGACCTGCGGTAGGAAATCCTTGTCAATTAAAATTGGAGTCCTGTACACCCTGCCTGCAGTGAGAATCGAACCCGCAATCTCAGTGTTGACAGACCACGTGATCAATAGTAAACGAACTACCTTAACCACTCGGCCCCCACAAAATATTGAATCGTGCACAAAATACTATGTCGTGCTTATAATTAGTACGAACGTAAGGGTTCGCCTGAATACTGAGTTCACAGTGGTTATTTGCTTAGTCATTAAAACTGAATGTAACTTAAATTCATAATTAAAAATAACATTGATAAAGAAACAATGACTAGAGACTCTTGTAAGCCTTATTAGTTCATCTTTGAAAAATACTTCATTGCCTGTTGGCCACGTGTTTATCAAAATATTAAGGAGTCTTCTGTATATCGGTATTTTTTCCTACCGTTTTGTAACTTTGGTTACGTTTGCGCAAATGGCAAGAGAAATGAGTTTCAATAAAGTTCAAAAGAAAATCTGCCACCACTACCACCACTTCGTCGGTCCCCTGCAAACATTAAGGTTTTTGAGAGCCAGTGTTGGTGATCTATTTTAAATGTTATTTTTCTCCACATCCTAAGCTTTTGATGTACTCTTGTTTTGTTGATGTAAGTTTTAGTCTTAAGATCAGTGGTCAAACGGGACCAAGTTTTCAATCCTAGAAAGGTTCAAAAACTATAATGTGATCATTATCTGATTAGTATAATTTATTCCTCCTCAGTTTGAATACAATTAGCAAACCGTATATTTTAAAGTTAATCGAAAATTAAAAAAATGAAAGATTATGACGATGAATGTAGTCGTTCTTTAGGTATGTGAGCGGAAAGGCAATATGATACGACCCCAACTTGCGAATTTGAAATACTGAAATACTAATTATTATTTAATATCCAGTATTAGTCGTAATGCAATACAAGACACACTGTTTTGATGAACCCAATAAAATGCTAAACAAATAAATTTTAGACACACCTGGCACACACATTTGAAAAAAAAATTAACTCACTATGTGAAGCTCTTTGACCCCTCAAACTTTGGAACTGGTGACAGCTTAGCCTATTCGTTTTAAAAAGCGCAGCATGTGTCTTTTGTAAAGAATCTGATGAAATGTCCAGGCATAAATATGCGATTTCAAATCAGCAAAATCTATGAATGTCAACAGATATAAACGTCAAGTGGAGAAATGTCATGACTCAGAGCTTAACAGGACATTGTGTCAATAACAAAACAACAGACTAAAACATTCCTCACCTAACGTGCTACAAAATGGACTCAAAGTTCTGTTCATCACTGAATATGCTAAAAAGTACGAAATGCTGCCAATTAACGTGAAGTTCAAAAGATGCAAAACAACTAAATATACAATTTTGCAAGATCCTTAGAAACAGATTGAAATGCGAGGCTCTGTCGAGCATTGCTTACATGTTTCGCGGAGAGTACAAATAAACTTTATATTTTATGACAATGTACAAATATTGTTTTATTATAAAATTAGAAAATTAGTTTTTTACTTATGAAAAACAAGAAAAGTGCACTTCTAGCCGATTTTGGACCTGAAATTGCGCGTACTCGAGTGATAGCCTGACGTCACAAACAAATATCGCATTCGACAACGTGACGTAAACCAGAACAAATTACTAAATATCGATAGAAGCAAGGACAAGGGAACCATGAGATGATGTCATTTTTTTTACAAATAAAGCTTTGTTTTATTTGTATGGTTGTATTTTTATAGTTGAAGCTGTAGTTACAGAATAAAATTAACATTTAGTTTAACGCTATTTTAAAAATGTAAATTGTTGTTACGTTGATTGGGGTATATATAGTACTAGATTTTAAGAATTTAGTCAATGGTGTTTAGAATAACGTGTCTTGATTTGTTCGTATTACAGATAAACGTTTATTAATATTGTATTATACATATCTGTTCTTTGCAGTCATTTTCCAAACGGCCTTTTATTTTGAAAAGCCTATCTGATATGCACAATTGGCTGCAAGGTTACATGTTGCAACTCCGGGTTGAAAACTGTGAGCATAAACGCTGGGCTTGAAACCAGTGTTTGAAAGCGCCGCCGTAATAATTTCTCGAGGCCTGGGTGCCGTTTCATAAAGCGATCGCTAATTAACGTGCTCTTTATCCCATGCAATTTCAATGGGATAACGTGCACGTTGAGTTAACGATCGCTTTATGAAACGGCACCCTGGTGTAAGACAACTTAACATTTTGTTTTATCTAAGCAAATGAATTGGTAGATTTCAAAATCGTTAGGATATCCGGACCACATTAACCACGTGATCACATGTGATGTCTTGTATGTATTGATTTTTAATGAGGCAGATATTTGTAATGTTTGGCAAACATGGAAAATACTATATAAGTATTTAATGGTTTACTCAAAAGAACATGTTACTTAAAATTTAAGGACAATCATATATTTTTATCTTTAGCAAACAGTTGATTTAATACAGCTGTATTTCTTGGTCGAAAAATAACATTACACGGTAACTTTTGGATAACTTACTGTCCGAAAAATATATCTGATTTGAAATTTATAAAAGCTGAATTAAAGTAACAATCCAAGAACGCAACTGGACATATTTCAAGATAAAAATATCTGGAATACCATCGGGGTCAAAATTCATAATACTTCATTCATCATTATTCGTCCTTCGTTCATCATTCTTTATCTTTGATTCATCATTCGTTATGCTCAATTCATTATTCGTCATCCATAATTCATCTTTTGTCATGCTTAATTCATTATTGTTAATTCTATATTCTTCGTTCTATGTTCTGTATTGTTAATTCTTTATTGTAAATTCATTATTCCATATTATGAATTCACAGTTCTAGTTTTCACATTTCAACTTATAGGCGTAATGATCAGCTACTATACAATAATGACAAACTACTACAAATGTTGTGATGTCATTTTAAGTAATTTTTGTAATAATATCAAAATGAGAAATAATCATCAATCGTGCTTTCAGAGAAATAAAAAAAAGCAATAAATGACAAATATTTTTAGTATTAATTTGCAATGAAAAATAGTCATTAATCTAAAACGTCATGTTAATGGCAATCGAAAACAATTTTCTAATAATATTTACTAATCAAATATCTATCTGCAAAAACTTTCCAACTGTTATAATCATCAATGGGTAAAATTTCAAAAGCATTTCCAACTACAATAATCATCGATGTGTTAAATCTTGATGTAGGCCATCAGACAAATGAAAATGCAAACAACATTTTATGGAAAATAATAGCATCAGATTTAATTAAAAGAATTGTCTTGTAACTGGAACAAACTTCTCCGGATATTTTTATGACACATCTAGACTTGAACCAAAATTCAATACTCTTCCAAACAACCAATTAAATTCAAAAGAAAGACAAAATTTTAAGTAGGAAGAAGACATTCATGAATAAGTAATGAAAAATATCTTACATAAGAAGTAACTAATTAATTATGAAGAATTAAAACAAATTTTTATGCATTCTAATATTAAATAAAAGAATAATTAAATTGCAAAGGAAATTCAAAATTAATAGCAACAATATTTTGGAATATTAGGTCAAACTTCAATTTAATCAGATATGCAGAATCTCACCTTCACGGAATGGATGCCCAGAGAAGCTCGACAGTCTGGAAATTAGAAAGACTCGCTCGGCACTATAAAACCAAGAGCGTTGGGCGATTTTCTCAGATTCCAGCTGTTTCGACCTCTGTGTTCATCCATTTCAATTTTCATTTATAGGTGAGTACAATTTATTTTATTTAAAATATAATATAATAAATCATTTTATTGGCAACTTCTATTTAAAAATTAAATTAAAAATATGATATAAAGGATAATTTGGATAAAACAAAACTGAATTATTAAAAATTTATTTATTGAAATTAACTTAATATTTCAACTGTATTTGGTAAATATAAAATTTGGGTAAATTTAAAATGAATAAAATAAAGAGATTTAAAGGAATTAAATTTATGGGAAAACAAAATAGTTATTTAGTGCTTAATATTTCTGATTCAAATATTTTATATTTTGGTCAAAATTTATTGTATGAAATATTATTAATAATAAAGATTCCAGCTGTTTCGACCTCTGTGTTCATCCATTTCAATTTTCATTTATAGAAAGTACCTCTTGCTCCAAGCTAGACCCCTCAATTCGTTTAAGTAACATCGATGAAAATGTGAGCCGAACGAAAGTGTATGACGGGGTTCGTCCCTTATATTTGGGGCGATAAAAAGGGCGAATTTCCGTCATAACACAAATAACAAAATACGAATGATGAAAATCAAATCTCGCACCGATTCCATGTGCATCCAAGCGTTAATTTGTTGTTTCCGCAATGGTCGTTCGAATACTCTAGAGCAATTTAATTTTATTTAAAGCATTCAGTACTAGATATGCTAGGATCCTACTTCTGAATAAGTAAATTAGACAAAATTGTGTTCATTTGTTGTCATTACTTGCTGCTATTGACGAGTAAGTTGATTACATCGGTAAAAAATAGAGCCTACGCTACTTATTATATAACGTACCGAATCAAAGTAGAGTTTTCATTTCGTAGTATGTTGTGAATAATGTGACTGTGGGGCTAAATGTTAACTGTTTATTGCCAATGTAAAAACAATTTCACAGGTAACAGAGTAGGCCATCACATGACCTACCAGCCGAAAATATGGAATGCCGACTGGTACTTGTCTCAGAAATGTTTGTACCTATATACGTGAAAAGAAATTCAGACACTAGTGACAGTGGGAATACCTGAAGGTCATACCCATTTCCACTTAAATATTTTAGAAACTATAGCTCATATATTGTTTTTGTGGTCTAACGGATAAGAATGTACATATGCTCTTGTTATTCCTGAAAAATGGATCTTAGATCTGTTCCAAATCACGGCGGGACTAGTCAAAGAGCTATTTACCAAATATTATAATATTGGAATGATTTGCAAAATTGGAGTCGCAACTGCTCCAAGTACATTCAATTTCAAAGCAAGAAAATTAATGAAGATTGGAATACATAGCCAAATGTCCCCCACCGCTGCAGAATCAAATGGCCTAAGAGATTCGAGAAACTAAAAATATGTGAACAAATGATAAACATGTAATATTAGAATCATTTTGGAAAAAGCTAAATGTGCACACTTTAGTAGAAATCTAAAATGCTGAGACATAACAAAAAGGCGGAGCCTGTGAAAAATTAATTGTAATGAAATTATAAAGTTAAGCACAAGTAGGTCATTACTAGGCCAAAATAAAGTATATGTATGTTTCATTAGCATTTTACCAGTGCTTGAGCGCAAATGAGCATGGTAGTTGAAGTAATAGGAAACACAAATTTATAGATATTTTGGCCTTATCTAACAACTTGAATGCAAATTGATCCACAACATTTAGTTTTAATTAAAGGAATGTTTTCTTCTTTCTTCACAGAGTTACAAAGATTATCTGCTCCACAGTCAATCTACAAATAAATGTAAAATAATGCACTATAATTAACTTTCAACAACTCGTTGGTACAAAAATTGATCATTAATTTACTAACCTGGTTTTATTTTTCTATTCAAGGATGTATATCAATATTATCCAGAGGCTATTAAGGGCCTATCAGATTTTATCGGCAATGAAAATGACATTCCACATCAACGTTAATCTGTCGTGTAATTTTCTACTGGCATAAATAAAATTATCTTTGTTGAGACCAAACGATGAATCTCGCTGTTTGGTTTCAACTGGTTCAATAGTTTCAAATACCAGTAGAACGCTATTTTAAACGTTTTCTTGTCGGTGTCTATGTTCAATTTCAGCCATTATTGATTTTTTATTAATTTAATAATCATAAAATATTAAATGGACCATCCGATAAACAATCACATACGATATGGCTTGAATCAGCTTTGCAGTTTAAGAAAAAATATGGCATTTGAAATAAGAGTTCTATGTCAAACTTGTGTTTAGATTAGTTAACTGTGTTAAACTACATCAAGTCCTGTGGTGGCGGTCATTCTGAATTTCCAATTGGCATACAAAACATAAACCTTATAGAGGACCTCCCGAGGAATAGTTGTCATAAGTTTTGTTTCAATTGTTAAATCAATTTTAGAGAAATACCTTTTAAAACGTTTTCCTATAGGGTATTATGTTAATGGTCATATTAGTTTACCCGCCAAACAATAGATCATATGACCCTTCGGTTCAGGTGAGCTAAAAATCAAAAAGTTAAAGTTGAAGAGCCAACTTCAAAATGCCAGGCTGATCAGAATTGAAAGTTTAATTTTTTAAATTTAATTTTCTCTACCAAAAAAGTATTTTTCTAACAGTTGCCCTATAGTTTAATACATTTATTTAATTTTCTGCGTGGTCAGATTTTATGGTACTGACCTGTCCAATTTTTATGTACTGACTGATAGCTAGCAATGAATGGCAGATAATTGGACCACTTGCATTTATATCTTCTTTTTCTTTATTTCAGCTGATTGGTTGCATTTATACCTTCTATTTCTTTATTTCAGCTAAGTGGTTATAATGTAAGAATTTATACACCAATAAGAGCCAGGTTATTATATGGCAATCAATCTGATACTTCTAGGAAGAGCAGATATGGGTTTAGGGTTGATACAGGATATGACATGGACATTATCTTTTTATCAAATACTTAAAATCACAAGTTTTATATTATATCCATATCTTGCTCTGAAGGCCAGATATGTATCTCCTTTGAAAATAGTAAGTGTTATTCATATATGCCCTGGTGTATGTGTGATATTGCATTAGTATTTCAGTACACCCCTTCGTGATATGGCTCTACAACCTCTATCAGTATTACATATGCAAAAACAAACATATCTTGTCTAAGTTCTAGTATAGGATAAATATCATCGGATTGGGCTGTTTTGTCACATTTCCAAAACGATTGTGTATTTTGAGATATCACAGTCTGAAAGATATGAAAAAGTGCTATAAAAATAAGACTTGTTTGATTGTATAATCGTCCATTGTGTTCCACTTTAAACACATTCGATCACGAAAAAGGAAGCGTACCCGCTACCACGCATTGACGAATCCTTAGACGCACTCGCAGGAGCAAAGTACTTTTGTTCCACTGATATGGCAAGTAGCTTTTGGCAGGTAGATGTGGCCGAAAAAGACAGACCTAAGACTGCTTTCATTACTCATAAAGGGCTGTTTCAATGGTGTAAAATGCCCTTTGGACTCGCCAACAGCCCTAAAACCTTCGAAAGGTTGATGGAATTAGTTTTATCGGGGTTACATTGGGACCGATGTCTTGTATACATAGACGATCTTATCGTCTACGGTAAGACCTTTACCGAGACACTAAATAACTTGGTCGCGGTTTTCGAAAGACTAAGAACAGCAAACCTTAAGCTTAAACCTAAAAAGTGTGTCTTTTTCCAAGATGAGATCAGATATTTGGGGCACATAGTCTCGGAAAATGGTATTAAATGCGATCCAGATAAAATAGAATCCATTGTGAATTGGCCCACACCGCAAAACGTGAGCGAAGTCAGGAGTCTGTTACGCATTGCTTCTTATTACAGGAAATTTATTCCTGCATTTTCGGAACTTACGTTTCCAATAAACCGCCTTACTAGAAAAAACTGCAAGTTTGATTGGAAGACGAATGTGAAGCTGCCGTCCGAAAGTTAAAGCTAGTTCTTACGTCACCACCCATCCTGTCATACCCCACACCAACAGACAAATTCATTTTAGATACAGAAGCTAGTTTGTACGGCATAGGTGCCGTATTGTCGCAAGTTCAAAATGGGGAAGAACGCGTTATTGCGTACGGGAGTAAAACGTTGTCCAGATCTCAAAGTAAATACTGCACTACCTATCGCGAACTACTAGCCGTGGTAACTTTTGTAAAACAGTTTCGGCACTACTTATATGGTCGAAATTTCTTGATTCGAACAGACCATTCCTCCCTTATATGGCTAAAAAATTTCAAAGAGCCAGAAGGGATGCTGGCGCGGTGGATATCCCTCTTGGACACCTATGATTACGACATTTCTCACCGCATTCTCGGCACAGCACACGGAAACTCAGACGCACTTAGTATGAGACCTTGTCGCTCATGCAAAAGGACGGATTGTCCTCCATGCTTCAATAGCAACAAAATTGTTGCACCTATTAACAACATGGTCCACGAGAACTCAAGGAAGAGTTCCACTACCGATTCCAACTGGCTGCAACAGTGGTCCCAAACTGAACTGACAAATTTTCAACAAGACGACGAGAGTATTAAGACAATCAGCAAGCATTTGCTTGGAAGTAATTCTAAACCCGAAATACATGCACCCAATCAAGATCTAGTCGCGCTTTTGAGACAATGGGACCTATTGAAAATTGTGAATGGGTTGCTCTTTAGAGAATTACATGATAACAACGGGTCCATTTCTCTTCAGCTAGTTGCGCCAAAACCTATCAGGTTCCAAATCATGCAGCAATTGCACAACTCAAGGACCGCCGAGAGAAAACTTTAAGCAAAGTTAGGTCACGATTTTATTGGCCCGGAATATCAACCGACATAGCGAGATGGTGTCAGACATGTATTGTATGTGCCCGCGCATATAACCTCTATTGTATAACCTCTACCACAACTACCTCGTCAGGTATTCCGAAACCCAACGTATCTGCAATTGCTTCTTCTGACATTATCAGTACTGCCTTCCACCTTGCCTCCACAGATAATTCGGACGATCAACATTTTAACGTTGTTCTGGGTCCTGAACCTCCTGCATACCTCTCTATTACTTCACACCAGAAAATTTCGCTACAAGACTACAGACTTCGCCAGTCTTCAGAAGCTGATCTTAGGAGCGTCCTGACAAAGTCTAGTGCCTCCGCCAGCTCGGTTTCTGTGTCCAGTACCAAAGACGCAACATCTATAGATTCTAGGTCCACCTCTTCAGGGACCACTACTGTCCCTGCTTCTTCTACTACGGGTGTCGTCAGTTCACGGCCTGTCACTACTCAGGGTAGCCAAACTTCTTGTTTGGAATTATCCCCCTTGATCCTGCCACCTCTGCCAGAGAGTCTAGAAGAACTCCAAGCCTACATCCGTTGCTGCTGCCTTTCTATGGATCAGATAGGCAGACAGCGTGAAGCAGCGAAGCAAGCCTTGACAGAGATGGGAAGCCAGATAGACGAGGAGAGGAAACAGCGAAGGAAGCTTGAATCAGAGGTCAGACGGCTTCAGCGCGAAATTAGTGAGATGAAGTGGAAGGATGCGTTATTCGCCACCGTATTTCCTGCCCCAACAACAGATGCGTGCGTAGAGTAGGTCCTAGAAAATAAGAAGAAAAAAAAACTATTATTAGTGACATTTTCCAAGACTATATATTTTTACTTGTATTGTTGTTGAAATTTTATTCTATTGTAAAATTGTGTATTATGGTTAACATTATAGTAACTAGTACTTAGTGACAATATGAAACTAGCACTGTGTTAAGGATATATAGACTATAAGATATTTGTTAATATTTTGTTTAATTGATATTTACTTTTCACATACCTGTAATCACCATCCTCTTCATTATTCAAACACGTAAGCTGGGTATTTCTCTAGACTAATGTTCAATGAACATTAGGTCTTAAGGGGAGGAGAGTGTGATGGTTGTTATTTTATACTAGTATTTAAGTGTGATTGTGCTATTTTATATTTATTTCGTTATTTGTTTCTCTGGTTGATTATATAATAACCTTGGGCAAAGCCATTTTGGGAAGGGATCACCGGGTCTATTTTTTGACTCCGGCCGGGGTTACCTACTTATATATATACAGTTCGATCCCGGCCGCGAGGATTTTGGGAAGGGTAGCAGACGACATAGGCAAATATCCAGATAAACAGTAGGTTTATCTATTAAATTGTATAATTGAATATAATACATATTACTTTTATCTTCACTTGGTTACAACGATGTATTTATTTGTTATTCTCCATAATAAATTTATGGAACTTTAAAACAGCGTTTGTTTTGAAATATTTAAGAACTCGGGAAAAGTCACTCCCGTGACAATATATATCACGAGACTCATTTGTGGTGCAGAATTACTACGTGATGTAAAATTAACAAGGATTTATAGCTAGCATCGCAAGTGCGAACTATACGGTTACATGCGTGTGTGTGTAAAAAAAGTCACGCGATCCATATGAACAAATCCATTTCAGATGGTAGCTGAGCTATCCGAAGAAAATATCGTAGACGAACGAAAAAATATATAAGATAAATGAGGACAAAAATAATTTTGACATCGATAAAATTAAAGTGTTTATTTTTTAAATTACTACAAAAATGCCAGACATTTTTTTTAATCTTAAACGCTGTATTTGAAATTGAGTTTTGTGACGTCACTAACACATTAGATACATGTAAGACGTTACGTCATCAATGGAATGTAGAGGCACTGTTAGGGGGCTCTAAAGTAACGACATGAACAATGTGCGATGCTCGCATTTAGGCTGCGCCTACATTCATATTATTATTTATGATGTCCACTGCCTGTAACTCAATTTTTAAAGTCAAATCTATATATGAATAATTTGCTGAGCAATCGGAACAAACTGAGTTAGCATAATCTGCAACCAATAGTTTATCGCGACTAGTCAATACAAAATGCAAACAATTACAGGTAGCCTGGTAGTTAATGTCAACAGGGCCATATAATCACACAATAAATAAATTATACTTAATTAAATACATATATTAGGTGTATTTGTGTTTATGGTGAACAGCAGTGCAAGTGTCAGACATTGATCAGACGTGAACATGCAGTAAATTCAATAACAAAGAAACAACTGTGTTTTGCTATGCATTGTTACTTATTTGAATGAATATTATAGTAGAGAAATTGGGAAACCCTAATCATATCAAAAGACATTTATATACGGTACACCGGTGTACCTAAATTAAACGCTCCCTTGATGACGTCATCACAATATTATTTACTCTAAGGAAAGTGAAAGTAGATCAAATGTAAAGCATAATTATTTACTTTAATTATCGGTGGAATTGTCTGACTTCTTTCACACGTGTTATCAATATTCACCTGGCGACCGTTTCACTAAAGATCGTAAGTCGTAAACATAGACGTAAGTGCACTCTTAAGAGTTAAGACCGTTTCACTAATATTTAAAAGTTACGAGTAACGATAAAAGTTTATCGTAAAGTTACGAGTGGTTATAGGCACTCTTAACTCGTAAATCGTAAAACGTAAATGAACGCGCAATTTGCAAAAATGGCCGCTTTGTTTGCGTTTTGTATCAAGAGGAAAGAGGAATTAAAAGACAAAGAATATTTCGGGACCACACTAACCCGCTAGACTTTCTTTGCGATACTGAAGTAATAGAACGATACAGAATGCCAAGAGAACGGATTTATTCCCTATGTAATATACTACGGGATTGATTTGATTACAATGTTCCAATTTTTCTGCTAATATTCATTAAAAAATTACACTTCATAGTAACACACAGTTGAACCTTTGTTAATAAATATCTATTGTATGTAACAACAAACGTCAGATCAATGTCTGACACTTGCATTGCTGCTCACCAAAAACACAAACACCTAAAACATGTTTTTAATTAATTAATTCAATTATTATTTGCGTGATTCTGTGGCTCTGTTGAAGTTACCTACCATGCTTCCTGCAACTGTTAGCAATATTTCATTGACTAGTCGCGATAAACTAGTGGTTGCTGATTATGCTGACTATGCTAACTTACGTTGGACTGCTCGACGCGCTTAATTTAGATACATCGGTGCACCGTAAATAAATGTCTTTTGATTTTGATTACAGTGTTCCAATTTTTCTGCTAATATTCATTAAAAATTACACTTCATAGTAACACACAGTTGAACCTTTGTTAATAAATATCTATTGTATGTAACAACAAACGTCAGATCAATGTCTGACACTTGCATTGCTGCTCACCAAAAACACAAACACCTAAAATATGTTTTTAATTAATTAATTCAATTATTATTTGCGTGATTCTGTGGCTCTGTTGAAGTTACCTACCATGCTTCCTGCAACTGTTAGCAATATTTTATTGACTAGTCGCGATAAACTAGTGGTTGCTGATTATGCTGATTATGCTAACTTACGTTGGACTGCTCGACGCGCTTAATTTAGATACATCGGTGCACCGTAAATAAATGTCTTTTGATTTTGATTACAGTGTTCCAATTTTTCTGCTAATATTCATTAAAAATTACACTTCATAGTAACACACAGTTGAACCTTTGTCAATAAATATCTATTGTATGTAAGTAGTGTGCAAAGGGGGTTTCTGCCGCACTAAGGGAAAATCCTGCTTGGAAATGCCGATCCGGACCAAAAATGCAAACGGGGAGGGGTTCCTATTAACTATGGGGTAAATACAATCATGGCAGACAAGTCGCCCCTGAAGATAGTTAGGACACCTTAAAGACAAGTGTGTGACAAGGTAAATACAAGAATGAGTGTGGAACACAATGCTTTCATCAACACGCCCCAGCCCCAAGACAAGGAAGATGACTTCATCAGTGAAGGTGCCTTTCAGGGAAAGGTGCAGGACCAGAATCAGGAAGCCATCAAATGGAAGGACTTACCCATCGGAGTGAACATGAACATGGTTAGCACATCAACATCAACCCCAACCCCAACCCAAACCTCCCAGATTGAAATATTATACGATAGAACAATGAAATCTAATAGTAAGAACATGAATATTGTATCAACATCAACCCCAACCCCCGAGATCGAAATGATCGAAATGATGGAATCTAATGGTGCGAAACGTACCTGCGGATACCCACTAAAGCGGAAGAAGGGACACTGTAAGAGCAAGCCTGGAATCGACGGTCTCTACAGGAAGCAGCCCGCAGAAGACGGTAGCATCCAAAGCGGAGGAAAACTCGTGGTAAGAGAGACCAT
Source organism: Limnoperna fortunei (assembly GCA_944474755.1). Taxonomy (NCBI): domain Eukaryota; kingdom Metazoa; phylum Mollusca; class Bivalvia; order Mytilida; family Modiolidae; genus Limnoperna; species Limnoperna fortunei. The sequence goes on along the minus strand of OX104114.1, from coordinate 7,419,409 downwards.
GAACACCCTCCATCAAATAGCTAAGAATGAGGGTCTGAAGGGATATAGTCGGAAAAGTAAGGAGGCCTTGGTGAAGCTCATCGAGGAGAAAACTAACAGGAAATTCACTCGCGAGGAGGTCTTTAGCAAGAAGCAGCTCAAAACACTCGCGAAGAGCCGCGGTATCACCAAGTACTCCAGGCTCAGGAGAGAGGATCTGCTCCGATTGGTGGAAGAGAACATCAAAAATGCTCCAGTAGAGGAGGAAATGAAAGTAGTTGATCGACGCCAAGCACTGAATGGCGTCTTTGGTACGGTCGTCATCGAACCATTGAAGCTGCACGACATGGTCACCTTTCAGAAAATAAGTCGGAGCACCATCGCCAGCACCATCTCGGAAGCACTCGCCCAAAAGAAGGGATTGAAGGTGCAATTATTGCTCCGAGTAGAGCTAGTGAAAACGAACCCCGCGACCGGAGAGAATACTTACGTCATCCCCTATTTCTGGTCAGACCAAGTTACCCTCACCCAGTCATCAGACCTCGATTTGGAGATCGCATTCATGATGGAGAAGGTCAGGGAGAATATGGGTAAGTACATGCGTGAAGGGAGCGGATGGACCTTCGGACACATCGAGCGGCTAGAAATCCACCTGAGTAAATTCAAGCCGCAGGTAGCTCGTATATACCAACCCCATCGATACTGGCGAAGAAGAAGGCGTTCATCAATGTGAAAAACGAGGTTGATCGTTGTTTCCAGTGGGCGTTGCTGGCAGCCCTACACTATGATGAAGTCGACCAGAAGTTAACACACCGCGTGACTCAGTATAAGAGATGGGAGGAGGAGCTGAAATTCGATGGTATCGAATTCCCAGTCTCACTCAAGGCGATCGACAGGTTCGAGAAGCAGAACGTTACCATCAACGTTAACGTCTTCGGTTCGATGGCGTAAAGAAGGGTGAGGACGGTGAAGAAGATCTCCAGGTATATCCCCTCAGGATATCCAAGAACACTGGTTCTACCCACGTAGATCTCCTCTTCCTGACCTGCGAAGGCAAGCAGCATTACTGCTGGATCAAGAGCCTATCGCGTCTTTTGACCTCCCAAGTGACTGGTCACAAAGAGTCAGTTTACTTCTGCCGCCGGTGCTTGTCCAATTTCTCCAGGCAGGACATTCTCGACACACACATGGAATACTGCAGTCAGGATCGAGATGCCGGAAGAAGGATCCACCATAGCCTTCAGTGACTACAAGAAAATGATGAGAGTCCCATTCGTGATCTATGCGGACTTCGAGTGCTTCACGGAGAAGCTCGACACCTGCCAGCCAGATCCTTTACAAACCTACACGAAGGCGTACCAACTACAGAGACCCTCGGGTTTCTGCTATCGCGTGAAGTACGCTCACGGCGACTACAAAGAATCGGTCATCTACTGTGGGGAGGATGCGGCAAAGATTTTCGTACAGTGCATGGAGGAGGAAGTGCGAGCAATCGCCAAACTATACAGTGAGACGAAACCCATGGAGATGACCGACAAGGACAAGGAGAGTTTCAAAGCAAGTACGAACTGCCACATTTGCGGTGGCGCATTGAATGGGGATAAGGTCCGTGACCACGACCATCTCACCAGCAAGTACCGCGGCGCAGCACACAACCAGTGCAATCTGGAATTCCAGCTTCCAAAACACGTCCCCATCATCTTTCACAACTTGAGCGGATATGATGCCCACATCTTCGTCAAAGAGTTAGGGAACACAGCAGGTAAGATCAACTGCATCCCCAATACCAACGAGAATTACATCAGCTTCTCAAAGCAGGTGGATGATCTGGAGATGAGGTTCATCGATTCGATGCGCTTCATGCTCTGCTCGTTAGATACCCTGGCCAAGAACCCCACCCCCGACCAGTTCAAGACCGTGAAGGCGAGATTTGACGATCGCTACGAGCTGATGATCCGTAAGGGAGTATTCCCCTACGATTATATGGATGGACCGTCCAAGCTGGAGGACGCCCAGCTCCCACCCAAAGAAGCTTTCTACAGCACACTCTCCGGCGAGCATATCATTGATGAGGACTATGCACACGCTGAGAGAGTCTTGGAGGTCTTCGGGTGCAAGATCATGCGCAACTACCACAACCTCTACCTCGAAACCGACGTACTGCTGCTGACCGACATCATGGAGAACTTCAGGGATGTATGCATGAAGCATTATATGCTCGATCCTGCCCACTACTACACCTCCCCCGGACTTTCATGGAATGCTGCTCTCAAAACCACTGGGATCAGATTGGAGCTATTGTCCGACCCAGACATGCTCCTGATGTTCAAGCGAGGAACCAGAGGAGGGGTGGCCATGATCTCTCACCGCCACGCCCGTGCCAACAACCCTTACATGGAGACCTACGATCGCTCCCAGCCCACGAAGTACCTGACCTACCTCGACGCCAATAACCTCTACGGGTGGGCAATGGCACAGCCCCTTCCCACGGGAGACTTCGAGTGGATGGAGCCGGAGGCGATCGAGGTGGCATGGCCATGACCGAATTCGTGGGGCTCCGAGCGAAGCTATACGCCTTCAAGATGGATGACGGTCAGACCACCAAGAAGGCGAAGGGAGTCACCAAGAGCGTCATCAAGCGCAACATCGCCTTCGAGGATTACAAGCGATGTCTCGACACTCAGAAGGAGATCTACCGACCGATGAATATCATCCGGAGCCACCTCCATCAGATCTACGCCGAGGAGATCAACAAGATCGCACTCTCAGCCAAGGACGACAAGCGCCACATCCTACCTGATGGTATCAGCACCCTTGCTCACGGTCACTATCGAATCTAAATAAATGAGCAGCGTACGAGTTTACCACTTAACTCTCCCACGCAAACCCCTCTCAAATGTAGAGCTTGAAGAAGCTGCCTCGGCCCTAGGGATCCATCGATTAAGAGGGGTATTCATGAGAGATGCCCTACCACCAGCGCCACGAGCTAATGAATGCGGCATCCTGAACCACGATGACTTTCAAGGTCCCGGAACGCACTGGACCTGCTGCCACAAGCGCGGAGGACTCAAAGTCTACTTCGACTCTTACGGTCTGCCTCCGCCCGACGAGATGGTTGACTATCTGCGTCCGAAGATCCAATACAACACCGATGAGCTGCAGCATCGCGGGGACGTGGTGTGTGGTCACTTTTGCCTTTACGTTCTGAAGATGCTGTCGGAGGGTAGATCGTTCGATGACGTGATATTCTCGCTATAAATAAATGGACAAATTCGGATCTCACTCGAGAAAACGCGCATTGGTCTGGTCCCAAGATCTCGATATGAATGACAACCGCATCACCGGCCTGGGGGCACCGCGAGAGGGGTCGGACGCTGCGACGAGGCACTGGGTCAATCTGCAATTGAAAGAGGGTCAGAAGGATATCGCTGAGCTCGCGGCAAAGATCGACAAGGTCTTGAAAGTGCTCGAGGATAAGGAGAAACGCTTGAATGGCATCGAGAAAGACGTGGCAAAGTGCCTGCCCACGATCGGTGGTAAGATGACCGGCGCGATAGATATGCAGGGCCATGCTATTCGTAACCTTCCCGAGGGAACCGACTCCAAGGATCCCGTGACGAATGGTTGGTATGCAAAGAACTGGCAGGATTTAGCCTTAACCATGCAGGAGAAGATAAACGCTGTAGAATCTAGATATAAAACCCTCGAAAAGCAGATGGCTGATAAGCAGGAAAAGATTGAAGCTCTTGAAAAGTACGTGAAGTTTAAGCCTCCTACTCCCGGCAGGATCGGTTGACCCCTCCTCCGCTTCTCTAGTCCCCCACTCCAGGGACTGGAAAATCGAAGGACTATTGGAGCTCGGAAGCCTTTACCCATGAATTGAACGTCTTGGGATAGCCTCGCCATTTGACGTAGACTTCCCGTTCTCCTTGCCGGGTGCGTCGCCGCAAGATCCTTTCGATGCAAAAGAGTTCCTGGGTGGTCTTCTGGAGCTCAGGCTCGTAGAAAGATCCCTGAATCTCCTCGTCGTTGAGGTCCTTGAGACGATACGTGGGCGGTTGCGTTCCTAAGACCGTGGATACGGTGAAGACTTCTTCGGTCCAGCGTGGAGTATATCCTTTCTCGAACACGCCCTTCTTCTTGGTGATTAGAACCTTATCGCCAACCTTGAATCGCGGTGGTTGCATGGAAGGGAGATCTCCGTAAAGGTTCCAGAAGACTTTGGTTTCGTTCTCCTTTTGACTGGCGGCAGTGGGAGTCATCTTGATGGAGCGGTGCTTGTTGGTATTATACTGATGAACCAGATCGCTTAGCACATCGATTTAGGTTCGCGTGGAGTTGGCGGAAAAGTACTTGAACATCTTCTCCTTCATGGTGCGGTTCCAACGCTCCACGACGCTCGACTTCTCTTCGTTTTCGGTGGAGTAGAGCTCGACGTCATGCTTCTGGAGAAGCTCCTTCACCTCCTTGTTGTAGAATTCCGTTCCTTTGTCCGTCCATAGCTTCTTGGGGATGCGAGACTTGAAGACCGCATGGAAGGCATCGCGCACCGTAGTCCCCTTCTTATCCCTGAGCGGCACTAGCCACCCATACTTGGAGAAGACATCGATGATGCTCAGGATGAACTTATGGCCTTTGTTGTCTCGGGAAAAGGCACTCATATCCACGAGATCGGCCGCCCAGGTTGCATCTATTCCACCCACCACCACGCGACGCTTCTGAAATTTGCGGCGGATTGGCTTGTGCAGTTCCTCGGCTAGTTCGTCCGACCAGACGAGGGTTTTTTTTAACCCCCAATCCAAATCGCGCTTTGGTACCGATGATGGGCTTGACGATGCCACGGTCCAGGCGTTCGCGTGCGGTGGGGTAGGAAATGGCATCGAGGGAGGCCAGCATGGTCGCGTCGCAGATGGAGTTGCGCGAGGCCGTATCCTTATGCTTGGCGTAGCAGAGATCGTGGTGATAAGCGGCCTCATCCACTCGATTGATGGGTTTCGACCAATCCTTGGGGGTACCATCGGCGTTCAGCCGCTTGGCGAGGTTGGTCCCAGGTCCGGTGGAATTGTGGCCTGGAAGGTGCATCTCTATGGGTAGTCGGTTGATCAGGTGGTTTATGAACCCAGTACCCTCCACGGACCGGATGAACTGAGATTTCCTAGAACCGCATACGGCGCGGATACCCACCTTCCTCCGTCGTCCGTTGCTGGTCGGGATCACTCCGCGGCTATTCGTCTCGGTCTTCGTTTTGCACTTCAAACAGTACATTCCCATTTATATATATAAAAATGGACGTTGAAGATATTTCGTATAACGAGTCCACCTCGACCAGGTGCAATCACTACCTTCTCCCGCAGCGATCAATCCGAGGCTTAATCATAGGCAAGTCGGACTGCGGCAAGACGACACTGCTGAATAACCTCCTCTTGCGCGAAGGGTGGTTAGACTACGATCGACTATACGTCTTCGGAAAATCGCTCCACCAACCCATCTACCAGCTGCTGCGGCGGGCGCTGGAAAGGGGATTCTCGAAGGACGATATCCGAGAAATACTCTCCATCAAGGATAGATGCCCCTACCCATTGATCGATGTGGTGGAAGTACTGAATCCATCGCCTAACCCTGGCGGTATCGAAGCCTTCTTCTTTGAGCATGGAGACGATGTGCCAGACCCCCGCGAACTCGATCACACCCGCAAGAATCTCATGATCTTCGACGACTTGATGATGAGCAAGCAGAGTAAGTGTGAAGATTACTACGTGAGAGGTCGTCACAACAACGTGGACTGCTTCTACCTCTGCCAAAACTATTTCAAGCTGCCCCGGCAATCGATCCGTGAAAATACCGACTTCATCTGCCTCTTCGAGCAAGATGCTAAGAACCGCGAGCACATCCGTCGCGATCACTGCAATGACCTCACCAAGGAGCAGTTTGACGTCCTTTGCTACCGCTGCTGGTCCGAACCTTACGGATTCATCACGATCGACCTCACGAGTCCCAAGGCGGCTGGAAAATATCGATACAAATTAGAAGAGTTCTATTTAGTCTAAGATAAAATCATGAACTACGAATCTTTGATGGATCAGATCGAGCAGAGGGAGCGCATGATCAAGCTGGAACATATCTTTTTGCTTAATCATATACTGCTGAAGTACGAATCTTGGGTGGAGCAGATCGAGCTGGAGTTAGGTAGACCACCATCCACCGTCGAGCTACAGATAATGCTGAAGAGTCCTTTAGGTGCCCCTGAGTTTATGTGGGAGTTTGAGGATTACCTCAAGAATAGGTGCGAGTGCCGAACGGAGATCGGAGACCCCAGCGATGTATATCCACTCTGCGGCTTCTGCCAGTCGATACCTGCGGAACTCAGAGAGAGTCTCTGTCATCCTCATGAAATGGTATGGTCACCGAACACAAAGTCATCTTACTGTATGAAGTGTGGTCATCCTTATGAAATGGTATGGTCACTGAACACAAAGTCATCTTACTGTATGACGTGTGGAATGGAGTCAAAGAGACCTATGTTCGATGAAGATGAAGCAGATTTTGATACACTGAATGCTCGTCGCCAAAACGGGGCGAGAAACCCTGCCAGATCCCTCCAACCTCCATGTTCAGTCAAAACGGCCCGTGGACACCAATGCACATTCCCATGCCAGCCGGGTAGCGATAAATGCAGAAGGCACTTGAATCCTTCAAGGATCGACCCTTATCAGCTTCCTCCACGCTGGCAGTCGATATTCAAACGCTCTCCACCGCTGAGGGGGCGTTCCGTCAAACGCTCTCGAACGCTTAGGGGCGTTCCGTCAAACGCTTATGGGGCGTTCCGTCAAAAGCTCTCGAACGCTTAGGGGCGTTCCGTCAAACGTTTAGGGGCGTTGGACCAAACGCTCGGGGGCGTTCAACAGCGATCAACGCTATAAATAAATGACATTCATTAAGATCACCGACCCCAAGCAACGTGAGGCGCTCGTTAGGGAATTGCAGGATCTCAAGCGAAGTATTCAGACTAGCAATATGCAGCATCGCCTCGACAATATCGGACTCGACCGCGACCTCGCCAGGATGTTCAAGCCCGTGGTGGAAGCTCAAAAGGAAGCGGCCTCGCAGATCACTCAAACGATCGAGGAACTGTCTGCGCCGATGCCTGCGCTACCTCCCCCAACCGATTTAGCCCATCCATTAGCCATTGAACCACCTCAAGACACCCGCCTAGGCCCCCGGGCGACTCAGTATCTGCAGCTCAGCATGACTCCAGCAGCCGACCATACCTTTGGATTGAGGGTAGAGGACGATACCATCATGATCGGAAGTCGCCCCGTCACCTTCGATGGAGATGATATCTTCGTCGATGGCGTGCGCCACAAGGGAACCCCCGGTCTTTGGGAGCTCATTGTCAAGAAGCGCCCAGAATCGTTCGATCCCGAAGATTTGATGACCTATGGAGATATCCTGCGAACCTCGGGTGCCATGTACCAAGGAAACTCCGTTCTCTCGCGGACCCCCAAGTCGAGCCGAAGTTACAAATGGAAGGAGATCGTTTCTCATCTCTACCGGCAAGACAGACATGGCTCCGGACTCCAAACGGTATTCTTACCGAAAGACCTCGATTCGTTGATAGATCGCCTCGAACTTTGCGCCGCCGCCTATAAGGCTGGTAATAATGGGGTGCGCAACGAGATGGTGGCCATCCTCGATGCTATGAGGACGTTCGGTCACATCGACGACTCCTATTACAGAGAACTCCATCGCAGCCTTCTCCTATAAATAAATATACGATGCCATTGTTGATTAAGCACGGATATCGCCGAAAATACGTCATCGGCGGGCGGGGCTATTCGATACGGTCGCTAACTTGGCCGGACGCATATTCACCTCCTCAGCCGCGAAGACCTTGGGAAGCAAGGCCATGAGCGCCGCCACCAATGCCGCCCTGAAAGGGGTTGAAAAGGGGGCCTCCAAAGCTGTGGACTATATGATCGAATAGGCGACCTCCAAACCTCGCAACCTCGTCAAGCCAAGTAACCCCACGATGACCCCCATCAGCAAGCTCGGTTGAACAATCTGATCTCGGGAAATAATTCCACGATGACCCCCCATCAGCAAGCCTGGCTGAACAATCTAATTTCTGGATGTGGTATTGCCACAATTCACGACTTCGTCCGCCGCTATAAATAAATATATCATGTAAAACATTCTCGACATCGTCGAACCCCTAGCTTTCGATGAAAGCCTCCAGGAATATCAAGTCCACGAATACGAACCTCAAGCCGGGGCTCAACTGAATAACGCCGGTGCTGAAATACGCATCAATATTGAGACCGAGGATCTCTTCCTTCATCCCGCTGAGAGTTACCTTTTGGTGGAAGGAAGGCTCCAGAAGAATGATGGGACCGCCTATGCCAATGCGGATCTCGTCTCGCTCGCCCACAACGGTATCATGTATCTGTTTCGAACCATCACTTACAGGCTCTCCGGTCAACAGATCGAGCACATCAACGACCCTGGCATCGCCACCACCATGCTAGGGATGCTGACCTATCCCGACGATTTCTCCAAATCTCAAGGTCTCAACCAACTGTGGATCAATGATTCCACCGCTATCGCCGACGCAGAGAACTCCGGTTTTGCAACTCGCCACGGGTATATCATCGTCAAACCTGCCAACAAGGGGTCGTTTTCCTTCGCCGTTCCCCCATAAGCACATCTTCGGCTTTGCGGACGACTACGATAAGATCGTGTACGGGTTCAAGCATGAACTGTCTCTCGTGCGCGATTCGGATGCCAATGCCGTTCTGAGGGCTGCAGCCGTCAATGACCCGGCAAGAATCATCCTGAGTAAGATCTCCTGGTTCATTCCCCACGTCACCCCCTCCGATCAGGAGAAACTGCGGTTGTACAAGACCATCCAGAGCAAGGGTAAAATCGATTGCGGTTTCCGAATGCGACAGTGCGATTCCATAGCCGTCCCCAAAACGTCTCAGTTCAACTGGCGGTTGACAGCCAAGAGCGCTCGAGAGAAACCCAGATACGTCATCGTGGCCTTTCAAACCGGCAAGAGCAACGACCAGACCCAAAATGCTGCTGTGTTCGACCACTGCCGCTTGCGAAACATCTACGTCACTCTCAACGCTGACCGCTACCCCGCCGTAGACTTTAATGCAGGTTTCACCCAAAATCGGACCGCTAGACTCTATAAGAACGCGACAGATTTCCGGAAGAATTACTACAACATGGATCCTCGCCACAGTAACTGCAACATAACACCCAACGACTACATCGACCTGTACCCACTGTTCGTCATCGACGTAATTCATCAGTCCGAGCGGTTGAAAGAGTCTACGGTCGACATTCAGGTCCGCGCCGAATTCGAGCGTAACGTGCCAGCCAATACTCAAGCGTTCGCCCTCGTAATCTCTGATAGGATCCTTCAGTTCGAAATCCGACGGCCAGAAGATGAGCGTCGTATTCTAGTATAAATAAATGGATCAATCCTTGCTACAGCGAATCGTCGAGCACACTGCCCCTAAGCAGGGGTTTTCCTTCATTGTGTCCGACAACTAAAGTCGGATTCTCACTCAATTCAGCCCACCCCTGCAACTGAGCGAGGGGAAAAGTTACGAGATGGCTTTGGTCAATCTGGAGACGTACTACTCTTTTCCCAATATCCATGCGGGTAACAATTCCTTCCGCTACTCCGCGGACGGTGGTGCCAACTGGTTCCCCATCGCACTGAGTACCGGGTCCTATGGCATTGAAGACATCAACAATGAGATTCAGAGGCAACTGCGTCTCAACGGTCACAAGACCAAGATCATTCTCGACGCCAATCGCGCGACTCTGAGAGCCACTCTAACCCTCGCCAGAGATTATCAAGTGGACTTCGACGTCGAAAACAGCATCAACACCGTGCTGGGCTTCAGGCGCAAGGTCTACGCTTATGACCGAGGCGCGAACGGTTACACGGAGGGTGATCTCATCGTCAACATCATCAGCATCAACAGCATTCTGGTGAATAGCGACATCATCCATGGAAGTTACGTGAACGGAACCCAGCAGTCCACCATCTACAGTTTCTTCCCCGACGTGGACCCAGGCATGAAGATCCTTCAGACCCCCCAAAATCTAGTGTACTTGCCCGTGACTTTGCGAACCATCAATCGTATGGAGACTCATCTCACCGATCAGAACGGCACCCCCATCGATCTCAGGGGTGAGAATCTCACCATTCGTTTTCATCTTCGCGAAGTATAAATAAATGAGTTACTCCGAATACAGTTTGAGCTTTACGAAAGGTCAGGCCGATAAGCTCCAGCGGGCTGTGAAGAAAGGCTGCCCGATCGCCATTCGTTTGTCCCACGCGAACTTGCAAGGCGACCACAAGATGATGCTCACCACGCAGCAGATCCAAAAGATCTCCAAGCTCCTGCAGAAGGGTACCGGTGGTATGACTCTGAAGATGAGCACCTCTCAGTTGAAGGCGAACGTGCAGAAGGTAGGAGGTTTCCTACCCATGCTGGCCGGGCTAGCTGCGAGGGCTCTTCCCATGATCGCGAAGACCGTATTGCCCGCCCTAGGCATTGGAGCTTTGAGTGTGTTAGGTAATGCCGCCGTATCCAAAGCAGTCGGTTCGGGGTTGTACTTGAAACGCGGCGGATGCATCTGCACCGTGCAACCCAGCGGGGATGGACTCTACCTGAAGCCTTCGACCGCACGAATCGTCCAGAGGGATGGGCTCTACTTGAAGCAGGGTCGGCAGTTCCACGATGGCTCCGGTCTGATCTTAGGACCCGATAGTCCATTTAAGAATATCCCCTTGCTCGGCATGCTCTTATAAATAAATGGATGAAATCAATGCCAGTCGTATCGCACGCATGGAAGAAGAACTCACCTCAGAGATCCAGAGGTATGAGCATGCCTTGAGAATCTATAACCGTTTGGATAAGGTCATCTCCATTGCACAGGGTGGGCAGTCTACTGCTGACTAGTGGTACCATAGCATCTGCCCTGACTGGCGTAGGTATTGTGGCATCCATCCCCTTTGGAACCCTAGCCTACCTATGTGCCACCGGTACCTTAGTATTTTCCGTGATCTCACGCCGAGTCGCCAAGAAGAAAAAGAAGCATCAAGATAACGTGCGATTAGCCCGATCCTTCAAGTCCCAGCTGGCCGGTGAAGACTGTGCTCCTGCAATCTGTCTGAAAAACTACTACGATGAAAAGGATCAGTTGCGTCAACCTTCTACCCTATTTAGTGAAGAACTGGATGCGCATGCATCGTAAGTTGTGTTATTCCATTCGCTCCTATCTCTCCCATTTCATTCAGATTCCTTTCAGTCAAATTCCCCGATCCGTTTGGATCGAGAAATTTTTTTTGACCACTTTGATCTGGAGGGTTCTTACATGAACGGGGAGCGGCGCTCATTCAGAACCCTCCAGATCAAAGTGGTCAAAAAAAATTTCTCGATCCAAACGGATCGGGGAATTTTGCGTTCCCACCCCCCAAGAGTTTGGTTTTTCACCCCTCATTTCCTCGCCAGATCGTATGAGAGGTACTGTTGCTTGGACTTCTTCCTCAGCTTGAATCCCGTGCTGCGGACGAAAGCTCCTTCCAAGGGAGTCATCTCTTTGCTGAGCGTGGGGCAAGCCCATACTTTGGATGTTTCTCCTTCTCTGTCTTTCAGGGTAAGGATTTTGCATTTCCCAAACTTACCATCCACTTCAATCACCTCCATGATTTTATAGATCACTCCGATGGGTAAGTCCTTCCATTTGATGGCTTCCTGATTCTGGTCCTGCACCTTTTCCTGAAAGGCACCTTCACTGATGAAGTCATCTTCCTTGTCTTGGGGCTGGGGCGTGTTGATGAAAGCATTGTGTTCCACATTCATTCTTGTATTTACCTTGTCACACACTTGTCTTTAATGTGTCCTAACTATCTTCAGGGGCGACTTGTCTGCCATGATTGTATTTTACCCCATAGTTAATAGGAACCCCTCCCCGTTTGCATTTTTGGTCCGGATCGGCATTTCCAAGCAGGATTTTACCTTAGTGCGGCAGAAACCCCCTTTGCACACTACTTATGTAACAACAAACGTCAGATCAAGGTCTGACATTTGCATTGCTGCTCACCAAAAACACAAACACCTAAATCATGTATTTAATTATTATTTGCGTGATTCTGTGGCTCTGTTGAAGTTACCTACCATGCTTCCTGCAACTGTTAGCAATATTTTATTGACTAGTCGCGATAAACTAGTGGTTGCTGATTACGCTAACTTATGTTCGACTGCTCGGCATATGATGCATAGCTTTGACTTTTAAAATGTCTTACAGACAGTAGACAGAACAATTATAAGTATTAATCCTTGTTAATTCACACCACATCGTAATGCTACACCACAAATGAGTCCCGTGATATACATCTTGCTGCAACCGGTATATTAAAAATTTTACAAAAACAGGTGTTAGTTACTCTTCGCTATCTTGGCAAAGGGTCATTCTTTTCTGAATGTGGGGACATTCATGGAATTTCCAAATCCAGTGTTTCTCGTGCCGTGGAAGATGTGACTACTCCCATTTGCAAAAGACTAAACAATATTATTTTCCCAACGAAAGTTGATGAACTTGTACATATGAAAAAGGCTTTTTATAACATAGCTGGGTTCCCAAACGTAATTGGAGCTGTAGATGGGACCCTCATTCCAATTATTGCTCCTAGAGATGACGAGGCTAACTTTGTTTGCAGGAAAGGATTCCATGCTGTTAATGTCCAGGCAGTTGTAGATGCATCTTTGAGGTACGCATTTGATTATAGCGTGTACAAAGTGTTACAGTATACTTGAGATTGAAAACGCAACACTTTTATCAATCCGTCAGCGATCCGTCAGCGTTCCAAAATCCGTCAGCGATCATTTATCAATCAGTCAGATCAGTCAAATCGTTCCCAATCCGTCCATCCGTCAATTGACGGATTCGAAATGATTTGACTGATCTGACGGATCGATTTGGACTGATCGCTTTAATCCGTCCATTCAACTTCCGGTTATTGAAATCAATATTTCGAAATGTGAAAATCCGTTTCACTCGCAAATATAAGTATACAAATGTCAACTGTTATGTCTTCATTAATGGCTCGTTTAACATAATAATAAGGCTAAAATAGGTCTAAAGTTATAAATAATACGAATGGAACTTCCCCCGTTATATATGCATCTGTGACGAAATATAAACATCACATAGTGTCATTTTATTAACAAAATAATTTTTTTTTAAAATCACACACACAATGACTTAAAACAAATTGACCTCGCGTGCCAAGGCGTACGTCTAGTATTCATGGTATTTGTCTTCGAATTTTTTAAAGCGGAAAAAGTCGATTCTAAAGTTATAAATCATAAATGGAAATTCCCCCAATATATAACTAATGCATCTGTGACGGAATATAAACATCATATAATGCAATTTTATTTTTAAAAAAAGAAATGGAAAAAAAAACACACACGACGACTTAAAAAAAATATTTGACCTAGCGTGACAAGGCGTACATCTAGTATTTGACTTCGAAATTTTTAAAGCGGAAAAAGCGATAAAGACGAAGGCGGAATAGTAACATTTTTTTTCACGTCGCGCTTTCGCGTTAGCATTATTTGTATGTATGATTGAAGTTAGTTTAACACTATTTTCAAACATTATATTAGTCTATTTAATATGGCGTCGAGTGTTTATAAGGAAGAGCTGCCGTACCCAACGAAACAGTAAACCTTCGACAGGAAAACTGGTTCTCTTTGCAAATTTAGGGATGAGTCGAGCACACCCTATCGCTCTAATACTAGATTACTGCTACCTTAACCACCACGGTCGACGTTTTTTATTATAAACGCGTAAAAAGATCATGTGTCATGGTTTGATCAGATTTCTTTTTGTGCCACAATTCCTAAGAATTCCGGGGTATAATACTGAGAAAGATTTACGACAAAGCGAAAACATTTATTTATATATTTTATTCACTATCTAATTGTGTCACATGAATTTACACAGAATTAAATGTCGCATAAAGAATAAACGCGTTTGTATATAGAAGCTTACGAGTTAAAGACGCAAACATGTAAGCATAATTTTAAAATCAATTCTGCTTTCGCATTTTAGCCGTCACAATTTGTTTATTTTACGATGTCTGTTATAGTCATTCGATATTTAATGATATACAAGTATAAATGGTTTCCTTTAAATTCGGAAGTGTTTGAAGATTAGTTACTAGGTATCACGTTTTTTTGGGAGGGAGGCGGGGGTGGTTCAGGACATAATAGAATTGCCGCGAACCATAGTGGCGTGTTTAGAGAGTACTTGCACGCTAAGGATCTCTATTGTAGATTTTGAAAAGGAGAAGGCTTAAAATTTTCCGCTCATTCCCATACCACTCATTTTTCCAGTTGAATTCAAAAGGTTTGCCCTTTTTTCCATCTTTCTCTAATTAATGAGGGGGCCTCGGTGGCCGAGTGGTTATGGTAGTCGACTATTCAATATTTATCACGTTGTCTGTCAACACCGAGGTTGCGGGTTCGAGTCTTAAGGCGGGCAGGGTGCACTCGACTTAATTGACAAGGATTGCCACTTTTCCTATCGAAGGACCGAGGTTTTCTCCGGGTACTCTGGCTTCCTCTTCCAATAAAAACTGGAAGCCATGATTTAGCTGCAAAAATTGCTGAAAGTGGCGTTAAACAATATTTAAACAAACAAACAAACACACAAATCTTATTGATATTTAACTTATTCTCGTCATGAATAAAGCTGAACACCCTCGCTGAAAGAAAAGCAAGCATCCAATCAATCAATCAATGAAATAAGTTACTCAAATTGAATGACAATCTTTTGAAAAAGTTCTTTTTTATCGATATGATTGTAATGACAATGTTCAAACCGATCTTCATAGACCTTGGGAATTAATGACGTTTTGTTAAAAAAATTTCGTACTATAACACGTGTCTATCTGTAACACATTTTTACGCTTAACTGCAGTATTCACAGACAAGTCTCCCCGGCGTTATTAGGGCCTCAGTGGCTGATTGGTTAGTAAGTTCCATTAATAAAACCTCTCATTTCACGTTTATTTTTAATATTTGTTATCGGTATTGATATTTTATGTTTTTAGTGAAATAGCTCACATTTCAAATAATAATAAAAATGTAAAAGTCAGATGAAAATGATAAATATAAACGTGAAATGGGAGGTTTTATGTTATAGAACTAATAGGTTAGTCATCTACTAAGTATTACATGCCTATAAACAGGTTGCGGATTTTCGAACGACTGCAGATAGGGTGTGTCCGACTACAACTGTATTGACTTGTCCGTTTTATCCTGTGTACTCCGGCTTCCTCCCACCCCACCCCCAATAAAAAATGGACGCCATGAAATAAATGAAACAATCCAGCGTTATTGTAATTATACTTTTTAATTTCTTGTATTGCCTGTCAAATAAAACTTGTGACCAGAATCGCTGTATATTTTACAATACAACTTTTTGTTTAGTAAACAATTTGTTTTGATTTATAATGCTTGTTCAACAGTTCAACAATTGTTTATAAACAACAGTTTTATAATTGTATTTAAAAATGTTGTAGACTAAATAAAAACACGTAGGCATACATTTAAGTAACTAGTAATGATGTCAAAAAGAGGCCACGTCCTTTCCTAAATGAAAATAAATCTGTTACTGATTGGGGGAGTCGGCTTAATATACGACAAAAAATATACATATAACAAGCCGCGGAAAATAAAATAGGCCGAAATCACGAGTCACGGAAATAAAAAAGAGAATCAATAAAGGATTACGAAAATAAAACCTCTAACTCGTCGCTACTGATGTGCCTTAAATCGAAGTTTTTTTAAGGTTTACAGAACGCAACCCGCAAATATGTCCTGTTTTAAAGAAATTTGCTTTATTATATAATATAAAGAAAATAATTTTTTCTTTAAATATGTTTACTTATGTTATTTTTAAGAACGAGACATTGTATAAACTATTCTTTTGAATACTTGCGTTTATTTTATTATAATTTTTATTATAAATGCATATATAATATACAAATCATGCAGAATTCGTTTTATCTTTAAATTATTAATGTATACGTATCCGTCAATAAACTGACCGATTTATGCATATAATTAAATGACGGGTTCTGGATCGCACTGATTGAACTGATCGCTGACGGTTACCAAGGTAATGAAGGATTCATAATTTTGGACGGATGTATTCATCATTAATCAGTCAGCGATCCGTCAGCGTTCCAAAATCCGTCACCAATCAGTTATCAATCAGTCAAAGTGTTGCGTTTACGGGTGCAAGTACTGTATTTCATCATAACTATTTCAGTATTCTGTTTATTTCCTTGGCTTAATTAAGCCAATTTCCATGACGGCCGTCGGGACACAAAAAAGTATTCATATGCCACCGATAGTTAAAATATTTTTCTGTCAAATTTAGCAGCATAATATGCAGACGACATCCTGTCATTTTTGAAACTCGTAGTTCAAAATGCGCTAGAATCGTCAAAGATTTTAAATTGGTCCATTCTTCAGACCCTCCTCCTATGTTTCAAATTGCAGGATTTTTTCATACAATGATTTCGTGGATAAAACTTAAAATCTCGAAAAGTTTATAAAATAAAAATCGCGAGTTGTGAAATGCGTAATTAACGTTGGAAAATGAAACTTTTAAATATTTAAAATTTCAATGTTATTAGCATATGTATATTTCCTGTTTAATGATTTTTTTTACAACTTGGCTGCAGCCCCTTGCATTTCCGGTTTATCGATGGGAGATATAAAGCCCAATAAATTATTTCGATACGTTAAATCATCGATCTTATTGTTACATTTATCAATATCTAAAATCATTCACTTACAAACGTGACGTTTGGACTTTCATCAAGTTCGTTAGTTAAGGTCCAATTATTAATCCAACACATAAAAAGGATATTTGCCAACACCAAGTTCCATTAGACCAAGTGAACTCTTCCAACGTTACAATTGTGTGTCTAATAAAATGTTTAACCATTCGAAATTTTCAACAAACATTGACTGAAATTAAATGTGAGTGTCAAAAATTGTAAAATTGTAATTGTAACCGTTATATATTTAGATTCACAAACATCGTCTGTAAATGGCCTGGATGAGTGCATGATGCATTTATATTTAACAACTCATCAATATGCCAAGCCCTTGAGGAAAATGCAAGCGGATGGTTGCTTGGAGATTCTGGCTATCCCCTGAAACAGTTCCTGATGACACCCAAGTTAAACCCGTCAACATACGCAGAAGAAAAGTACAACTTGGCATATGCTAAAACCAGAGTCGTCGTAGAGCGTGCCTTTGGTGTTTGCAAATCTAGATTTCGGTAAATCTATCTTATTATTAATAGAGAATTAACATGAAAACGAATATTAAAAAAACGTGTGATTCTGTAACAGAATAAACGCGTCTATAAAAGTAAGGCCAACACTGTTAGAATTATGTCTCTCCCCCCCCCCCACACTTGTTTTTTGTCCTGTCTTAGCAAATTTGTACTAGCACGTGACGATAGAATTTCGTAAGCGATAGGTATAAATCTGACAGTAAATTTTACTCGGCATTTTGGATATATTATATAGGATGACAGTTACTTGTAGGGGCCTCGGTGGCCGAGTGGTTAAGGTAGTTCGTCTACTATTGATCACGTGGTCTGTTAACACTGAGATTGCCGGTTCAATTCTCACTGCAGGCAGGGTGTACTCGACTCCAATCTTAATTGACAAGGATTGCCAGTTTTCCTACCGCAGGTCGGGGGTTCTCTCCTGGTACTCCGGCTTCCTCCCCCAATAAAAACTGGACGCCATGATATAGGTGAAAATTGCTGAAAGTGGCGTTAAAACACCATTCAAAGAAACAAACAGTTACTTGACATACAGTCGCGGTCAGGAAATACTATAGCGGCGGGGACATTTGGCTACGCGTAGCCCATGTTTTTCTTGTGGTGTTCATGTGTATTATATATTTTTGCAGTTGCATACATAAAACTGGTGGGTGTCTTCCTTTTACTCCAAGTAAATGCACAAAAGTTATCAC
Source organism: Limnoperna fortunei (assembly GCA_944474755.1). Taxonomy (NCBI): domain Eukaryota; kingdom Metazoa; phylum Mollusca; class Bivalvia; order Mytilida; family Modiolidae; genus Limnoperna; species Limnoperna fortunei. Next base: position 7,401,329 of record OX104114.1, on the reverse strand, counting down.
AGCTGTTTTCAAACTGCACAACAGATGCATCGATGATAATTTACCAATGCCCATATGTGACGATGACCAAGATGAAAATGTAGATGATATTGATTTTATCCAACTAGAATACAATGGAAATGGACAACACACAAGAGATAGGCTGATTCAACGATTTGCATAGTTATTTCTTCATATTTATTATATGTCATTGGTTATATTAGTTAAACTTGTGTTGAATACACTTCTCCATAGCAATATTTTAATAGATAAAATGAACCACAGTGATATTATGGAATGTAATGTGTGTATTGGTATGAAGGGTTATCGTTGTACACTGGAATGGTATAATTACCTTCATTTTCATGTAAATAATTTACTAACACTCTCTATTGTGTTTTAAGTAAGTAAGTAAGTAAGCAAGTAAGTATTTAAACTTTATTTAAAACAACACAAAGCTCTATATTCACATATTACACATTCAACACAATATGCAAAAGTTAAAAACATGCCACTAAAACATAGTTAAAGCAGTATGAAAGAAAGCTAATATATTAAAACTACACAGGACACATATATTTGCATTCCAGTTTACACACAATCTTAAACATGTTCCAGCATTGTAAAGAAAGCAGCATAAGTCATGCAGAATTATGAACATTAAAAAGCGTTAAAATTCAGCTTAATAAAGCAAAAAGCATGTACATCATGTAGTATATTGTACTGATATTAAGCATATTAAAGCAGCTAAAGTATTAGAAATAATAAGCACTAAAAAACAGATATAAAACTTGAAAGAATGTGATCATTGCTCTCTCACTGATTACCCAAACCCACTCTTCGAAAGTCTATGTTTTTCTGTAGTAAACCTCAAATATCATTCTGATGAAAATTTTAATTTCAACATAACGCAACAATAAATTAATGCATAACCACGACAATCACTATAAAGTTGGATCAACAGCACAACATTCCCTATGAAAAGACAGGGCATTACATGAGTCCCTCGAAGAAGGCTTTAGATATGACTATTTCAAAAATAACTTAGTGTTATCTCTTATACTACAAGGGTGTATTATAAATTAAATAAACACAACTTACGATCAAGGATTGATTATTAAATTACTTTCTACGGGTATGGATTACAATCAGTAAATACAATACAGGTATCAAAAACTAACAGTGCTCTGCGTACTTTGATTTTAACATTTGACAAGTTTGCACATAAAGCGGTCTCTTAGTCTTTCCTCTACCACAGTAACCAACCCAGACAACTGGTAGAATTTAGCCTCCCACTTATGATCATATAGATCATATAGGAACTTGGCATCTCCTGGGAGCATCTTCTTTTCTAAAACACAGTTATCCTTTAGATAACCCAAGATCAGTCTAAAATGTGTGGGGTCCCTGTCAAAGAAGAAAACATTCCCACTTAGTCCGAACGGTGTTGTTGGCAGCAACATTTTGGCAAATATACTGAGTGGTCATTTCTAAGGGTTACACTATTAGTTTCATATTTGACTCCACCAACGTTCAAAAGAACGGTTTGCTCCTGAGTCTCCTGTAGAGCCTGGAAGATCACATCAAGGAACCTTTCAACTGACTCTTTTCTCACATGGTGGGAAACGACTGAGATCGGTGTGATCTAGCTCCAGAAGCTGTAATGGATGAGGCGGAGGAAGGAAATGAGGTTAAGGTACCAACCCTCTCTGCATGAGTAACCTTGATGGTTTCCTCAGTCACCTCAACTCGAGTTTCTGACTCTTTGACCACTGGGACTTCTTTCTCTTCTTCCAAACTCCAAGCTCACTGCTACGTTCCTCCGTCTTCCTCTCAGCTTCGACTTCCCTTAAGCCTGTATTTTGAAACACTCCATATCTTCCTTGACAATAGTTGGGCAGCTGGTATGGTATTCCTCCTAGGGACAAGTCTCTTGCAACTAGGGCATTTCCAGTGAAAGTCCTTATGCCTCTCCAACAAATGCTTTTCAACAAATCACTTATTGTCAAAAGTTATATCCTGGAAAATGGAACTAACACATTTAACCTGAAAATATAACAATAATATGTTTCTGTCATGTTTTAATAACAAATATCTTACAAGTTAATAAATAACATTTTATTTTTATTTGCAGGTACAAAGCAACAGACTGAAATTGACTGTTTGCTTCCAACTAAATAACATAGTGAATCATATACAGTCGAACTTCAGTAGCTTAAACTCGGATCGCTCGAACACCCCGGATTTCTCGAACTCCTATAAAAGTATGGAACTTTACCCCTATATAATCGATGTTAAAATTTCTTCGATTTCTCGAACAAATAATTAATATCATCTTTGTATCTTACGTTTATGTAAACAATATTTGTAAACATTATTGTCGCCTGAAGAGCTGCAGGAAGCAGTGAAAGTACTAGCGATGTAATACAATATACAGATTTTTTCATGTGATTTTATTCTTTATTCATATATATATATATACATATATATTTAACTTTGTATAATAATATTATCAACTATTTATGTACATTGATGTTATGAAAAAGGTAGTGCACGAAGAAGCTTCTGATCATTCTTCGCTATTTTAAGAATTTACTTTTGCATTGTTGATTGTTAAATTTTGGTTAATTTACCTGTTCAAAATAGTACGGTATAATACATCTAGATTTTTAATAAGAAATTGTTTCAATTTCCTTTGTTCATCGGTATTAAGAGTTTTAGAACTTTTTTCAAACAGTTCTACTAAATGCTCGGGCAAAACTTTTTCCGAGTTCACTAAAATTCGCACCCCTTAACGGACTTCAATCTCCGTTCTGACAAATGTTTTTGCTACTAATAAGCCAGTGTTCTCTACAAACTTCATTTGATTCTAATATACCGATTAAATTAAATTTTACCGAACCATACGTACATGTATGTCCTTTAATAATGATTTCACTTCCCGCCAGAATTTCAACTGATTCCACACATTTAACATCATTCTACCTGGTAAAACATGCGATAAAATTTCCTTTAATTTTGAAACAACTTTTACTAAAACGTTGATTAATTTTATGAGACATGAAAAAGTCCATACCTAATATTGTTTCATCTTTTATATTTGCCAATAAAAACTCATGTTTGAAAATATGATTTCCTACGCAACTTTTTTACCAAGAAATTATAATACTTCGCCGGTGTCCGTTAAAAGATTCATGCGAACCGGTTGCACTTGGGGACGGGACGACGAGGGGATGAAATCAAAAATATCTTTTCTGATTATGAAAACACAAGCTCCTGAATCAACCAACAATTAAACTGAAAGTTCATTTAAGTTTTCTGACAAAAAGTATCCCTCATCATCATTGCCCCAAGAAGCGCTACTTATTAGTGTATTGGACCGTTTTTGTATGGTCGAATGCCGACCCGCGGATTCGACACTCGTACGTTTTCCGAACGAGGATAAATCTGACTTTGTCTACCATTAAATCTACAAATTTGGGGTTTTATTTTACAATTTATTTCAAGCATATCAATTACATTATCCTGTCCAACTGAACGACTATTTTTTGAATGATTTTCTTCATATTTGGAGTGAATTATGTCTTACAAATCTCCAGCATACGACCCATTTCATTCTTAGTTTCCGTGGCAATTCTTTCTGCCATAACTATATGTTCACTACAAGTTTTACTATTTAATACTTCTACTACAGTAGGCAATGTTTCATATCTAACTTCAAAAACGTTGTAGCCAGGACCAAAAATCACCTCAGAATCATTCATTATTTTTCTCAACTATATTTTTAGCTTAATTTTGTAACATCGCGCAACCTGGAGTCTGAGCCACTCAAGAGTTCCAGTGTACAATAATTTAAACTTAGAAGGGGAGAGGTCACGTATTTATGAGAGAAAGGGGGCATTTGGCAGTGGTTGGGCCGAGCAGTATAGTACAAATGGAGTATGTTTGACAGAAATATTTTATTAATAATATATAATAATTAATGCTGGATTATCCTGAGCAGGTGAATTCTTCATCCCAGGAGACACAGTGGAAATATTGTCTGACACAGAAAATACGAAACCTCAAGAATAAATGAATTTATAAACCAACTTCAATGGAAACCATTGTTTCCAGAACAATATCAGAGCTACTAATAGCCAAAAACAATAATTTATTGAGTATTTGTTGACCAACTCTTGTCAGCGTCACCAGACGCTGTCACCGTTATATACACGTTGATCACCGACGCAGGTCATCGTCATCGACAATGGAATATAACCTCAAAAATATATAAATACAAGTCACCGTCGCTGTCATAGTAACTTGGAAATGCTAAACTAACATTAATTTTAGAAAGATTTTGTGAAAGACCTAGAGTCGTCAAAACCAACGCAAGAATCTCTCTCCGTCACCGGATCCCATAACTTTATTACCGGTCTACACCAATCACTGAAAGCGTTACAAAAATCAATCAATCATTGTCATCAAGACAAAAAGTAACGTGACTAAAATGACGTCAGCCATATTTGCTTACAAAGGATAGCTCTGTCACCGGCAATATTATGTCTTAAAGTAACGCACAGTTGTATACTAATACTCCCACTTAAAAGTGTATTAAGGTATAGTTTGAACAACGTGCAACTGTTATTTCAACAGATATGTGTAAATGTCACAAGGGTAACCTTTCTTTGCCACCGGCGGTCATAAGATTTAGGACAACGTATTTTATATTTTAAACAAACGAAAATCACAATTTAATATATTTATACTCATGTGAAGCACTTAAACAATCGTGCTTTATTCTCACAAAATGTGTCTATGTATTTACGACTGTTTTAAGGGTAAGATCACAACTACCGGCCAGCCATTACAAAACGTTTATTCCAGAAATCTTTGAATTTTGCTTTACAAAATCCCTCTTTATAATAGGCATTAAGACGCCTATTTATTCGACACTTTATCTAAATAAAACTTATACGTCATCATATATTGCTGTTTTATTGATTGTTTTTAGAAATCCATGAATTCTGTTTTATAAAAAGACATTTTTAAGCCACAAAAATCTGTTATGCGTTGTAACTGGATTTAAAGAATAAAACCTGTATGTTTGTTTGGTGTTGTTTAACGCCACTTTCAGCACTTTATCAGCTATATCATGGCGTCCATTTTTTATTGGGGGAGGAAGCCAGAGTACCCGGAGAAAACCCCCGACCTGCGGTAGGAAACTGGCAATCCTTGTCAATTAAGAGTCGAGTACACCCTGCCTGCCGTGAGAATCGAACCCGCAATCTCAGCCTTGAGAGACCACGTGATCAATAGTAGAACACTCGGCCATCGAGGCCCCTAAAACCTGTATGCCATTTCTTGCAATCATATATTATTGTTGTTAAGTTTTATTGATTGTTTCCATAAATCCATGAATTTATGTTAACATAATCCTTTTTTTGTTTTTAACCTTACAAAATCTGAAATGTGTTGTAATTAGCTTTAAAAACATATTTATATTAAAACTAAAGAAACACAAAATAAAAATTATATGCCATTTCTTGCAATCACATATTACTGTTTTAACTATTTATTAATTTTTGTCAATGTCTTTTGGTAAAAAAGCAATTTTTAATCCCCAAAACTCTGTTTTGAGTTATAAATGGCTTTAAAAGGTCTATTAATATGACAACTATACCTTAAATAAATCCTATGTGCCATCTATTGCACTCATACATTGCTGTTTTAAAGTTTTATTGATATTTTCCAGAATTCCATGAATTTTGTTAAAAAACCACTTTCTACCAAAAATATGTTATTTGTCATAATTGTATAAAAAATATTTTATTTTTATTGAATCAATGTCACTAAGAGAACTAATTAAACTATAGTGTTGTCAACTCAGCGATAACAATTTTACAAGACTAACAACGTTATCATTAAGCACAAGGTCGATTAAAGCATGGACATCTAGTTTCTAGTTCGAATTTGATTATTATGACACGATTTGTAAGTACAGGTCGATGGTTTCGTAGCGAAATAAAATGTTATTAGGTCAGCAATTAATATCAAAGGATACTACATTAAATTGTTTTGTTAATAATAATGTAATACGTCGTCAGTTTATTTTGAATAAGGCACTATGTATTAAACAATATGTATTTTGTACCAGATAAGCATTACGTAGTGGTGAAGTATTTCTTAGATTTGTCACTTTACATACATATATGCTTCCCCCATTTTATATACCAAAATATGTGTACTTATTGCAAATCATTCAACCGCCCATGTTATTTTTTTTACAACTAGTTGAATTATTTAACCAAATTTTATAGCTTTACTGATTTATGACACTGATCCTACAAACACCCACGCATAATTTCAGCTAGATATTGACAGTTAACACTCTCTGGTTAATCATGGCCTTGTGGTATTACTGAATTGATGTCGGGGCTTTAAAGCAATATTTAAAATTAAAACTACAGGATAACTGTGATAAATAAAAACCATCGTCAGATGCCAATTCAAGTTTTACTTAATGGATGAGACCTAAATGGATATGGACAAGCAGGAGTTCCCGTTGTTATCAAAAGGTCAGTTTTTGACCTTGCATTCATGACGGTTATATCTCCAATTTCAAACAAGGGCTCGATTTAGTTCTTATCTTGATAGACGATCTAAGACATGTGGTGTGTAGTCGGAATTTTGCCAATTTTGTTTGGTATGTTATTTTTACTTAAGCCTCAGAATCAGGTCCTAATTGTTGATCAAATTTGCATATACATAATATACTGATAAACATGAAAATATTTATTTTTCGGATAGCTCAAACCTTTTCTCAAAACTATATTTTTTCAATGAATTAAAAGTATTGGCACTTTTGCGTGTTATTTTTCAGAATGGATACATTTAAACTTGAAACAAATGCAGAGTACAAAAGTGTGTTTATCGTCACAGTCATTGATTGACTATTAGTTATTACGCAAATACATTTTCGAACGAATGTTTTTCTTTATACATTTTCTGTTGCAATATGTATCAATAAAATACCTATTGCCGTTTGTTCAAATACCACTCGAACTTCATATTTGGTATAAATTGTTCTCTATGACACTCAAAACACTGCATTCGTTTTACTAGGAATGTCTTCAATTATCTTTTAAAGAAACTTTCCCCACTCTATTTGGATTAGGAGCATTTTGTAGAAATTACAGATTTTTCAACCGTTAATACACACAAATATGAACAATCCCATTCTTTTATTTCTTTACTTTCGCTAACAGATGCATACATGTCACTAATCTTGGTAATAGATTGTTTAACAAATAAAATTCCCCATACATCAAAATAAATCCGTTTCGATTAACTCTTAAACATATGCTAGCCTGTTGCAGACAGAATCTTAAATTACAAGTGTATTGCAAGATCTATTTGATTAATGACTTCAAAGTCAAAGCTCCTGACAGCTATTCACTATAAGCCCTACAAGATATAATTTCCTCGTCCCTGTTATTAAATGCAATGCAACAGTCTTAATTATTACCACTTTATACCTAATAGCACTTCCAAACAGGTTAAATTAGAATTGTACTTTTCGATTTCAGACAACTTGTTTTATATAAGACGCTAAAAGTTATAGTAGACGTTCTTTGTTGTATTTCGACCGCTTATTTATATGCCCTAAATGAGTGATAAGATTTGTTATCGTTTATACGTTTCTTGAAATTGGAGTATACATCGACAGATTTAAAATTTTTGTGCTTCAAAAGAACGATATAACTATAAAGCAATACATTATAAGTAAAATTAGGCGCAAGTTTTCTCTCAAAAACCCCTAACGGATTAACTTTTGTTATTTATATACACTGTATAATATGTTAAGATAACCAGTTTAAAATGCACGTAATGAAGAAACTATTGGTACAAGAAAAGTATCCTATTTACACAAATCCCGTGCAACTTACATGCCATGTTTAAGAAAAACAAACCATTTATATTTTGAAACATATACAGCAAAATATATAAAGCGATACAATGCAGCTATTGATTTCTGTGTAAATTTAATCTACATGTTAACACAGTATAGATGTCGTTTCCTCCAGGTCAATAAACAATGCAAACGATAGCAACTAGACATCGAGGTTCTTATCGTTAAGAAGAATGTGCGTTTTATTTCGTTTGAATAAATTGTTGTGCAAAGAATAAAGCGTTGGTAAACGGGAAATATTACAGAAAAGAGTCACAAACACGTCGTATTTACAGCTCATAGAAATGTGAGTTAACTTGTTCACGAGCAATGTTTATATTTAGCTTCTAACAATTGTGTTTTCAAAATTGTTTCTAATACTTATAAAAGGTTTTAAATTAAACTAAAATATTACATTAACAAATATATGTTTTACAACCTTGAGGCTTTTGCTTTAAGGATATACAGGTAAACATCACATGACAGTGACTAGTTGCGTGCCTAATTGATGGACGAGTTTTAATAACATAATGAGCAACCAAACACACACTAAAATTAAGTCAATTAAAAAATCCCCAAATTCATTTGGAACAACATTTAATGGTCCGAAAGTACCATACCACTTTCAAAAGCTATATAAAAACTAGAAAACTGTTACACGCTCAACTCTTTTTAAAGCTTTGGAAATGGAAGTATCCATATCTTTGATGATGAAGTCAGATAGACTTAAAACAGGAAATTTGCACTTTTTGTTACAAGACTAAATTTGTATCCATCATATTTTGTTTAATGTTTAGTTTAAATTTTTTTTTAAATCTTCTTTCCAAACACCCAAATAGTGCACCAAAACGAGACAAAAATAACAAAGAAATCCACTACTTTATGGTAAACTATATTCGTCGACAACGAGTTGCAAAGTTTGTTAATTGTGTTATCGTACCAAAAGGGATTCATAAACTCGAGCAAGGCTAAATGTACTGACAATATGTCAATTGTATTTGATAGTATCTCGGCTTCTCAACCATTTTAGAAGAAAATGGAAACATGTTAAGATAGTAATGATCTCTTAATCAACAAGACGAAATAAGTATTAATTCCAAACTTCTAATCAACATTATTGTTTCTTACAGTTTTTAACACTCCAGCGTTAAGTTTGAATCATTTAAAAAATATTTGATTGTTAGAAATTGTACTCTCTCTCTCTCTCTCTCTCTCTCTCTCTCTCTCTCTCTCTCTCTCTCTCTCTCTCTCTCTCTCTATCTCTCTCTCTCTCTCTCTCTCTCTCTCTCTCTCTCTCTCTCTCTCTAGGAAAAACAACCTAACCCCTGAACTATTTCCACAAAGAAAAACATCTCTCTAGTGGGTTTTTATATTTATTCTAATTCCTTAAAAACTAGTTCCACTTGTACTAGCTGCAGGGTAATTCAATTATAATAGGTATATAGTATACTGACATACAAATAATCAATCCATCATCTGAGGTTGCAGAAGCTCAAAGCCTACTATATGCATCAATTCGTGTATAAAATCTTTTGCAGTTAAACACTATGCAGCAAAACAAACTGTGGACAGCAGCTTGTAAACATTGAAAATACTTCAATATTTAAATTGTATTATCTATGCGTGTACATTTCTAACTACATTAGGGGTGACACTTGAAACTCGCGTTGATATCCCCCATTAAGGACATTATTGTATTAATATTATGTCATTTTAAGATGATATACAAATATTTATATTATACACAAGGTGTGATCACAACTTAAAATAACATTTAATTGTTTTTATTTTATTAATTTTCTTAATTTCGTGACTTTTTATAACAAATTGATGAAATAACATTAAGCCCCAATAAGCATTCAAGCTTAATTGTAAGTCAATACATTTTAACTGAAGATGCAAAAGGCAGGATTAGCAAACTGTAATGTTGTCATCTTTCTGTTGTTGTAAAAAGTTCCACCATAAACTGTAAGTGCTGCGGTAAAATAGGTCAGGTAGAAGATAGGTTTGAATACAAGTATTCTTTCTTGGTCTCCGTCATAAATGAGTAAGAAGTTGTTCCCAGTTCCTATCTCTTTACATGGTCCCTCTAAGTTGATGTCTTGATGTTGATTCAGGGAGATATCACATGTGGTGAAAGTAGGCATACTTTGCACAAGTTTCTCGTTCCATTCTCGGTTGCGTAGGCTCACTAGTTCATCGTCATAGAAGGTTGGTACGGGTGTGCTCTCTGCTACACATCTCTCTTTCATTGTTTTAGTACTTTACCCACATTACGCTGTATCTGGTCTGACGGGTGGTTGTGCTGACATTGAATTCTTTTCATTGTGTGGATGTTGGCTGTGCAGTCAGAAACATCTCTAGTAACCTGTCACCTCGCTGAGTCTTTACTTTTGAATTGTTGTAAACTAGGTTTACGTTCCCGAGCCTGTTCTAAACAAACTGTATATTTAACTGTTCATTAGCCATACTTAAAACTGATACATTACAAGTTTGTGCCACCCTTTAACTCATTGTTGCTGGCATGGAACTGTGCTCACTCAGTGTCAGCGTGGACATTTCATCAGTAAGTATTAAATCAAAGCTGGCATAAATAATTATAATAGTGAACAAACTAATTAAAAACTTTTATATAGTTTGAAAACTCTTTAACTTATTAATATTGCATTTATTTTTAATTTAAAATATTTTTAAAACGAAATTAAAACACACAATTAAAAATTGTTTGGGGAAACAAAATAATTGAATTTAACATATATTTTCTTGTTTATCTGTTTTTTATGTATTTATTTATCATTTTTTATTACTTTGTTTATTATTTATTAGTGAAAATCTTGTATATTTAATTCAAATTATATATGTTATACTTTCATACTTATTAATTCTAATGTAAACACCTTGTAACTGTATTTACATCTATTGAAATTATTTTGTTGGCATTGAGGAATACCTACAATATTAAATGTTAGCATTCGAGGAATACACCGTAAGAGGTGCTTTTGACATCACAACTGCAAGATATCTATTCTGATAATATTTGCTGACTTTTTTGCACTAAAATTTGCAAAACATATTTATATATGCGAACTCTAGCAATGGTAATTTCACACACTGCTCAGTTCGATTTTTTTTCACCTTTTTCTTCGGGATAAATTTATTAACCAAGGTTACAAGAAAAAAACAACGACTCATCCGTCGCCTTTACTATAGATACCTCTTCCTTGTCGAAAACTATACAATATTTCTCGTTTGAAAGTATGGTTGCAGATAGTTTTCCTTATTTTAAATGGGTTTTTTTACAGTTTCTTCTGTGTTCGGTATTTGTTATAACCTTCCATGCATAAGTGGCCCCATGCGGTAATGGTGGAGTCAAACATGCAGAAAAAATGTGTCTTTTTCAAAAGTTATTTTGTATGCTAACATGGCTCAATTTGAAAGCAAAATTAGATAATTAAAGATAAGAAACTTAAAAGACAAATGTTTAATTTTTCTGATCTGCGTACCAGAGAGAACAAGGGAGTTGAGTGCTAGGATATTTTGCACAAGTATTATATATTGTTCGTGAATTAGAATCATGCACATGTATTTAAAAAAATGCTTTTACACTTTGTTGCAGATGTCAACAAATAAAGTATTAAGTGGGATGAATATAAAGGAAAACCTAGTTGAATGTGTGTTAGCATATTGCAATTCTGGTTTGACATGTCAGTATAGCATTCAGAAATGGTAGACGACAGATTTACAGTGAAACTCGTAAATGATAATTATAAATTGCTCCGTAAAAAACTTGTGACACGTACTTTTTGTAGTTGCTACCTTAAAATATTTAATATGATAAAGATACCTAGGTTGTAAATTTAGAGAGTTTGCAAAGCCTTTTTTATCTGCAATTTGTAAATAAAACATTTTGAGGATTATAAATATCTTTTTACTTATTTCAGGTGCAGTGCTAAATACTCACAAAAAGTACGAGGAATCAATTTAGCTTTTAAAATTTTTAAAATGTGCATTTGACAGGAAAGAAGATGTTTCCAGAAAAAAGTAACATGGACCAAATAAACAATAACTGTTAACCATACATAGTAATCTACCAAATAATTAACAAATTGCAGAACATTCGCTTAGGATATATAAAAACGACATGCATCCATGTGAAGCTTTTGGACCTTTTATATGGGACCATACTAAGAAGGTTCACTGTGCTCGATCCACAGAGCAGCCCAACGCAAATCAGGGTGGGGATATGGAACCCTCTTGTTAGGAAATTTTCATGTTACTATACGGAAAGCCTTCCCGCGTTTCGTAATAGTGACGTGTTTGGAGAATGCCACGTTCCTTGTGCGATAAAGAACAGTTTTAAATATTTTGCAAAAGAGAAGGCTCATTGGAAAAGCACCAAAATGTTAAATTCTCCGACCAATCCCACTCCAATACTCCATAATTTGTTACAGTCAGAATTGTGTTTCCTATGTCCCATCCCACCCTTTTTCCGTTAATGTTGTTTTTAACTTGTTTTCGTGAAAAGTATTGTGGTGTACCCGCTCGAGTTTTGTTAATTTATATGGATAAGTACCATGTATAAAGTGTTAACACAGCGATTTAATTCAGGACAATCAATCAATAGTTGCCATTTTGCCGTTGTATTGAATTTTCTGCATAGCTGATTTTTATTGCACAACAACTTATTATTTTAATTTTAACATTGAACGCGCGTTGTGTGGGTTTTATGTATCCGATACATTTTGTGTATTTCAAATTCTTCATTCATTCAAGGATAAGACATCTTATATATTATGTGGTTCTAGAACTGGTAATCCCTACAGATTATATTATAAACTACTTTTTACATTGTTTGTTTAGGACTGGGACGAAAATATTAGGACTTTTAGTGTTATTAATGTATTGTCACAAGTTGCGTCACAAGATAACTGGAGGTTTGAACATTGTTGACAAAAGAAGAATAAATAATATTTTATACGAAGGACTAAAATCTCGTAAACTCTCAATCCATTTGCTGAAATTAAATATGAAATTATTATGTATTCAATAGAAGATTATGCAACACTACGCCTGAGTGGGTAAAGGCCTTGACGTCGTACATATACAGTGTTTTATAAATGAATTAGGCATGCAATTTCTTGCAAGTCCACTACGCTTTAAAAAGGACTATTCTTGTCTATTACAAATAGGTATTGGTATCCTTTGGTTTGCATATCAAAGTCGAAGATTGTGATTTCTACTACTTGTATTGGATACCAAAAATCAATACAAACAGCTTTTCATAGCGGGATCGTGTACCATTAAACCTCAATCAAACATCACAACCACTATTTCATCAGAAATAAAAACGGGCCTTCTAAAATACAGTGTCACTGGCTATTCCAGGAGTGGCATAAATATAATGTGGATGTTAAAATATTTAAAAGACCTCTCTTTTTCAATGTAACAGCTAAAAACCAAGATTAAAGATCTTATTAAGCGCTTTTCCAAGAAAGAAGGAATTATATATAAATGCCTGGTAAATAGCAAGGACAAAAACTTCCTTTGTCATCAAAATCTCCAAATCAAATAATAAATAAAATGCTTAAATAGAATTCTGGGATTCCTTTTGGAACTGATTGTGCGTTTCTCTCCGCCGACCTTCTTTGCACACTTTTGAAGCCGAGGTTCAAAAAAGCCTGATAAAGAACAAGAAATACACAGCTGGCCTAGACCTTAAAATTTCACGTGCTGCTATATTGATGGTGTCTTGTCCCTTAACAATGTAATATTCGATGACTATTGCATTTAATTTAACTTAGAGAGCTTTAAAGTACGGGACCACCAATACACTTATACTAAAAGTTACAACCCGGTGTAATGCAGTTTTTTTGCATACATTTTTTATAGATATTTTACTAATTTATTACGAAAATCCAATAAAACATTTTCACTGTAACCTTTATATATTATATAATATGGCACTGTTGTTGACTTGTCATAAATCGTCCTTGACATTTGATACGGGAATTTTGTATAAGTCAGTATTTTTTGTTTTTTAATGAGTCTTACGTTAATCACAAAGGATCGACGGCTTTCATGACGTTTTATAGTATTCGACAAACCACGACACTTTTTCCGCGTAAACTGCAAACGACATTATCCGAACAGTTTCGAATAGACAACAATCGCCTGCTCCTAGCGTGTATTTCTGTACATCAAAAAGTATAACATAAATAGCCCCATCAAAATAAACAGCTAGCGCATTTGTGGTTTACTGTGGAAAATAATTGTTGATGTCAATTTGCAACTTTGGATCTTCAAAAAGAGTATAAGCTCGACCAAACCCGGTAAACATTTTTCATTACTCATGCAAACAAACTCAAACAGGACACATTGACTGTTAGTGTAGGTCAGTCTCATACTTATTTCAAGAAAAAAAACTCTGAAAAATAACAAACAACCATAATGACCAACTTGTGATGACCACCTTTTTAATTGCTTTTTCTTTTTAATTTCATTTAAATTCCCGTGTTTATCGATAGCAACATTCCCGGAGCTCCAGCGTATAGTGTGTATATTTTACAACTTAGGTGTTAAGCTAATCCTGCGATAATTTATTATATTTCCTAGATGAGTCACTGTTGTTGAATACAAGCCTCTGAAATAATTGTTTGTTGTGTCCTGTTTGATGTTAAATGTATTTCTTTATAAGTTATTGCAAACCCATCATTCAAATGCGATTGGACATATTCGGCGAGTCATTAGGGTTCTTTCCTATATTTGGATTTGACTTTTTCCTAAACACCATAGTGACGTGTGTCTAATTTTAGGCAGGCACTGCTACCAGTAAGCAGCACCTGAATGTACCCTTGCTTTGTTTAGTCTTGTTCTGCTTTTTGTGTTTTTGGTTTTAGTTTTGTTTTGCATAAGTTTGCTTAATTCGGATTCGTAATCGTCCCTAGACTTTTGACTTGTAGTTCGGTTTGTGTCGTTCTTTTTATATTTTAGCCAGTGTTTTGATTAATTTATTTATTTGTATTTTGTAAAAAAAAAGTTTTGCACAATGTATGACAATACGAAAATGCCTCAGAAAAACGCAACTGTGAACATAGACTACTGGAATTTAATGTTTTAATCTCAATACAAATTTCATGATTTGATTCAGTACTGTATATGTAAGTGTTAAAAAGTGTTAACCTTTATTACACCTTATTGTACATTTACAACCTACCAACCTTTGAAAGAAATAAATACAAAGATAAATCAAATGAATAGCTAACTTAAAGAAGTTTTGAAATGATATTTATCAACCAATCGGTCTTTCGAGATTGCTGAAGATAGTGTTGACAGCAGAATAGTGCAGTAAAAGATGTTAGAAAAAGAAAAAAACTGGCAAAATATCTTTAACTGTTAGTTCATAAATTTGAAATCGAGACACTTATCCCAGAAATATGGCTTAAACTGATTAATTAGTCGATATCCCTAGCAACCAGTGAAAAAATTAACTGCCTACAATTAAACGTCAATAACATGTATTAAGACATGCGTGTAATTGGAAGTCTAACTCCTTAAACATTCCCTCACAGAATGCATGATATAATCCACCACTGAAATGTAAGCATATATTCAGTATTTTAATTTACAGTATTCGTCGTGGCACCTGGAGGAAATGTACTCGACTGTCTCGGCAAACACTGTAACAATCATGAGGTGAGAATTTCAGTTATAGATCATTTCCAATATATATGGAACAAATGTCAGTTAATCAAGACATTTCTAATTCAATTTAGATATACCAACAACAGTTAAACATTGAAGAAAATAACATTATTGAGATGTTTTAGGTGTGGCAATAAGGTTGCTTCATATGTATAAAGAATACAAAACGATACAGAGCTATCAGCCTTATAGTCAGGTAATAAATACATTCTCTGCTAAATGACAAGTCATTACAGTTTAGTGAAATATTATGAAGTATTAATGTCTTATGGGTAAATGCATGACACATAAGAAAATTTCACAAAATTTATTTTAAAGGTTTGTGAGATAAGCAGTTCTGGTGGCCATCTTAATGGGGGATGTATTGCAGCAGGTCATCATGTAAGTGTTTTTGTATAAAACACAGTTTTATCTTTACTTAATAGCGACACTTTTTCTTTAACGAATATACATAACCTATGTAACAGTCTTATAATATATACATTTATTCCCTTAGAAATGATGTTACCAATGTTTTGATCCCGAACTTCAAAACCTGGTGGATACAATCCTTGCAATCGCAGGAACTGCAAATGCTGTAAAGCAGCAAATGTTGCTAGCACCATTCGAAGTACAACAACCAACGATAGCTTCACAATATATTTCAATTGTTCCTGTAAATCCAGCAATTGTATTTACATACTGACATGTGGAATTTGTAACATCCAGTGTGTTGGAGAAACAGAGACAGCTTTCAATATGAAACATAACAACCATCGTTCCTTTTTCACGAAAAACAGAAATGGTCCACTAACTCGTCACCTTAAAACAACAGGCCACTCTTTTGATACTGTAAAATTCCAATTATTGATCAAAATTATTGCGTTCCTTATATAATATTTGTTAATAGTTGTGTTGTTATAATTATTTTCATTGTATATATTTTTTGTTTATGCTGTATCGTCATGCTTGTATATATTTAAAAGTCTAAAGAATGTACCAACCAGTAAGCTTATTAAAAATGTAAGTATCGGATCGACAAACATGACGATACAGCATATACAAAAAATAATATACAAGTCTAGAAGATTATGCAACGATACAATTGACGTTGTTTCTTGTCAAAAATTAAGACAAAGACTGACCAACAAATGGCCTTACTCATTGAATGTCAATATAAATAAATGACGTAAACAAGTCATAACTTATTGATCTTAAACTTTCTCATTCCAACTTAACCCAAAATAGTTGTTTCCCATTCCGCCACCCGCGGACGTGCCGTGCTGTTACTTGACTTTGCTCAAATATTCCAACAAGATGTAATCATAATAACCAATATATAATCATAGTCTCTTAAAGAATAAATATAAAAACTCTCTTAAATTTTCCGAACGTTTCGGCCTCACGGCCTTCCTTAGCGGAATTTTATTGCATAGTGATGGAGTTATGTTATTTGCAACGTTACGAATGGAAAAGTAAATAAATAAATAAATAAATAAATAAATAATAAATAAATAAATAAATAAATAAATAAATAAATAAATAAATAAATAAATAAATAAATATATATGCATATACATACATATATACATACACACATACATACTTACATGTACATACATAATTAAACAAACAAACTAAAAAGTATAAATAAATAAATAGATACCTAAAAGGGGGGTAGGGTAAATAAATAAACATAAATTCATGCACAAATCTGGACGGTTATCGCTGCTGGTGGAGTTTTAATTCCCGGAGGTAAGCCTACTCCGGCATCAATGCTTTTGTGTTGAAGAACGCATCAAAGCTATGGCATTGTGCGTGTACATTTCATAATTGTCAAACCCCAGGTATAGGTCTATCTTAGTAATAACTTGGTTTCCAGTTCGGAATATTTTGGTTTTATTGTTCTATGTTCTTCATAAAGTGTTTGGCATTTTCAATTTTTTGGGTAGATCGCCTCTTATGAGTCTTGAAAAGACGAAATATGCGTATATACATGTATATAGTAATTTACTATTTTTTAAAGTTATTTTAATGTTGCATGAAGCATTTTACCAGACAAAACTGCTTTTAACGTTGTATTATTTTTTCCAACTAGATCACAATTGGATGTCCAGCGATACTTCCAAACCAACAAACGTGTTATTGTGATAAACAGGACTGCATACATCATGTTTCGCCTGAAGCGCACTCACTACAAGCAGGAGGAGGAAATCGTAATACAATATATCTAAAAAGAACAATTATATATATTATGATGAATACTTTTATTTATTTTTCATTACATACAATTTACAGTAAATATAATCGAATATGTGTACAAATAGCAATAAATGACAGGTGTTAGAAAAAATACATACATGTATGTCTAACATGCTGAAAGGAACTTAACGATAACGATGTCGGATTCATTTGATTGTTTACCTATTTGTTCTACAAGTCAATTTAATATTTTAGTTTGTAGTTTTTTAATTAGTACAATAACATTTCAGTTAATGGATTCCAATGTGGAGATAAAACCTGCCACGCCGATGAAGTGAGTATATCATCTTTATATTTATTTTTGTATGTTATGTTGATTAAACTAAATATACTTAAGGAAATTTAAATATGAAATTTTTCGCTTATGTGCTTGAACAAACATATGCCCGAAATTACAATTCCGGATACTTATTTTGAGGTCACTTTACAACACCTATGTTGTCTTGCTTTGAAAGTTTTTCAAATGGTTTATATAAATATAAAATTGTTTATGCATATAAAGGATGTAAACATAATAATTTATGCTTATGAGTACAGGCTTTGAATACAATTCACAAACTATTCGTCATTTATAAGAGTTTTTTTAATTGTCTTAAAATTACCGTTTCAAATAAATCATATTTGTTTCGCAGAATTTTTCATTCGGCTGATTTTTTCCTAAGCATTTTATTTGATTCATCTTTATATTTATTACTTTTGCTCACATGACTTTAAGTTACCAGTGTTTTTTATATAACAATGAAAAGAAAGATAACCATGTTAAAGGGTTACCTGTTAAGCTTATAGGCTATACTGTCACAATCATTTGTTTATTATTATTAATAACTACATTACAGAGTTTATTTTTACAGGGGTGTGAGCATACATTACATGGCGGTTTGTATACAACAGCATGTCACAACTTGAAGGATTTAGAAAGAGTGCGTTTGTTTTGTTGTTGTTTTTTATGCAAATGCTTTTCTAATTAACCGAATAATTGACAATTATCACCGAAGCATGCACAGTTAATTTATACTCACATTGTCAGATTGATAGACAAACTGAATAATTAGTATTTTTAGAACTATTTAATAGCAAGCCTGCAAAACATTCCACATCGATATTTACCAATAGATCTATCTACAAATAAGATTATTATTTTATTGGGATCGAAATACGCAATAAACGAAATGGAGATGTTACGTAATTTAAACGTAAGCTAAAACTTAATTGGTTAAATCAATTGGAATATTTTGGACATACACAACAACTTGTGTTGCCACATGACCAATTGTTATGCTGTTAAAAATCAAAACGTCATATCTTTTTTACAGTTAAATTTTCAATAAGTATAGTTATGTTTAAATTTAATGGACTGCTTTATATTTCTAAACGGTTATTTTCTATAACATGGTGGTTTGGTCTGTTAACACTATTTGCTGTCTATAGAGTGTACACACACCCAAATGCAGGTTAAATCATATTATCTCTTCAAAAAATTTCAAAATATCCTTAAGAGGTAGAGTATTATTATTGCAGCAAACCTAGCAAGAAAAGCTTACTTTCTGCGTTCAACGTAAAAGGACTGCTTGCATTGCTCCTTTTAGATAAAGAAAAAATTGGGAACATGGGATCGTTCGCTTTTATTGGTACAAGAAGGTTTTACCACCACAAATTTCACAAGTATAATCATCGTTTCGGTTGACAGGTTATTGTAGTTTATTTCTTTTTACACACCAAAAAATATTCCAATAACGCAGTTTCGTTTGTTTAGGTTATTTTTGAACATTGTTCACGAAACTGCGCTGCAAATATAGAATTGTGTCAAGCGTTAATAGAACTATGATTAATTGAAATTATTTATAATTATTCCAGATTGAGGTATTATGCACTACATTGCCAATAGAACATAATAAGTGTTACTGTAAAACTGATCAATGTAACCAACATTTGAACAACCTCCTGTATCAAATCAATCATCAACAACACGGTAAACTTTAAAACATTTTAATTTTATTACAAAAATATGCGTGTAATAAAAATTTACAACAAATGTGTCATAGACACGATCTATATGGTATAAACTTTAATTATATTAACGATGTGTTTGTCAATGATACAAACAAATTTCAAGACACAAAGATATTAACCAAACTCTGCTAAAATCATAAATTGTAATTAGGAAACAATTATATAATATTAATGGAACGCTAATACTGTCTCGTTTAGTGATTTTTTTTATATATGTGGTAGTTTTTTTATACAATTGTAAAACAACACAAAAAACAAGATATGCATTGGCGTCATCGACCTTCGCCATTTCACCGGTTTTTTTCAAATTTTATTCTCTGACACTAAGTGGTAAATTAAACCCTAACTTGCTAACAATTGTCGTTATTTCGTCTTGATTATGCAGAAAACACTTCCATTATTGTAATCTATTTCTCTGATTGTCTGAAAAATATTTCCTCTAAACTACAATTTGAAAATGATGAATGTAGGGTTTTCTATTTAAATAACCTATTTTGTATTGATAAGGAGACAAACATGGCCGAATGTTCCTAAAATGTTTCTTAAACTCAAGGACAATGCAGAGAGTTTCTATATTTTGTGCTGTACAGACAAAACATGGCTGTCTTCTCAAATCAATGACATAAAACGAATATCTCTAGAACTTAAAAGTTCTAGAAAACATATTTTGGTGCAAATGTTATTTACAAGTTTTGCACTTAAGAGAGTTCAAGCATGGCTCCCATGATGAATTTTGTTTTTAATGGCATATTTGTTAGTTCAGCAATTTCTCAGGTATAACATGGCCTCCAGTTTTTATTGTGGGGGAAGTCAAAGTAAACGGAAAACCCCGACTGCGGTAGGAAAACTGGCAATCCTTTGTAAATTTAGATTGGCGTTGAGTACACCCTCTCCAAAATGAAATTCGAATCCGCAATCTCAATGTTGACAGACCACGTGATTAAATGTAGATTAACCACCTTAACCACTCGGCCACCTAGAATCCTAATTTATACTCGAATGATAATGCATGTCAAATATTCTTATATTTGCTTAGTGGTTTTAGAGAATATTAAAAAAGCTTCAATGGTAGGACAACGCTTTCCAAGTAAAGGCATTACAGAAAAACCCATATAACATTGTTCTGATACGAAAAACCTTTATCATAAAATTTTTGGGAGGTGTTAACAATACATATCCGGCAAAATTTTTGTGTAATAATAAAACCACCATAAATAATACTGTAGCAATAGAGATATAAATGAAACCAACCAATATATTATTTGTAAATATCAAGTTTATTACTGAAACTACCACACATAGGGCTGTAACAACAGCAAACAACACTGATATATTAACCACTATTACAGCTACCACATACATGTATATTAATATAATTACTACGGATACCAATAAAACTGCCATACATTAGAAAGTCCTAGCCTACGTAGGTCTTCCTTAAACAGTCTTGCAGCGCCGATTATTTTTATATAATTCTTTTATTATGTTGTATTTGTTCCTTATTTTTTGCGAATTTAAAGTTATTATTTAGTTTGTTTTGTGATTAATTAAGTGTATTTGTTGAACTTATCGACTGTTAATGCTAGATCAGTTCATTTAGGCTACTTCAAGAAAAAGATGGTTTTTAATGACGTGGGTTTAAGACATGACTTATTCTTTCGCTTTGATGCTTTAATGAGGAATGCATAACAATGGTATGTGTCAGCCAGGCATATATGTTTATAAATGATTAAAAAGTATAAGACAATACTTTAAAAAATGAAATATGTCAATCTTTAACTTTATATGATTATTTTAGTTTCTACCAACTTTACGTTTCAATGTGGAAACGACTTGTGTACAAGTGGTCAGGTAAATCATATGATTCATTATAGTAATAACACCCATGTCAAGTTGAACAGTGTCCAATATGCTAATAGCATTTGTGTTAAGATGTCGCAATTGCACAATAGCATGTCGCAATTAAAATATTTTAGATATAATAGGAAACTGGTAATTATTTTTTATTAACGGCAAGTAATGTGGCAAAAACATCAATACAGTTAATTCAGATTACGCCAAATGCAATAGTTTTTACATGCTTTGATATTCAATAAATGTATTTACATGCTACAATGCATAGTTATATTTAAAAGTTATTTTAGTCATCCAAGCATTTGTAAAATAGTTCGATGCAGTTATTCGATAAGATATTTAGTAACAATCTATTTGCTTTTTAACAGAAATGTGTATTTACAGAAGATGGAAAAAATTTACATTTACATTGTGCAGACCAAGTCCCAGTACGTCTAGATATTATTATTAAGATGTTTAGCCATTTGCAAAGTGTCTTAGCTTGACTGAAGCTATTGACTATCGATCATAGAAGGATTGAACACGTATCAAGGCACAAGGAAAATTGTTTACTGTAGGAACAAATTTAAATATGACATGGTGTATGAGGTTTCGTCAAACAACATCTAAACAATATCATTATATTGTAATACTATAAGACAAATACACTGTTAATATTCTTGTTTGGTGTGATGACCTTACATATTATGTCAAAGTACGAGACACTAAATGATCTATGTTAAATTTGCCTATATTATAAACTTTTTTATAGATTCTTTTTTGAGCACATTGTGTAATATCTATATTTGTTGTGTACGACGTATTTTAGAATCAAATTAAAACTTGCAAGAAAAAATATTTTGTGAGATTTTTATGCTTTAAAACGTATCGCGTTTGAACACTCAATATACATCTCTATTTATACAGCATAATATTGTCCACTGTCTTCCTATTCTTTTAACCATTGGTGTATCCTGTTATTGTGATACGAGAGCGTGTGTAGATCATGCCCTAGTTTCCATTATCCAAGGTACATTTGCACTTGAAATAAATATATATATATATATAATACTTATATAGTATAATCTTCAATTTAGTGAAACCGTTGAAATACATGACATATTTAACTAATTATATAAACAATAATGAGGCAAGTAACAAGTACTAAGTCAGTTATACCATACGTGTATTTATTGTTCTGCAAGATTTTAGTTTAAAAAGGACAAAAACATTCTTCCTAACGGACTAGTCTACTCAGCCCTACAGGTTAAAAAAGTAATTTGTACAGCTGTTGGACGATGCAGAAAGCACTTTGTTTTGTTTTTTTCTAGTTACTGTTACTGTTACTGTAATTTCTTTGACATTAACATATATGTATAATGACAAGATCATTTTGCTTTCTTTCAATAACATATAATTTCCTGGATTTCATTATTATAAAAAAAAACAAATAGAGATAAGTTTAAACAATATGTCAAAACAATAATATATATAGCAATTTCATAGGTACATTTTTTATACATTTATCTTATTTTTTTACTGTTTAGGTGTTCCTTCAACTGGTGTACTCTGTATTGGACAAGATGTCCATATCTGTAATCAACATCAGGTAATGATATATAAGCATTCAAACTATAGAAACGTATAATGTAAATTTGCATTCCATACATTTTCTTTCATATGTTTGTTTAATGACAACTCTAACTTCGTTTATTGAGTTTGCATATCAATTTTTGGTGCTACTAATATTTAATTGTTTTAACTTAAAAAAGTATAAATTGTACCACCCATCTGAAATTAAATAACAG